>CM075851.1:106004942-106282442 GCA_037975125.1 Latrodectus hesperus
CTATTTTTAAAAATCTAATTAACATGTGTTTCAAAAAGAGCCCTATTCGAAAGGCAAATCATCAATGGTTGCAAAAGCTCTCTTCCATTTGCTGAGCCATCAATTGTTACCTGACGACGACTCCTACATGCGATCAGTCACTAATTTACATTAATAAGTGCAGCATGTGGTGATAGTATGGGTAATAACAATTTGTGTCACACGCCGTGTTCAATCTACAAAACGAGATCAATAACGAGGGGGCAGCCTCCCGAAAGCTATCGGATAATCGACACCAACAACCGAATTGTGTAACGCGATCTTGGGATTGTATGTCTGCGCAATAAAAATTACGGATGCATGTCGTGTTCAATTATAAGTTCTGTCAAGAGCATGTATTGGTTTTCAAACAGTTTGTTGTTGCATGACCGTGAATTTTTCGATTGAGTACTTGGACTTTAATTAATAAATAGTGTTATTCAAAATATTCCTTTTTCGTGTTTGTAAGAAAATTATCGCTCTTTCCCATTTTAAATTTATAGGTTGTTATTATAATCATACATTGATTTCCTGTGCTACTTTTCTTAATTACATCTAAAATTTTATGGATCCATTATAGACTTTTAGCAACTAAAATGGACTTTATTTTTTTATATCAAGCAATTTAATTTTAAAACTAAATTCTTATAGTATTTTTTCCTACAGAATAAAAAAATGCATAATTTAAATTTTTAGTATGTGTGTGGCTAATTTTAAAATCATTTAAAAAACTTTATCTAGTTATTATTCATATATTACCCCAAATCTACAAAAATAATCTTTACAGAATAAGAGTTAGAAAGTATTAATTTTGTCATATTTTTGCTCAATAAACACTCAAGTGTTTAATTAATTTTTTATTATTGCTTAATCTGATTAATATAAGGAGTGATGAGAAATTCAAAGAGAAATAACACTATGATTGATTTTGAAATTTATCCTCAATTCTTTAGGAATTAAATTATTGGATACTTAAATTATTTAATTTTTTTCCTTTCAAAATATTCAAGTATAAAAATATCTACTTGATATATTATAACAAACATTGATTTTTCTTATCTTATTTTTGACCAATAATTAATTACGTTTAATTTCGTTTATTTTTCGGAATTTTAAAATTAATTTATAGCTGAAAAAAATGACTGAACTTAATTTCAATTATTATGATTTTAATTTCGTTTATTAACGTTAATTAACTTTAATTTCATAGTTGTGAGTGATTGTATTACTCTAACATAAATATAAGACAGAAGAAATATATAATATATTCAATAATCGTAGCTTCGGTGTGATTATTATTGACATATAACGATTATCTAAACCTAAGTTTCAACATGCTTATATTATGTGAAGAGACAATTAAACGTATCTCTACATAAAAATAGAGAAGCATGTTTATATCAGGATGTCACGCAAATTCCTGACCAATAAAAATTGTATTTGCAGATAAAGATGCCTTAACCGTTTTCGACTCTAAATTGCATATTGTGTTTCAGAATAAAATAGTTTTATATTTTTTAATTAAAAGATAATGATTATGATATAATAACAACGCATTCTTGGATTTAAACATTTATACCGTAGGTTATTGAAAAACTATAGCAATGATCTTGAAATTTAAAATCCATTTTATTCTTTAAATAAGACATTAAAAAATATGTTCTTTATTATATAATGATTAAGGTATTTCTGATATTTTCAAAACTCAGAAACGTTTTTTTCTTACTTGAAAACAATTAAAATAGTTTTATATTATTACTGAATTAATATAAACAAGACATTCGGAATAAAATTATGTATTAAAGTAAAACCAGTTATAATATGTTCAAATGTACATAATCACTTCTTAAATGAATTATCCAAATGCACATATTCATTGCTTAAATAAAAATTATGTATACACACATATCATTAAAATATTATTTATTTTTCATCTGCAACTTTAATGGTGTATAAGCTACAAATTAGTAAAAATGCAATGCCGTTTGTAATGGATAAAATTTATTTACTGTCATTTATTATTTTATTATTTACCGGCTAGTTATGCAATTAAAAATAATATATAAGCAAATTGTATTTGTTCAGTTATTTAGAAATGAAACTATTTATCAATGATATTCAAGCTCATATTCACTCACCTCTCAGCAAATTATTTTCGAACTTTTTTTTACTGAAGCTTCTATTTCAATTTACCGATAAGGCATAATCGATAATACATGTGAATATTAACATTAATAACTATAACTCTAAACCTTTTACTTGTTATTGCTTATTGGATGACAAAGGAAGAGAAATAATGCATCAACAGTGAGGTAAGGGATTCATTAGTAATTAATTGGGACATAAATCTTCTTTTTCGATCTAAAAAAAATAACTATGATGCATCGTAATGAGATTATTCCACGCGAGATAAACTGCGTGCGATTAAACTTCAAACACCATCTGAACTTTCCCCCATTTGTTCCTGCCGCGACCCGTTTATCGTGTTTAGAAGGCTCTGCAGAACAGCTGACAATTTTCCCTCAATCGCGAGTTGAACTGTAACCGAGACCTTCGTATCGCACCAAATAGGAGGCGAATACTTCGCTGTAAATGTTGTTTTACCTTTGTTGCACTTACACAGCAGGAAAAGCAGAATCACGACTTTTTTTCTTGACGATTTGGAAGAAAAAAAGTTGAGAAAGAAATTTGGAGAAATAAAAATTTGGCCATCAATTTCTTTTCCAACGTATTTCTTTCTATGAAAGAAAGAATCTGGAAAAATATTTTAATACTATCATTAGTAATCATTTATATATGAGAAATATACAATGTTATCTTTGTTAAGATTTAACGATGACGAAGAAAACTGAAATTTAGCTTTTTTCTGTATGATGATAGGATGTTTTTCATCCTGGAGTAAACCCTTTTATTATATTATTTTCTCCGATTGAAAAAAGATATTTTATGCATTCACATTATATTAATGAAATAGATTTTAACAAAATAGTTATATTTTTTAATTTGGTTATGTATCGTAAAATATTGCCAAGATATTCTTAATTTTATTAGAGTTAATTAAATTTTTAGTAATTTGTTGTGAAATAAAATTTTCAATAATTATATATACTATTAAGAAATGGGTACTCCATTGAATTAAGTAACTCCTTATTAATTATTAATATTTTAACGTTTAAATAATTTATTGTTTAAATTATTACGAGTTTGAAATCTAACCATTGCTTAATATACAATCTTTATGTATGCGTAAATATGTCTGAATTTTAAACTTTTTAATCTATTAATTATCATTTACTATTACAAGTTTTAAAACTATTTATTTACTTTTAATTAAAAAATCTTATCAAATATATCTCAATTAAATTTTACTAATTTATCAATCTTATTTTTTATATAGTTATTTATAATTAAAAAATTTTTGTGTCACTAACTAGTAACTAAAAAAGTTTTATGTAACTGAAACAGTTCATGTCATTCACAAAATAACTAACAATTCTTAATTTTTTCTCTTTTATTTAAAACAGTAATTTTCATTTCATTCAAAAAACTTATTTACAACACAGAAATCTTGATATTATAATAATAGCAGAATAAAAATATTAGAGATTTTCAACTATTTCATGTTCTATTTTAAATGAAATAAATAGACAGGTGGTAGTCAAGTAAGTCTTTATGGAATACAATGCATGTGCAATTCCCTCCAATTTAAGCTTTCACCCGAATAAACGAGCGGTCAAATACTCATTGTTAGTTCAATTGTTTGAAGCAGATCGTTTCTACTTGTGCGAAACGACTCAGACAACAATGTAAAACCAATCGAGTTTTTTCTCCTTTTATGATTGTCGAGTCAAAATATAACTTCCCTTTTCAGTTTTCTGGCTGCTTTGATCACGCAGTGTGACATATTGGTGCTCTTTTATTTCCGTCTAAATAGAATTCCGAGTGTAGATCTTGAATAAATAATGCCTTGCTGCCCATAACATATTCTCAGGAGAGGGATTGATTTGGGTGAACAACAGTTTAATTATCTATTCACATTAATCGATTTAATTTATTTTTCTCTTCTTTTGTCATGGTTAAATGAGGTGGGTGGGATGACTGTTGAGAATTTAGGCCTTTACTTCAATTGTGACAGCTAGTAAATGGGTTGCAGGTAAGGGGAAGAAACCCATAAATGATGTTGAAAAAAGCCAAATTTGGCGACAATTTTGAGTATAAAGTATATGTGTATACATATATATATGTGTATGTATGTGTGTATGTATGTATGTATACATATATATATATATATATATATATATATATATATATATATATATATATATATATATATATATATATATATATATATATATATATATATATATATATATATATATATATATATATATATATATATATATATATATATATATATATATATATATATATATATATATATATATATATATATATATATATATATATATATATATATATATATATATATATATATTATATATATATATATATATATATATATATATATATATATATATATATATATATATATATATATATATATATATATATATATATATATATATATATATATATATATATATATATATATATAAATGAAGGAAATATTCAAGGATTTGATATATATTTTTGAATTTTTAATTAAATAACATAATAAATTTACTTACCCAAGTGGACTTTCTTCTTCTTATTTTAGAAAAATGATATCCACTTGCTAAATTGAAGTTTTAACAAATTCTTAAAATTACTTTTCAATAATCTTATTCCTCTATTCTGTATCCACCAATTTATTCGTTAATCGTCGTGACTCTCCCAAATAAAGGAATTGTTACCGGAAAGTGCAGCCTATAGGGGATACTAGGTCGATTAATTTCGTGTGAAAATCCCCACCCGTTTCTTTTCAGTTTTCCCCATTGATGTGGAACAGAATCAAATATAAAAGATAACAAGCCAATTCTATTTATTGTTTATGCAACTGCCCTTTACATATCATTACTGATGAAACGGAAAATTTATACTCAGTGACCAAAGTCTCGGGGATAATTTTGATTTCAAAATATTAGTTCATATTTCAAAGACAATGAGATATTTTGTAACAATTTTCAGTCAGGTTTGATGGAAAATATATAAAAACACTCCTCTTTTTGTCTCTTCATAATAATGTTTTTTCAATAGCATATATCATAAATATTTAACTAAAAATTCAAAGAAATATTGAATTTTCAAAACAAGGATTAACTTTATTTAAGTTGAATGAAAACAAAATATATTTCTTTGAAATTGTAATAAATATTTATATAACTCATACTGATAATTTAAAAAAAAATGTTTTTGATCAGAATGGGGTACGTTTTATTATTTTTATTAAAGACTGAAATTATTTGAGATAACATATATCTAGTATTAGGTGTATATACGGGAAGGTAAAACTAATATACCCTTAGATAGATTGAATTTCAAAAAATAATTTTAAATAATATAGTTTTACAAACGCAACAGTCATTTTTTTACATATTAGCACACAATAATCAATAAACTTGCCTATCATTAGAAAGGAATAAACAGTGATGGTAATATTAGAGTATTAAATTGCTCAATGTGCAGAACAGAAGTAGAATATTTAAAATATTAATTAAAAACAACAATTTCCTTTCTATAGAATTTAAATATCGTATAGAAGTTTTAAAGAATGGATGACTCTTTTGGCATTTTTTTTCTAAATATCTCACATTTTATTTAGAGGAATCGTTCAAGAAGATAGTTTTTCTGGGCATATATAACTTACAATTACTGTGATCAATGTTTTCCAAAATCGTGTTCAGATTTCTCAACGGATATACTTCTAAGCATTTTTATCACACTTTTTAGAGACTAGTCCATATTATGTCAATAAAATGTTATTTTTTTTAGTGCACATGCTCGAATCCAACGGAAATTCAAGATATGTTCGATTAAAGATACCTGGTTCAATGATACAATCTTTGTATTTTTTCTTTTATTCCTTTGTTTCTCTGGAACAAAACCTGCAAAGTACACACCCAAGTGGATGAATTTTATCAGATAAATGCATTTCTTATTCACAAGCCTGTGAAAATAGCAGCTGGGAGACGATAAACATGGGACGAGGGTACAGGATCACAGTCAACTACACCACAATAGGACGCTACGTGTCAGCTATTAATCTTGGCAACGGCCTTATGTTTACCAAAATTGGCAGATGGATCAGTTTTTCACACGATTCAAGAAACAGAAAATCTTGTCTTACATACTTCAAATATGACATACTCCAGACATAGTCATCAAAATAAAATTTAACCATGTACTTATCGGCATGAACTATGGTACAGATTAGAAAATCAAAATTTTTATGGTTCAATTTATTTTTTGGTTCAAAATATAAATGAATAGGTTTCAAATAAACGCTTATTCTAATTTACCTCATTACATCGCAAAAATTATTTATTTCATAACTTTGGACTCATGATCTTCTTAAAAATATTTTTTATGTCCTTTTAAAATGTAAACTTTACTGAATATTTTAATCATCTGTCTTGACATACTTTGAGGCATAAGATTATGTATGCATGCTCTCTTTTATAAAAAATGAGGAGTGAAAGTGTATAGAGTAAGTACAGTTATTTTATTGCCTGTGTTAAAAAATAATTATTTTATTCAATTTAAAGAGTATAATACTTTAAAGAAAGATGAATGTGCTAAAATATTTATATGTATAAGAATTCCAAACCTTTTGAATATATTGAAATAATAGAATCAGTAAGTGGCCCCAATAATAATGATAAACGTTAATCTTAATATTAAATTATTTTTCTGTATTGCCTCATAAAAATTCTTTTTCCAAATTTTTTCATTTTATTAATTTAAAAAAATATAATATTTATCCTTAATCCACTATAAATTATTAAGTTAAATATTTTAATTGGTTTCTTTTTACGAATATTTAGTCTTAATCTATTGTTAAGTATTAATTATTTATCCTTAATATACTTAAAACTGATGCACGCGAGAATAATGATATAGATACATAATGATCTATTCAACCATAATTTTGTTTTCAGATTCATTGTAAAATAATTTATGTTTATAAATTAAACTTGTTTTTTAAGAAACACATTTTCATCCTGTAGAAACTGGAGTTATATATTCATTATAATAAGATTTTTAATTTTTATGTTATATATTAATTATTATTTTCTCAAGAGGAAAATCAAATAATAATTCAGTAAAAAATTTACTTTGAAGTTTATTGATTGTAGTTTATATCATTAATGTATTCGAAGCAGTCCTAATAATTTTCAGATAAATGAAATATGCTCTACATTTTAAAATATTAGAAGAGAGTAAACACACTTATTTTTTGTATCTAATTTATATTGTTTGAAGTCACACTTCTTCTCAATTTTTTCTACTCTTAAATGTTATACCTTCCTCAATTTACCTGAATATCGTTTTTTCATCATTTAACCCTGCATATTCAATATTAATAATTGACTTACATTGATCATATTCTACTGTAGGTTAAATTCTAACTTTATGAATTAACATTTAGGGAAAGATTTACCTTTCTTAAGCACTTTCTATTATTTTATTTGTCAAACACTTCTTATTATTAACTATATTAAGTTTTTCAAACAAATGTAACACGTTTAATAAGTAAGCATGTTTCACTTAATAGAATTGTATTATTATCTAAACAAAAATACATATGTAGAGAACAAAATTTCTTGAATGGTGCATGCTATTTTCTTTTAAAAAGGTACCTCAATGATATAAAGTTTGATTTGAAATCTTGGTCAGAAAAAAAGGAATAAAATGCATATTTAATTCTGTAGAATCAAAATTAATCCATTAAATACATTAAACAAAATGAAATTGATTAATTAAACCTTAATTTTATTTGACAATGTGATTACAATTTACACAGAAAAATGAAATGTTATGCATACCTTTCTTACCATTGATAATGTTATTTTTTAAAGTTAAGTACTCATTCTTGTTTTAATAATAAATAAATATAATAATTTCCATTTAGTATTTTCGATGTATTGTTTTCCATTTAGTATTTTCAATGTACTATTCGCCATTTGAGCATTTTTCATTATATTTTATTAACTATATCTTAATTTTTGATTAACTATATCTATTCTAACTTAACTTATTAACTATACAGTAATACTGTTCTAGCTGCTTTTGCGCTAAATGTATTTATTGCTAAGCATAAATGTTTTTTATACATTCTTTTGCTTTTCAGTTCTATATCTAACTTTGCATTATATATATATATATACATATATATATATATATATATATATATATATATATATATATATATATATATATATATATATATATATATATATATAGATATATATATATATATATATGATTTTTAATAACTTCATGAATAAGTTCGTAGTAATTGAAAAAACATTCATTACTATTTGATAATTTAATCATCAAGATTTACAATGAAATGTAGGTTTCGTCAATTTATTTCAGAAATCATGTCAACTTAAAACCACTTTGCCAAGGATATTATTAAATATATAGTCAGAAAATTACAAGTTCATAAATTTATAGTAATACAATGCTGGCCACCATAAATCCAGCACCTTGAAGGAAGCATGTGAATAACATGAAATTTACACCTTGTATTAGCGAGAGTGAGGTATGCAAATGATTAGAATGTCAGCGCAGACGCACATCACGCGCGCCTGTGGCATCACTTCAAAGCGCTGTTTAAGGCTTGCAGATTTCAAATATTTTAAATTCGGCAATTATGTTTTTTTCTTTTTCTCTTTTCCAAAAGAAATGATCAATGATGTCTCGTTGAAAACAATGATCATTTTTGAACAAGTATCCGAGTTCGACAGAGGAAGGACAGTGGCCTACCGAGATTGTGGATAATCTTTCAGGGAAATCGGTAGTCTTGTTGGATGAAACCAAACAACTGTAATGCGGATATGAGATCATTGGATGCAGGAGGGTACGGCGGACCGACCTATTCGATCGCATCCACCTCAGTGCGATTCACTTTCACGTGATGTCTGGCAAATTGTGTGCGTGGCAGTGACAGATCGCTCAACCACATCACGAACCACAGCACAGCAAATTCAGTCTGTAACGCATCATCCAGTGTCTGCGCGTAACATTCGACACCGTTTACAGCAGAGTGGTCTGTCCGCAAGACGTACATTGCTTTGTTTACCCTGGTCTTAGAACCAAAGACGTCTCCGCCACCAATGGTGCAATGAAAGAATAATGTGGACTACAGAACGGAATGAAATTGTCGTTACTGACGAGTCACGCTTCTGTCTGCAACACCACGATGGTCGCATTCGAGCATGGAGACATCGTGGAGCAGGGATGCTGAACACGCATTGCCGGTACTTTAAGCAGCCATCGCTACATCTCCGAGGTGTTGGAGCCAGTTGTCCTTTCATGTCTTCAGGGATTGCCCACAGCCATATAATGCATGACCACACGTGGCACGCATTGTCCAAGATTTTTCGTTAAACGCCAGATTGAATGGCTTCCCTTGCCGGCTTTCTCTCCGGATCTTTCAACGATATAAAATGTGTAGTGCATAGTTGCTCAACGATTGACTCAGATTACATCCCCAGCTGCCACACTAGATCATCCTTGGCAACGTGTGGAAGATTCTTGATTTGCTGTACCCCAAGAAGACATCTAAAAACTCTTTGAACTAATGCCAAGGCATGTGGCAGCAGTGATCTCCAACAATGGCGGTTACTCTGGCTACTGATTTAGGCAGGAACCACACTTCCTTGAAGTCTATAAATTTAATCATTTGATACTTGGTCAACATGTTATCTACAAAATAAATTTTGTTGTGATATCTCTTGTCTTTCTCGATGTTGCAATTTGGGTGGCCATTAGTGTATAATAGTAAGAAAGTTTTTAAGGTATAGTACTAAGGTAAGAAAGTTCAAATTCCATAAAACTTTTTGCTTATAACAATTTTTTGAGAGAGAGAGAGTATAAAAATTCTGAGTTATACTATTATGACCGAAATAAGAGAGTATTTGGAATATTTCATTTGAAATTCTCATATAATAAATATCTTTTGAACTCTTGCACCAATTACTTTTACTGTATCTATAAATATTTGTGATTGAAAATAGCTTATTGTTAATTGATTTCAAGGTATCTATATTAAATAAAAGAATTAATATTTGGAAATTGCCGTGTAAGAATAGGGTACATTACTGGACAATTTCTCATATCATTTCCTTTATCCAGCAGTTTTAAAAGAACATTTAAATTTCCGACGCATTGGATTTTGAGTTGCTCCAACATTTTAAATTTGATACATAAGCAATATTTTATTGAAATGATCGAGAAATGTTTTCACAATTCTTTTTAAAGCACTATTACTAATGAGGAAACTTAGATCTAAACTTTTCATAGAAATACCTCAACAATCAAGTGGATATTAGTTGGAAAAAGTGAAACGACTGAAAAGATTAAATTGCAGTGACTTACGAATATCATGATATTTTTACGGTATTCTTTAATTTTACCGGTATTGTGCACCATAAATTCTCACTGACTGATCAGATAGACGATAAATTTGGGCATTTTTGTTAGTGGTTTTACAAATATATAAACAGATATCATAAATACGAAATTGAAATTAAGTTTTTTCGTCATAAACTGTTATCAAACACAACACAAAAATATAAAATTTTTGAGTCGTCCATATTAATGACTGCAGCATTCTCTATGGAAGATTCTTATTGAAGCTGGGACATAAAATTCAAAATTGAACAGTTAATGAATGACATTAAGCATTATTTTACAAACTTATCAATTAAATATGTAGCCAAATAGCTAATAATTTAATTTAGTTTGGATTATTTGTTGTTCTATGGTATTTTTATCCACATGTGGGCTAAATCAACCATTACGTTTAGCTTCCTGAAAAAGAGTTCATCCTGAATCTTAGAGATATGCTTGCTCAAATTGGGAATAATGCACTGATCTTTAGTTTGCTAACATTTTTAATTGGAGTCCATCCTGGTGATCATTATTCGTTATCTTGGTGGGTAATACAGCTTAAAGTCGGTTATATGAGGGTCACTCTGAAATTTTTGAGATACAACTAGGTTTTTAAGGTTATGCTTACAAAATTTTAGGTGTGTTCAAAGTAGTCTCCTCCAACATCCTATGCACTTTTGTAGACGAATTTTCCACAGAGTAAATGCCTCAAGCCATTCATTTCTTCGAATACATGAGAAAAATGCATTTATAGCCACGTCAATCTCTTCTTCTGAATTAAAACGATGTCCACGTAAGTTCTTTTTTCGATTAAAAAATAATCAAAAGTCGCACATAGCTAGATCAGGTGAATACGGCGGATGTTCGATCACTTTAATTTGTTTTTGCTTAAGAAACTCAACTGTTAATCCGGCTGTATGTGAAGATGCATTGTCATGGTGAAGCATTAGTCCCCTAACATTCAGTTCTTGTAGAATTTCTGGAAGACATTGAGTGGTATACCAGTTTGCTGTTACTGTCTTCTGTCCTTCCAACTGGATGGCTTTGACCCATCCCGTACTTCTGAAGAAAACGGCATACATCACTTTTCTCATTGCGCGTTGTTTTTTCACCATTGTCGGCGTGGGATCATCTTCAAAGATCCATACTTTGCTTTCTTGACGTGTTGGAACGTCAAAAAAGGTATGTACGTTTCATCCCCAGTTATAATTTTAGAAATGATGCGGTGGCCACCAACATTCAGCATATTAAGAGTTTCTTTGCTGATTCTGACACGCTCCTCTTTTTGATGCTCAGTTAGATTATGGGGAACCCAAAGGTAAACTACTTTTTTCATATGTAATTCTTCATGAATGATTTTGTGCATGGCTGCGGATCCAATGTTAAGTTCCTTCTGTATCATTTGATAGGTACAGCGATTATCATCCATTAACATTTTTAGTATGGCAGACACATTATCCGGTATGACTGCCGACGGCGGCCTTCCTTTGTGTTCTTCATCCTGAAGAAAATTGCGACTTCTTCTAAATTCTCTAAGCCATCTGAATACAGTAGCACGAGCTGGAGATTCATCACCCAATGCTAATTGCAACCGTTGAACGCATTCTTCTTGATTGAATCCTGCTTTGAAATCGTAGAAAATTATAGCGCGAAAATGTTCTCGCGTCAACTCCATTTTCTCTTCTGTTTAAAATTTATTCCACGCTAAACAAGTTGAAGTAAGTCAGTAAAAATCGTCTTCTGTGTTAAAATACTTTGTACTTTAAAATTAAACCGTTATTTTTATATTGTAAATTCTCGTCTGCACGTATCTCAAAAATTTCAGAGAAACTCTCGTATATATATATATATATATATATATATATATATATATATATATATATATATATATATATATATAAATTTCGTGTCACGATGTATGTTCCCGATAAACTCCGAAACTACTGAACGGATTTTGATAAAATTTTGTAACTATTTATAATATAGTCCAACTTAAAAGATAGAATAGTTTTTATCTCTTAATTATTATTTTCAATATTTATTATACGACATTAATGTTTATTTATTGTTTAGTTCTGTAAGTTCTTAATAGATGGCGGTTTAGCATCTAAGTTGCACAGGTATTCGGCAGATGGCGACGTGTTTATTTATCTAGATTATAAATCTTCGAGAAAATTAACGTGCGCGCGCAATCGCGTGGTTAAATATAGAATTTACATATATTTTTATTATTATATTTTCATGATGTACATATAGTTTCATGATGTATAATCATACTATAAGAATTTTTTGTGAATCACTTTCATAATTATACTTTGTATCGTGTTATTATTGTGCGTGTTCAGTTTGAATATTTTTAATATTATAAATAGTAAAATAAAATTTTATTTATTGCTGTTTTTCTCTACTAATTTTCATACCACCTCCAAAACATGTAAATATTTCTTGACAGCCTTTTATTTTTTTTATTTTTATTTTATAATTTGATAATTATTAATTTATTCAGTAGAACATTTTGATCTAATTTATTTATTCAAATGATAAATTCTTTTAATTTTTTTTATTTCAGTATAATACCGCGGAAAAATTTTTTAGTTTTAATAATTAAAAATTGAAAAAATAATAGTTCGATGTCAATGTTATCTACCTCATTTATAACAATTTATTTTTAGATGTTTTTAATTTATATAGTATATTTTATAAGTAAGTCACTGATTACTAACTATAATTTAATATAAGATGAATGAAATGTAAATTCAGAAAGTATAAGTTGATTTGTGCTTAATTTCAAAATTTCGATACTTTACCTATTACTTTTAAATTTTTGCGAAACGTTTTATTTTTAATCTCATATGAATGAACCTATTTTAAATTTTTTTAGAAAATATTAATTTGATTGTACCCAAGAATTAGTAAAAAATTGATTCAATGTATTATAAAAACTCAGCCACTGCAACGCGTGGCTGGGTCAGCTTGTATATATATATATGTATGTATGTATGTATGTATGTATATATATATGTATGTATATGCATATATATATATATATATATATATATATATATATATATATATATATATATATATATATATATATATATATATATATATATATATATATATATATATATATATATATATATATATATATATATATATATATATATATATATATATATATATATATATATATATATATATATATATATATATATATATATATATAATATATAAAATTCTCGTGTCACAGTTTTCGTTGCCATACTCCTCCGAAACGGCTTGACCGATTTTGATGAAATTTTTTGTGCTTATCCGGTATCTATGAGAATCTGCCAACATCTATTTTTCATCCCCCTAAATGTTAGGGGTAGTACAACCCTAAATTTTTTTTAATTTTTTTTGGTTAGTTCTGTAAGTTCCTAATAGATGGCGGTTTAGCATCTAAGTTGCACAGGTATTCGGCAGATGGCGACGTGTTTATTTTTCTAGATT
Organism: Latrodectus hesperus; assembly: GCA_037975125.1. Lineage (NCBI taxonomy): Eukaryota > Metazoa > Arthropoda > Arachnida > Araneae > Theridiidae > Latrodectus > Latrodectus hesperus. Next base: position 106,019,013 of record CM075851.1, read on the forward strand.
ATACCATCTTCGAGAAAATTATCGTGCGCGCGCAAGCGCGTGGTTAAATATAGAATTTACATATATTTTCATGATGTATAATGAACCTATAACAATTTTTCGTGAATCATTTTCATAATTATACTTTGTATTGTGTTATTATTGTGCAGTATTCAGTTTGAATATTTTTAATATTATAAATAGTAAAATAAAATTTTATTTATTACTGATTTTCTCTACTAATTTTCATACCACCTCGAAAATATGTAAGTATTTCTTGATAGCCTTTTATTATTTTTAATTTTTATTTATAATTTGATAATTATTAATTTATTCAGTAGAACATTTTGATCTAATTTATTTATTCAAATCATAAATTCTTTTAATTTTTTTATTTCAGTATAATGCCGCGGAAAAATTTTTAGTTTTAATATAATTTAAAATTAAAATAATAATAGTTCGATGTCAATGTTATCTACCTCATTTATAACAATTTATTTTTAGATGTCTTTAATTTATATAGTATATTTTATAAGTAAGTTACTGATTACAAACTATAATTTAATATAAGATGAATAAAATGTAAATTCAGAAAGTATATGTTGATTTGTGCTTAATTTCAAAATTTCGATACTTTACCTATTACTATTAAATTTTGGTGAAACGTTTTATTTTTAATCTCCTATGAATGAACCTATTCTAAATTTTTTAGAAAATATTAATTTGATTGAACCCAAGAATTAGTAAAAAATTGATTCAATGTATTTTAAAAACTCAGCCACTGCAACGCGTGGCTGGGTCAGCTTTGTATATATATATAAGCACAATTTTATTAATACTCTAGTTGATAAAGCTTCTAACAGCTATGCATTTTTCTGTATAAAAATTTTATTTAGATTTACTTGATAAAAAGATACTAAATTCACAAATACCTACAAACTTTTAAATTCTACAGCTAACATCATTAATAAAAAAATTCTAGGTTTTCATAAACTTTTAAATATAAATAATTATAAGTTGGAATTTCCTTGTTTAACAGTAATTCCAAAATTTCATAAATATCTTATAAAATTTAGATTGATTATTTGTGGTTTTAAGTCTCTCTCTTATATGTAGACACCTGGTATTATTTTTGCTGAATATCAAATACCATTTTGAAAAGTATTATTTAATCTAAAGGAACATGGATTATCGATAATAATTTATCAGTTTTTGATTTCTTATCAAATAATTGTATTTATAGTATTAGTTCCTTTGATTTCTAAGATCTTTTTACCAGTATATACCCATAGATAAATTAAATGATGTATTATATTTTTACTTTCAAGACTGCAAACATTTATTAAATATTAAACTTTGAATTTTGGAATAACTTTATAAAATCATGTATCTATAACAACTACATATATAATGCTGAAAACATTTTTATTCAGAATGGTGGCCTTCTAGAGGATTCTAATTTTCAAGTATACTCGCAGATTTATTTTTACTTTTGAAAAAAAAGTTTTATTTATCAGTATTTTGCTTTTTAGTGTACTCTGAGTATTTTTTATAATTTCCAATAATTCAAATTTTAGTGATACTTCTCATTAATTTATCCTAATGAACTTTCATTAATTTAAACCAATATTTTTAACAATAATACTGAATCTTTATATTTGTATATTAACATTGAAAATTCAAATATTTTAATACTTATATTGATATTTTTGATAAAACTAGTCAATTAAATTTCAATGCTGTCAATATATTTGTAATCTAATATTTTTTAAAAAATTTATATAAAAATGCTATATTTAATGACACCTATCGATTTTTCATATCCTAACCTCTTGACATCAAATTCTCATAAATTTCAATCAGATGAGCATATGGAAATAAATTATTTTCATTTTTTTATTTCTTATATATTTTTGTCAAACTAAAGATTACAGTCAAATTTATATTGTTTGTGGGCTAAAATATTACTCTTCGTTTTCTTGAAAATAAAATGTAATTAGTAAAAATTGTTATTAAAACTAAGGCATCTTTTTCGATAAAAATGGCTTTTGGACAAAAAAATGTTCATACTTTAACTTCTCATACAAATTGAGATTTCGAGTATAAATCAAAGGAGAAAAGACAATTTTGTGCAAAGGGTATCAACGTTTCATTCTATTTACTATTATTTTCACAAAGAAATGATTAGAAAAATGATAAATGCAAAAAGAATATGGTTTATAAGAGAGGATAAAATAATATATTCTATAATCATTCTTCTAAGATTCTCACTAGTATTTCAATTGTAGTTAATTAGTTCATAAAACAAAATTTTGATCATTTTACTTAAGAAATGTGGTTTATCATGGAAAATTCATCGAATATAATTTATCTTTCAAAAGCATTTTTGGGGATACTGTATAAGTAAGTAAGTAATGTGAAAAAGAATGAAAACATTTTAAGATACTTGGTCAAAATATTTACAAATTCAAAATAAACCCTTAATTGTGGATATTTATATTTCCATAAAAAAGATATCTTCTTAGATGAACTCCTTCCAATTCATTAGGATTTTACATTTTTCTCTTAAAGTGAATAAATTTGTGTTGTATTCGAATAGTAATTACATAATCTTATAAATTCTGAAAAATTGATAGTTTAATTTAAAATTAGAATAATAACCATTTTCTGCAGCAAAATAGGTAAATAAGCAATTGAAAACACAAATATAATAAAATGAAGTAAAAGCTCTGAAAATAAAACAACATGAACTTTATAATGAAAAATTAATTCATTCTCTTTTCCAAATTTTACTAAAAATTTATGGCAACTCGAATGCCCACCTAAAAACCATCAAAGATCTTCAGACTACTCACATATTTTTAAAAGCCGTACTTTTTATAACCTTCCTAAGAAAATGCTCGCGATAAGAATTGTGAGATTTTATATGTATGTCAGTTATATCAAATGGTCTCTTATTAACTTCAACTAAAAAATTGATTTAAAAAATGATTATGAATTATACATATATATAATAAAATTTTGCTTATGTTGTATTTATAAACAATGGATTTCATGAATATAGTTCGCGGCGATTTTTGTTGAAACATATCTTAGCTCAAGATTATTAGCTGAAACCATTCTTCTAAAATGTAATTTAATCAAAATGCAGCGTAAATCAATAAAAAACTGAGGCTTATTATTGTCAAATTGACAAATGTGAAATAGTAGCTCAATTACAAGCTCATTGGTATATATATATATATGTATATATATATATATATATATATATATATATATATATATATATATATATATATATATATATATATATATATATATAATTACACTAATGATTTCTGTGGTATATAACTATAATAACACTTACATAACACATATTTACTTTTTTATGTTATCTTAAATTTGCGCATGTAAAACCTGATTGATAAATAAGTTTCAATTTTAAGTTCCTGAAATATGTTTAAATGAGACAGTAGAAAGATAATATTTTTATTGTTTTTGACTAATAAATTTAAAATGATTTATTACTTTTATTTTTGATTACGATTTAATTAAAATAAAAATATTATGCTTCTTTAAAATATTTAGAAAATCAATTAAATGCATAAAATGTATAGTTATTACTCAATTATCAGTCCAAGTTATTATATACTGGAAGTGGAAATCATGATGTTTAAAATGGTCTGCATGATGCAACTATATAAAAAAAGTTTTACTTCTGAATTTTGGTAATTTATTATATTATGAATTGCCAATATTCAGATTTAAAATTATTATTTTTAAAAATTCGCAAACCATCATAATATTTAAAATTATATGATAGATGTATTGAGGTCGGTGTTGCTTGTTGGGGAAGGCTTCGTTTATGTGGAAAAAGGGTTAGCTAATTCAAGAGTTAAACCAATAGAAAACATTGGTGGTGAATGGATCCATATCAACATTGAATCTCTAGCGTCTTTTTTTGGAGAGACGTGGTGTTAAGAAGAGGATTGTTGTTACTGCACCAATATGTTTTCCTGTATTTAACCCTGAGTTAGGCTTTATCAGTTAGACTGAAATATCCGGGTAGAGTCTTCATGATTTGGCAGCAGGTACCAAGCAAAAAACCCCCAATACCTACCATCTCCAGCGGTATCATTTCATTTGGAGGACAATGCGACCACGCCCAGTTATAACGTGCCGCAGCCGCCTTTAGCGAACTTGATGGATCTTCGGTTAAGCCGGGATTCGAACTCACTAACTTCTGATGATGAGAAACACCCCATAACTATTAAGAAGAAGGTAGTGGCTCTGGTAAAAACAACTTCATTTGACCTCCTTTCAGAATTTCGAGGTGGTTAGATGCGTTACTTCTGTTGGCTGAACTCCAGTGGCTCTGTAGCTTCACGCCGCTTCCCGTATTGCTCAACAAAGTGAAGCATCATTTGCCGCGGGCAGTGGTTGGGAGGGTGACCACGGTGTGCTCTCCTTCACTGGGTTGCTGGAAATCCGTGGGTTGCGGACGTGTCCACGTTAATATGTGACGTCCAAAGTCCTTCCGCTGGTGTGGCGTGGATGGGGAGAGGAGGGTGCCAGCTCAGGTGTGGCCTCTTCTCCTGACCGTAGTTCAAAATGACGAGGCACCTTAAAAAGAGCAAAGTCGTTCTTTCACCTTTCGTGGTGCTCTGATCCAAACGAAAGACGCTCCCTATTGACTTAATTCGCACTGCCAAAGGCAAAAGCGATCCTGGCTTGTCCAAATGTCATAGGAAAACAACAACAACAATTTCTGTTGGCTGAAATAAGCAGTCAAAAACGTTGTACAAATACGTGTAAATAAAGTCCTACTTAATACCTCAAAAGTCATCTTTTATTTTATGATGAGAATAAAAAATTTCACTTAGTAAACAATGCTAAAATCAAGAATGTGGGCAGAAGAAGGTGTTCATTACAATTTCATTAAAATAAATGTAAACCTAACTAAATTTAGGATGTTTTCTGTTTTGGAAAATAAATGTGCCACGAATTTCGTAATAGCTATTGTTATCAGCTATTGTTAACGCCGATTGAATTGATTTTGTATATTCTCTAAGCATATTTTATAACATTTGCTCATATGTTCAAGGCAAATTTTTTTGTATTATTTTTATTTACACCTACATTTATGTATTTTTCTTTGAATAGATTTTTAAATATTGAATATAAAGAATTTAGAACCATTTTTCGTTCTTCCTAGAAAATTTCTGATATTTTTCATATGAAACGAATTTGATCATAGTGACAACTCTTGCCATCATAGTTAAAAATATACTTATCAGAATATTGTAATAAAAAATTTATTTGATAAAAAAACTATTAATATTTTTGCTTAATTTTATTATTTTAATTATAATTTTAAATCTATTAATATTGATATTTTTAATAGTCAAAATTTAAAAAAGTCCAAAAATTACAATATATTTGTTCCTAAGCAATTTTAAAAGAAAACTTTCCAAAAATACATTAAAACCGTATAAGAAATTATCCTCCTTATGAAAGTGTAAAATTAATGAGTTAAATACTTAAAAAATGGAGAATCTATTTATTTATTGTAAATTCATATGAGCATATATTATAATAAATGTGTTAAGCAGTATAAAAATTTGAAGCCCGGTGGCTTAGTAGCAGCGTTTCACGCTCCCATGACACAGGCCCAAGGTTCGATCCTCGGGCTGGGCAAGGTTGACTCAGCCTTTCATCCCTTCAGTGGGTCGATTCACTGAGTACCAAGCATGCTTGGGAACTAAACACTGGGGGTCTTACGTTAGGCTGACCATCTAACTGGGACATAAGCTTCGCACCCAAGGGCCCTCGGTCATGAAAACAGTTATGGGCACTGTAGGCCTTGGCCCACGTGGGCTGTCGTGCCATGGAGTTTAGTTTAGTTCAGTATAAAAATTTACATTTTAACGAATCTAATATTATGTGCTGAAAAGTAAATATTTAAAATTTTGCATAATAGTAAACTTTTAATAACAGTAGTAAATGTGCACGATAAAGTACTAAAACTTTAAATTAGTATTATAAGGTACTTAGTTCGTAATTGTAACGGAATGCATAGTTTCATAGAAATAACATCAACAAATGACTTGATTTGCTTTACAAATATTCGCAATTTCATATTCTGGTATTTTTATACTTTGATGTCATTTTCATTTAATGGTTAAAATAGTTTCGTATCTTCTTCTTAGAGTTGGGTTTGTATGTCATTGGGCACCTCTGCTTTTATCAGCATTTTGTACCATTAACTCTAAACTCAATGTTTCCTAGTTCCAGTTGCTCGGGTCACCCACTTTATTCATAAAGTCCGATAACCCTTTCATGGAGTCTAGGTGCAACTCTCTAGTATGGATGATGCCTAAAGAAGTTCATCTAAGGAGGGCAAGAGCCTCGCGCATTTGTAAATAAATAATTTCGTAACAGTGAGATTCATGATTATAACATAGGCAAGCAATATTCCATTTGTCTCTATAAAAGGAAATACATGAGTAACTGCTCATAGTTCGTAAGGAATCTCAAAAATTAATCTGTTGTGATTCATATGTATAAGGATGTCCAAAATCCTTCCACTTATGTTAGGTGAATGTGGAGAAAAGGGCGATAGCTCAAATGTGACCTCGTCACTTGAAAGTGGTTGTGCCATTTAGTGATGATAGGTGAGCACCCCAAACAGTTCGGGGCTCGAATGTAAAGTTATGTGTGCATATGGCTATAATGTAAAATATGAAATGTAATGATCTTTTATTTCAAGTATCAATAATCCATGTATTACAGTAAGATGTGGAATTTAAGTAATGCATTTCATTCAAATAAAAAATTTTCGCATTGAGTGATGAAATACTCTTTATATCTTGATATATTATTCACTGGCACATAATAAAATGTGTGTGTGTTGGAATATTAAATTAATTAGGAGGATTAAACTAAAGTGAACTCCATGGCACGACAGCCTATGTGGGCCAAGGCTTAGAGTGCCCATAACTGTTTTCATGACCGAGGGCCCTGGGGTGCGAAGCATATGTCCCAGTTAGGTGTTCATCCTAACGTAAGGCCCCCAGTGTTTAGTTCCCAAGCATGCTTGGTACTCAGTGAATCGACCCACTGAAGGGATGAAAGGCTGAGTCAACCTTGCCCAATCCGAGGATCGAACCTCGGACCTGTGCCATGGGAGCGTGAAACGCTGCCACTAAGCCACCGGGCTTCAAATTGGGAGGATTAAAATTTCGTTATTTTAAATAAAGAATGTTATTTATCAAATATAGATATATTGTTTTTTAAATTGTACATCATGAGGTTTAATATTGAAAGTTATTGTGAATCAGAGTTAAGAAAATTAAATGAGTAGTGTAAAATATAATATTAACAAACTCTTCACACAGTTCAAGCTGCATATAGAAAAAGACAAAATACATCAGAAAACAAATACTGAGGCCTTAAGTTAAACTGGAAATTACAAATATTTTCAAACAATGTGACTATGTTTTATAAAATCAAGAAAATATTTAATGAGGAAATTATTTGAATACATTTTTATTCTTTTTTATATAAACAATTTGAATAGAATAAAACTGCATAAAATGTTTGCTGTTCGTCAATAGAATATATAATTTGCATAAGCAAAAAGTTGATAAAAATAAATTATATTAATCGCATACCATCATTATAAATGTTACACATCGTTATAACAAAGATTTTAATTTTAATGAAGACACTAGAAGAAGCAATCGGGAAATGTCCTAAAAGTAAAGGCAACCGAATAGAGCACATACCACTTTCATTTTTCATCTGTACCATTTATAGATATTAAATTTTAACGTGGTACAAATTCTGTATTTTCTTAAGGTACCCGAACACGTTTGGAGCAATTTTTTTGAAATACACTGCATATACACATTGTAACCAATTTTTCTTATTTAATTTTAGAAAACATTAATATTGAGTTACTAATATTTGATCTATGCCAATATTATTCTTCATAAATGTTAAATATGTATACAATTTTAAGCACATTTTTTAAAAAAAAATCTTAAAAAGTGCTACATCAAAAACTCTTAAGCATATTTGAAAAAAATTAATACCAAATAATCTATATGTTGTTATCTAGAGCATGTACTAAAATTTTGTTCTTATGCAAATAAAACAATGCTCTATGTAAATAATAAATATGTATGATCTGAAAATTAAAAGTTTTTAAAACTTTTATGAGAAGTATTTAAAATATATATATTTCACTGTTTCATAAAATATTAACAGTTTAAAAGACCATATTTACTTTTCCTGAACAAATCACAATAGAAAGTCAATATTGACTATATAATTACTAATGTTATTTTAAAACCAACAGATATCTTCATTGAATCTTCTTTTGGCCAAAACATCTTTTGAGATAAAAACTAAATGAAATTTCCTTTCATAATTCTATTTATATTGACCTTAGTAAACTGTCTCCCACACCCAATCTAAAATTGATGGTAGTTAGATGAAATTTAGGGACAAAAGTAAGGAGAATATATAAATGACATCTTTTGAGATAAAATTGGAGTTCATTTTCAAATCACAGTTCTAAATATTTTTAATTGTATTAGCTTTGATAAATTGTATACTTTTTAATATAAGAACAAAAGGATTTGAGAATATTTTAAATATATTATTGAAATTCAGGAAAAAGAATTTCAAGGTGAATATATATACAAGTAAAGAATACCTGAACTAAAAAGGGAACTAATTTCAAATACTGTCTATTTTGACGATGATAATGAAAGTTCTCCATTTAATATAAGTACGAGGAAAATTGTGAATATTTTTAAATACATAATATTGAAATTTAAGGAAAAGAAAAATAAAAAAAATAAAAGGTTCTTCTTTAATGACTAAAAACAATGACAATTTTAAAGTATTTTAGATATATTTTGAAAATTAGGAAATAGAAGTAAGAGCATTTTTTGAGGTAAAATGAAATAAAGTTTCAATTATTTACCAGTTATATTTCATAAAATTTAGAAAGCAACTATTTATTTTTGATCTTTTTAATGTGCGTGCATATAAAAAATATTTTACTATAGATGTATCAAAAAGATACATAGATTTTTGTATTAAATTTTTTTATTCTAATCCTTATATAACATCTGCTTTAAAAATATGGCTATTATCATTTTATTCTGTAATTTGAATATAGACTACTTTTATACCTACAATTTTACTACCACTTAAATTTAATTTACCAATTAAAATTGTCAATGTACTATTGGCAATGCTATTATGAGACAAGTTTATTGCCATTTTAATGCTGGTATACTTATTATTATAATATTTTATTCCATCCTAAAAAAAAACTGTTTTATAATTTTTTAGGCAAATTCAATTCCTCAGAAATTATTATTGTTATTTTTTATCTATTATTATTATTATTTTAAACTTTGAACCATTTTCTAATTAATATTGAATTCAAATATGAATAAATATTTAAACATCGATGTTAAAAAGGAATTGACTTATAAAAGCATTAACGAAATTTTTCAAACTTCAAAGTCGAAGTATTTTTAAATAAAGAATATGATGATAATGAAATAAATACAATACAGATAAAACTGATAAGAATTATTCTGCAATGTATGGGCTTTCTGAAAAAGATATAAACACTATAATTGATGAATACATTTTTCATGCAATAATTTTTTAATAACATTGAATATTATCATGATTATTTCTGAAATTATGAATGAATTAATTCCAATACATTTTTTCCTTGAAAATGGCAATAATAAAGAAGATTTTCACAAATTCTCTCTCTCATGAAGTTGGCTTTAATTTATATTAATTAAAAAGAAATAAAATGTTATAGAATTAAAAATTCTCCACTATTGTTAAAATACCTTCGGCAACAAATATTCCTAAAGGAAATTGGATGTGATTTATACAAATATTTTCCAGGAGAACTACTCTTATTTAATAATTTAAATTTTTGTGTAAATATAGTGTAAAATTACGACACATGAGTGAAATATGTAATACAATTAATATGAGTGGAAAGAAACATAAAGTTTCAGTTGCAGTTACAGACTGTAAAGAAAATTGTCAAAATTAATACTTTAAAATAAAGTGGTTATATTAAAAGGGTTGTACGTCTTTTACTAATATTTCAAAAGTCGAGTTAGGGGAGATTCAAACACCTAAAGAACTATTGCAAAATCGTTGATATTTCTGCATTTACTATACACAAATTTATTTATGATTTGAATTGAATCAAAACAAAAATGTTCAGTTCAATGTCTATTATCTAAGCATGCAGCTGATAGAAAATAAAATGCAAATTGGTTTATCTAAAGGCTAATTTAATGAAGAGGGTGGGGGAAAACACACTTTCGCAGTTAATGAACTGTGGATGCATGCAAATATAATTGCAATAAAAAAAGAAATTTATTAATGAAAGGAAAATCTAAATGTCTCAATTTTGGCTTAAGAATGCAAAGTAAATTTCAATAATGGATCCAAAATTATTGTTGATATTTGTCAGAGAAATGGAAAAATAAAAGTAAAAAACAAGGAATTGAATTTGTGTTTTATCAAAATGTCTCCACTTCTTTTCTCAAAAAAAAAAAAAAATTTTTTTCAAAATGAAATCGCTGCTTTACATAAGGATTCACGCATTTATGTTATGTATACATGTGTATAAAATGTGTTACAAAATAAATATATCTCGTATAACTTCAAATTATTTTCAGATCTTCTGAATTGTGTAAAAATTTTCTGCACAGAAGGCACATCTAATACGTTGGATAGAACTCGGAAAGGTACAAATTTTTCGAATTTAAAATTGAAACATAAAGTTAAATGTAAACAATGATCTCATTTAAGATTAATAGTTTTTGTTTTCAGTCAAGATTAAAAAAAAATTAAACGTCAAGAGTATTTAAATATATATTAAATGGGATTATGTATCCGAGTATATAATAGAAAGTTAATGTAGAAAATCAAATTTAGAAACATTAAGCCCAAACATGTAAATTTCAAATAATTTTTGTTTTTGCATAAGATAAATATTTCATTCTTGAATTATTTTTACCTTATAATGTAAGAAGTGCCAAATTATTCTGAATATGAATTAAATATTACATGAGACAAAAACATTTACGTCAGATTTTATGAAATAATGTGCCACTCTCAGGTAAAGTAATGCTACATGGCACAGTGATAAATGTTCTATAAAGTTGTGAAAATTAAATGCAATGTTTAGAAGCAATTTATATGTAACATTATTAATTTAAAATTTTTAAAGACAATATTCTCAACGTTGAAATCTAGTTTTCAGTTCGAAATTTTATCGAATTAATACTTATAGAAAATTCATGAAAATTGTTAAAAATCATGATCTTACTTGGCATTCAATTATAAATTTTAGTCCGTAATCTTCGGTGGCATTGGCCTGTGCTCATGCGGACAGTGATCTACAGAAATACGACTCTTGTCCGTCTATAAAACATGAGATAAAAAGCCGTGTGATCTTGGAAGACCTCCAACTTTGAAAAACAAGGCGTGTATTTTAGCTGTAAAAGCGAACGTCATGATTTGTGGATGCGATCCGTCAATCATTTCATCAGCAGTAGCAAAGGGGTGGGACCAAGAGGGCACCGCGATCAAGCTCTGCCTACTGGAATGACGTCGTGTGGTCGCGCGACCAACGACGCCTTTGAGAATCATTGCAGGTGACTCTACTTAGGCTGTGAAGATACTTTCTAATCTTTTATCTTTCTAGAATTCTGTAAAAATGGCAACCTGGGATAATAAAGAAAAGAATTTAGGATGAAAAAAAAAATGGTAAAACATGGTAATATGACAATATACGTATATAATTTCCCAATAAAATTTTTACTCATAAAAAATGCAATTAAATTATCGTCCAAAAAGCTCTTAAATTCATTTTTCTTCATGTTAATATAAACTACAAAGCTATTTTAAAAAGCTTATTATTTTATTAAAATTGATAAATATAAAATTTTTTGCTCAACGCATAATACTTTTTTAAATAAAGTAAAAACTATAAAATAACTTTATTCCATGAATTTATATAAAAAAGTCCATCACGAATTATTACTAAATTAATAAAAGAGAAAGTAATTTTCTTCTAAGATTAATATATTATAGAATTGAATTAAAACTTATAAAATAAATAAATAAATAAAAAGCTGCTAATTTTTACAAAATTATGTATTAAAATACTTATTTTAAAAAAACTTTTTTATCATTAAATAATTAAGGAACAGTTTTTAACAATTTTAACTATAAATTCTGTTAAAACATTTATCCTTATTTTCTTAATATTTTCTACCAGCAAATTAAACTTGTTTTTTTTATATGCATTGGTATTTTATATTTAGTCATTTAGGAACACGCTTACTTAAAAAGTGCTGCATTTGCAGTACTTAACATTTGTGAATAAGTAAAAATAGTAGATTATTGGGAAGAATTCCTTTATTTTATGCCATTCCTGATAGCATGCATGATAATGAGAAAATAAAAAAAATTTTATTCCAAATATTGAAACGAATATATTCATGAAATGCATATATCAAGAAATGCATTCCATGTCGTTCAGATATGACAAATGTACTCAAAAGGTTAATTTTATTCATACACTATACGTAATCAAATTTGTCATAATTAATGATTTCACTATTACATTAATTATAATCCATATACAGTACCCTAAGCTCTTAATTCTAATTTTTATTTATTGTTTTTTTATTCTGTTTATTTATACTTATTTCTATATTACTATTAATTTTTATATTTTCAATATCAATAAATGCTCTTGATTACGAAATAGACACTTATTACGAAAAGACTACTTATTTGTGACAAAAATATAATTCAGTATAAAGTAACTATAATTCATTTGTCTAGCATTTTTTAAACCTTATATGCTTACTTTTTTTTTAATTTTCTTTCATTTCCTCAAGATTGTAAGCCCATGTTTATAGTATCCAATTGGCCAGGAATTTGAAATATATTAAAATTCTTGGACCCCGATAAAAGATTTTGTGTTCTCTCCTGTTTTTAATTTTAATTCTTTTAATTTATACTTAGAATTCCAACTCACAGAATCACTTTCAGAATTTCAGAAAAATAAGTTAAACTGGAGAAGAGACAGAAAATGAGAGAGAAAGAGAGCAAGCAATGACTATCTCTTACAGCAATATGTATACTAAACTAAACTAACACGACAGCCCATGTGAGCCAAGGCCTACAGTGCCCAAAACTGTGTTCATGACCGAGGGCCCTGGGGTGCGAAGCATATGTCCCAGTTTGGTAGTCAGCCTAACGTAAGACCCCCAGTGTTTAGCTCCTGAGCATGCTTGGTACTCAGTAAATCGACCCACTGAAGGGATGAAAGGCTGAGTCAACCTTGCCCAACCCGAGGATCGAACCTCGGACCTGTGTCATGGGAGCGTGAAACGCTGCCACTAAGCCACCGGGCTTCACTGTGTATACAAACTGTATTAATGTACAGTATTTTAAATACCTTAGCATGTAAAAGTATTGTTTTTTCATTAAATTATTTTTCTTTAAAAGTATCTATAGTTTTCCCTTCCAATCTCAGCACACAATACTAATTAAAATGAACTCTTTTTTTTTTTCGAAAAAATCCGATTAACCGAATTCTTGATTATTCAAATGGGCTGTGGTCCCTATTAATTAGGATAACTGGATTTCCACTGTATATGGAGATGTTTGAAATAATGTGTGTTTCGTTAAAATCTTAAAAAAAAAAAAAAAAAAAAAAAAATCAGAAATAACCAATAAATAACATCGTATTTGAGAATGAAAAAGAGAATTATTTTGAATCATGATAAATATGTTTTCATAGCTATGGTGTGTATGATCAACTGCAATATACTTTTAAAAATGTTTTTCCTTGTTTCCAAGGGATGGTTAAATTATTTAACTAACATCGAATGTTACAAATAACTTCGACCATTGATAATCAAATGATTATTTATACAAAAGGTGAGCATCTTTCTTCTCTTTTCTTCGCTCTGTATGAAATTTCTTTCTTTGTAAGTCATAAAAAAAGTTGTCATAATAGAGAAAAGTAAACCAAAATATTTAAGCTGAAGTATTAATTCCTCAGTAATCAATAGCCCATCAAGGGCTTTAATGGGCCATTTGTTATAAAAATGTTTTGATTCGGATTTTTTTAATTGAGGATTACTATTAAATTATCCACGGTGTGCGAAAAATCGCTCACAAGGGGTAATTTAATAAAAATAGAATGACAACGAGAAGTTCAAGCCGGATGTTAAATGAAAATATCATTAAAACACTGTAAAAAATTTCTCTATTATTGAAGTTTCGTGTATTTTATACATTTGAAATCTTTTTTACTGCTGACTGTGTTCATTGAATAGACGTGACTCATGTATCTAATAAAGGTTTGCTTTATTTGTATTTTCATGGTCTCAGAAAAATAAAAGTAAATTTGCGTAATATATAATGCTAATCTTTTAAGCTTACATGATATTATAGTAAATGGATCGCTTTAGTGAACTAAAAAAACATATATTTATTCGATACAACTTTGTGTGAATTAATTTTCAGATTTAGTTTATTATAATACATTATCGATATATAACAATGAAGATCATAATATTGATCGATCCCAATTGAAAATAAAAAATACTTAAGTTAATCATTTGAGTCATAGCACATTTTATTTCAATAAAATTATTTAACGTTGACAATAATTAAAATTTATTAAAATAGTTTAGACAACCACCAATAACATTAATAATCTAATGAGAATATAGAAACGAATCCCTGATTCTCTCTTTAAGATGAATTCTAAATAATGAGTTAATAAAATCAACAAAATCTTAATAGATATTTTGTGAAAATATTGGATCAATATATAAAAGGCACGCACACTAGAATTAACGTAACTGAAAATGAATATTTTTCACACCTGATAATACAATTACACACACATGCATTTAATTGATTTAGAGAAACTGTTTTTGTTGAGAAAAGATGTTTCGTTATCAATAGGAATCTCTGTTTAAACCACTGCAAATAAATTTACAAGTGAACCACAAAATTATATATACACAGGGTGATACTTTTCAAAGTGACAGAGAGAGTGTTTGGAGCGTCCTATAGCGCGCTCTAATAGCCGAAATGACACCAAACTTGGTATTTAAACTAATCAAAACATGAGAAAAAAATTAAGAGAGAAAATATTTAGTTCCATAATTCACTGCTAGGGCATTTTAAGGTACTGCTGTAGTTTACAATAACGAAAATTGCCAAATATTGTGCAATGACAGCGCCAGAAACTGGCGCTGTCATTGCACAATAGTTGCCAATTTTCTTTTTTTTACGAATCGTTATATATATATATATATATATATATATATATATATATATATATATATATATATATATATATATATATATATATATATATATATAGAGTACTTCAAAACCAAAAAATAGCGTTGGGTGCTTAAAATGTTTTAAAAATGCACCTTATTAAACAGAGGGAATTTGTCCAATGCAATAAAACGTAAATTCACAATTTATAATATATATATATATATATATATATATATATATATATATATATATATATATATATATATATATATATATATATATATATATATATATATATATATATATATATATATATGGTGGGTGAACCACTTAATAGCTGACGTCACTATTTCAAGTGCCCACTTGAGATGGAGCTCGAGAGGCGCAACAGCTTCCCCAGTGAGCGGGGCAGAAAAAGAAATTATCTAAAAGACGTAAAGACGTTCCTTTTTGATAGCAGCAAGACGACTGCTCCTGTCCCCCATAACTTTAAACTTGAACTTTAAATTTCAATCCATTAAGATGATTAATTGTAAATATCTCAAACTTGTATATATTTATATTTGTAAATACATGTTAATTAAATATTAGGCTTTGTATAAGAATTGTTAATTAGTTAATCTCGCCTTGGCCACTCCCCGTCCCACAAAACTCAGAAGCGGGATTGAAATGATTAGCTGGATTACAAAAATTTTGTAGTGATTGGAATAATTATCGCATCAGATAGTTAGAAGGATTTTCATTAGAAGAAGACGTTACGTTAAGCATCGGTTTGGAACGAGAGAAAGACGTGGATCCTCATCGAACATCTTTGAGAGGTACGTGAACATTTTTCAAAGTACATGATGATATTAAACGATATAAAGGAAATAAGCGTTGCATTGAAAAATTTTAAAGCAGATAAAATCACAATTTTGCATAGATTGATTTTTGATCATGATGGAGATAGATTAAATCGTAAAAGAATTAGAAATTTTGATGGTTTTGATTTTGATATCGAAAGTAATGAGTATCGAGACAAATTAAAAAATATAAACAATGAGTTTTCGCTTGGCGAACTTATTACTGCATCGAACATTTTAAATATTTCTTTTCAAGGATCCAAAGCAGAGCTCGCAGAAAGAATTTTGTCTCTGTTATGTGACCTTGAACTCTTAGCTCAAAACACTAAAGAGGATTCAGAAACTGCTGACTCAGAAAGTGAAGTGGAAGAAGAACTAAGTAGAAATGATTTTTCAATGCAATGCAATATAAGTAAAAAGAAAAGTTCATCTGACTATTTTAAGAAGAATGAAAATGTTTGTGAAAATGATTTTTATGCACATACTGTTATTCCAAGTGTTAATATTAATTATGAAGATATCGAAAGCACTATTACTAAATTTAATGCAGAATCACATGAAAATGTAATTAATTGGATTGATCATTTTGAGGATATGTCGAAATTATTTAATTTATCAGACTTACAAAAATTTGTTATGGCTAAAAGATCGTTAGGAGGAAATGCTCTATTATTCGTTCGAACAGAACCACAAATAAATTCTTGGGAAAAATTGAGACGAGCCTTGATCGATGAGTTTTCGTTTGAAATAAACTCAGCTAACTTACATGAGCTTTTGCGTAAAAGGAAAATGCATGATTATGAATCTGTTCAAGAGTATTTTTTAAAAATGAAGGAGTTGTGCAATTGCGGTAAAATTGAAGAATCTGCCTTAATGCATTATGTTATTAATGGAATAAATGATAAACAAGAATACAAAATTGTTTTGTATGGATGTAAGAATTTAAGTGAATTTAAAGAAAAACTCAAAGTTTATGAATTAATAAAAAGTGATTCTGTTAAAAGTAAAAATGCTTTCGATGAAACGAAAACAAAATATAATTCTCATTTTAAATATGATAATTTCGATAAAACGAAAACAAAATATAATTCTCATTTTAAATATGATAATTTCGATAAAACGAAAACAAAATATAATTCTCATGATAAATATAATAATTTTGATAAAACGAAATCAAAATATGAATATAGTAATAGAGTTAATTCTAAGAATGAAAATGTAAATAAAATAAGATACAATGATGGTTTTGGAAAAATGAAATACAGTGATTTTGATGATTGTAAAGATAAAATTTGTTTTAATTGTGGTGAAAAAAATCATATTTCTAAATTTTGTAAACATAAAGAGAAGGGTATTAAATGTTTTCGATGTAATAATTTTGGACATAAAGCTTCATTGTGTCCAGAAACTAATTCTAAACCTGAAGTAGCAACAATGAATGTTAATGTTAAAACAATAATGATTGATGTAATTATTAATAATTTGAATGTTAATGCATTAATAGATACTGGAAGCCAAGTAACTTTGATTCGTAAATCTGTCTTTTATAAATTAAATTTTGTAGAGTTATTTCCGTTAAATTCTTCTCTAAGTGGTTTTGGTAAATGTGTTGTAAAGCCGTTGGGCTATTTTAAGGGAAATATTAAAATAGATGATTTTAAGTGTGAAGAAGATATTTATGTGGTTGAAAATAATGTTATGTCATATGATGCCATCATAGGAATGAATGTACTAATGCAGGGTGAAACCTTAATTAATGAAAACGGAATTAAGATTAAAAATAAATATCAATGTGTAAAAGACATTAATACTTTATCAATTCTACCTGTTGATTTAACTTTTAATGAAGTTGAACTGAACATTGAACCTAGTATTCCAAAAAATTTAAATATAAGTTGCAACAATTAGTTTCGAGTTATGTACCACATAAAACAAAATCAACTAATGTTCAATTAGATATTTTGTTAAAAAGTAATGAGCCTATATCTAATCAACCCCGTAGATTACCATTTTCAGAGAAAAAGATAGTTGAAACCCAAATAGATGAATGGTTAGAACAAGGTATAATAGAGCCCAGTTCTTCAGAATATTGTAGCCCAGTAGTAATCGTAAAGAAAAAGACAGAACACCTCGTTTGTGCATAGATTATCGGAGATTAAATAAAGTAATTGTAAAAGATAGATTTCCCCTCCCATTGATTGAAGATATATTAGATAGATTGCAGGAATCGTGTGTGTTTAGTACAATTGATCTCAAGAATGGATTTTTCCATGTAGATGTAAAGAAGGATAGTAGAAAATACACTTCATTTGTAACTCATGAAGGACAGTACCAATTTCTTAAGGTTCCTTTTGGACTGTGTAATTCCCCAGCCGTGTTTCAAAGATTTATTAATACTATTTTCCGACCACTGATTAATGATGGTATTGTTTTACCTTATATGGACGATATAATTATTTTGTCTTCCTCAACTGAAGAAGGAGTCGAACGGCTTGAAAAAGTCTTAAATCTTGCGAGCGAATATGGATTAGAAATAAATTTTAGAAAATCCCATTTTTTGAAGAAGCGCATTGAATTTTTAGGCCATATCATCGAAGAAGGGAAAATTTTTCCATCTACTTTGAAAACTAAAGCTGTGCTTCATTTCCCTGAGCCACTTAATTTGAAACAGGTCCATAGTTTTTTAGGATTGACTGGATATTTCAGGAAATTTATCCCAAAATATTCCATTATTGCTAGGCCATTGAGTGATCTTTTGAAGAAAGATAGGAAATTTAAATTTGGTGAAGAGGAAAGAAACTCTTTTAATCAATTAAAGTTAATTTTAGCTCAAAAACCTGTGTTAGGTATATACAACCCAAATTACGAAACTGAACTGCATTGTGACGCCAGCATAGAAGGATATGGAGCTATTTTATTACAGAAATCCCCAAATGATAAAAATTTTCATCCCATCTATTTTATGAGTAAAAAGACAACAGATGCCGAAAAGAAGTATTCCAGTTACGAGCTTGAAGCTCTTGCAATTATTGAAGCGTTAAAAAGATTCCGCGTTTACTTATTAGGAATTCCATTTAAAATTGTCACTGACTGTTCCGCATTCGAAAAGACTATGCAAAAAAGAGATTTGTCAACTCGTGTTGCTCGTTGGGCTTTATTGCTCCAAGAATTTAATTATAGTATTGAGCATCGCTCCGGTACAAGAATGACTCATGTTGACGCACTAAGCAGATCCCCTGTAAACATATTTTGCATCTCAAGCGATAATATCATACCGAAATTAAAATCAGCCCAAGATAATGATGATGAAATAAAAACGATAAAAGAATTATTAAAAATCTCTAGTTATGAAGATTATTTTGAGAGAAACGGAGTTCTTTATAAATTTGTTGATGGTAAGGAGTTAGTGGTTGTGCCAAGAAGTATGCAGATGGAAATTATTAGAAGTGCGCATGAAAAGGGACATACCGGAATCAAATATACAGAGAAAAGCATAGAGGACCATTATTTCATTCCCAAACTTAAACAGAAAGTAGAAAATATCATATCTAATTGCGTTCACTGTATTCTTGTAAATCACAAAAGAGGAAAGAAAGAAGGCTTATTACACCCATTGCATAAAAATGACGTACCACTATACACATACCATATTGATCATTTAGGACCTTTAGAAAGCACACATAAAAATTATAAGTATATTTTAACAATTATAGACGCTTTTACTAAGTTCGTTTGGATTTTTCCTACGAAGACCACAACATCTGCTGAAGTCATTTCGAAATTAGAAACTCTAAAATCAGTCTTTGGAAATCCCTACCAAATTATTTCTGATAGAGGTACAGCTTTTAGCTCTGGTGAATTCAGAGATTATTGCTCTAAAGAGAATATTAAACACCATTTAATAACCACTGGTTTGCCAAGAGCTAACGGACAAGTTGAGAGGATCAACCAAACAATCACATCAGTTCTTTCAAAGCTATCTTTAGAGAATCCAGCTCAGTGGTATAAACTTACGAACGAACTGCAGCAGACGATTAATTCAACATATCAACGAAGCATAGATACCACACCTTTTGAGTTACTTTTTGGTACGAAGATGAACGTTGGAGGTATTGGTAAGCTCCAAGAAATGATTGAAAAGGAATTTCAAGCTAATTTTGAAGCTCAAAGAGATGAACTCAGAAAACATGCTAAACAACAAATTTTCAAGATCCAAGAAGAAAACAGGAAAACGTATAATTTAAGAAGAAAAGAGCATCAATCTTATGGAGTTAACGATTTGGTCGCTATTAAGAGAACTCAGTTTGGACCCCACTTAAAACTGAAACCAAAATATTTAGGACCATACAGAGTTACTAAAGTTAAAGGAGGCAACACCTATGATGTAATCAAAGAAGGAAGTCATGAAGGACCTAACGGTACCACGACTTGTGCTGAATTTCTAAAACCCTGGTACAGTATGCCAAAAGACGAGGATGTTATGCAAGTTGGAGTTAAATTAAAGTTGAATTGTGCTGAAGGATAGTCGGAAGTCCAACTGACTATAATGAAGCTAAAAGATATACTGACTCATTTCTTTATTTCAGATCTAAGAAGATGAATATAAAATTTGTTTCTTTTCAGAGAATTATTCTGTTCTGCTTGTTTCTTTCCCTGTTTTGCTGTTTTTCTTTTTTATGTATTTGCAGTGTCGTCTGGAGGGCCAGCCGATTTCAGGACGGCCGAACTGTGGTGGGTGAACCACTTAATAGCTGACGTCACTATTTCAAGTGCCCACTTGAGATGGAGCTCGAGAGGCGCAACAGCTTCCCCAGTGAGCGGGGCAGAAAAGAAATTATCTAAAAGACGTAAAAACGTTCCTTTTTGATAGCAGCAAGACGACTGCTCCTGTCCCCCATAACTTTAAACTTGAACTTTAAATTTCAATCCATTAAGATGATTAATTGTAAATATCTCAAACTTGTATATATTTATATTTGTAAATACATGTTAATTAAATATTAGGCTTTGTATAAGAATTGTTAATTAGTTAATCTCGCCTTGGCCACTCCCCGTCCCACATATATATATATATATATATATATATATATATATATATATATATATATATATATATATATATATATATATATATATATATATATATATATATATATATATATATAAAGTTAGGGTGTTTGTTCTCGTTATTGAAAGGTAGGGAGCTCAAATCCCAATTCAGTCAAAAATCCTCCGTATTTGTTAATGGCTGCTTGCTTACATACAATATGTCGAAGTTGCAATGACCTCCACGTGAAATAATACCTCTAGGGTGACAAACCAAACTTGGGGGCTTGGTCCCTTCTTCTAAATTACGAAGTTCAAATCATTTTGGGGTCCACGAAAGAGATGGGAGTTCCACTAGACAAAGTGCCATCACTTCCACCTTTTGTATTGCTAAAAAAGCGGAAATAGAATTCAAGCAGTGGGTAAAATAATGAAATTATTTGACTTTGTTTTTATAAATTTAATTCATCGTCATGATTTCAGAATAACCAATATTATGTGCTAACGTCAAATTAATGATATAATTGTGATCAGCCGGCATTGGGGGAAAAAAGATATATAATTTTTGTGTCTGTGTGTGGGCATATAAACTGAATGATAATTATCAGAATAATTACATTATCTCAAACAAATTAGCTACTTTGTGGGTTTTTCATATAGATTTATTTTAAAAGTCACTGAAACTATTTTAGATTATTATTTTTTAGTTGGTATCTATCGTATTCGTTAGACTAACAGCGTAAGTCTGTTGTAAGGTAATTATGCGTATGAAGGATTAATCTTTTTTTTAAGTTCTTAGGTTACCTCAATTTTCCATGAATTTATATATCTATATATCTAAAAATTTCGTGTCACGATGTATGTTCCCGATAAACTCCGAAACTACTGAACGGATTTTGATAAAATTTTGTAACCATTTACAATATGGTCCAACTTAAAAGATAGAATAGTTTTCATCTCTTAATTATTGATCTCAATATTTATTATACGACATTAGTGTTTTATTATTGGTTAGTTCTGTAAGTTCCTAATAGATGGCGGTTTAGCATCTAAGTTGCACAGGTATTCGGCAGATGGCGACGTGTTTATTTTTCTAGATTATACCATCTTCGAGAAAATAATCGTGTGCGCGCAAGCGCGTGGTTAAATATAGAATTTACATATATTTTCATGATGTGTAATCATACTGTAAAAATTTTACGTGTGTGAATCATTTTTATAATTATACTTTTTATTGTGTTATTATTGTGCAGTGTTCAATTTGAATATTTTTAATATTATAAATAGTAAAATAAAATTTTATTTATTGCTGTTTTTCTCTACTAATTTTCATACCACCTCGAAAACATGTAAGTATTTCTTGATAGCCTTTTATTTATTTTTATTTTTATTTTATAATTTGATAATTGGCTCTGGAATCGTGCTATTTTGGCAGCAAGAAACGTTGATGTGAACGAAATTATCTTCCACATACAACAGATGTTGCCCGGTGATTTGATGTCTTTTAAATCAATCGACACAGTTATTGATGAAAACGAAGCCGTAAACTTTCGAACTGAATTTTTGAATTCTCTGCATATGCCAGGAATGCCATCACACAATCTTCAATTGAAAATTGGTTCACCAATTATTCTTCTACGTAATTTAAACCCACCTCAATTATGTAACGGTACACGCTTAGTCATAAAAGAAATGACCGAAAATATTCTCGAAGCAACAATTTTGACGGGAAAATTTAAAGGAGATATCGTCCTGTTGCCACGTATTCCACTGATAGCGTCAGAATCTCCAATACCGTTTAAAAGGCTCCAATTTCCGATTTGTTTAGCTTTTGCGATGACCGTAAATAAATCTATAGGCAAAACAATGTCTGTTTGCGGTTTGGATTTGAAAAACACATGTTTCTCACATGGACAGCTATATGTTGCCTGCTCACGTGTAGGAAAACCATCAAATCTCTTCGTGTTAGCGAAAGACAGGTTAACCAAGAATGTTGTACACAAAGTAGTACTTAGATAATTTTTAGTTTTAATAATTTAAAATTGAAAAAATAATAGTTCGATGTCAATGTTATCTACCTCATTTATAACAATTTATTTTTAGATGTTTTTAATTTATATAGTATATTTTGTAACTAAGTCACTGATAACAAATTTTAATTTAATATAAGATGAATAGAATGTAAATTCAGAAAGTTTATGTTGGTTTGTGCTTAATTTCAAAATTTCGATACTTTACCTATTACTTTTAAATTTTTGCGAAATGTTTTATTTTTAATCTCATATGAATGAACCTATTTTAAATTTTTTTAGAAAATATAAATTTGATTGAACCCAAGAATTAGTAAAAAATTGATTCAATGTATTTTAAAAACTCAGCCACTGCAACGCGTGGCTGGGTCAGCTTATATATATATATATATATATATATATATATATATATATATATATATATATATATATATATATATATATATATATATATATATGTATGTATGTATGTATATATTGTGTGTGCGTTTGCGTATGTGTATACACACAGAAAGATACTATATATTAGTGTACCCGTATAATTTTATTATCGTGAAAAAGTTGACAATCATTAATTTTACCATTGATAACTGAGGAGGAGACATTGATTGTTTAAATTTTTCATATTACTTTTGCTTTAATTTTTTTTTATTATATTTAAGCTAGTTTTTCCTGCATAACGTGTTTTAACATTTTAACTCACTACACTCTTAAAAAAATCGAGTGGTTTTTCACCACTCGATGAGCGATGGATATTTTGTACTCCGTAAAGATACAAAATGAATCCTTTTCTACCTAATTGAGTAGAGAAGTTCTCTTTCAAACACTCCATCCTCGATTTAAAGCATTTTTCACTCTTTTTTGACGTGTTTTTACAAAGCATTTTAGTTTGTATAAATACAAAAAGTTTAACACAAAGCAAATGTGATGTGCTCTGATTGGTTTAAATCATCACGTGGCTCTACGCCTTCGATTTAGTTTCGCTAAAAATGGAGGAATTTAAGACTTCATTTTGTAAAGGCGATCTATTTGAATTAAAATATATGTATAATTGGACAAGAAGGAGCGCAGAAACATTTACAGTAAGTCTTATTTCTTATAATTGAATGACTAAATCATATCTTCATATTTGTGATTTTTCATCATGATATAAACTTTCCTATTCGAAAGTGTGAATGAATGAATTCTATTGAATTTATATTCATGTAATATTTATAATATTTGAAATATTTCTGCTTAGTTGATAATGTTTAATAATATAAAAATGTGTTTGGAAATTTTATTTTTTATTTCAAATACTATTTTCTGCCAAAATTTAATTTATTATTAATGAATATTAAATTATAATAAATGCATATTTAAATTCTTTTAATTTCGAAACTGCGTGAATATGACTATTAATTTTCTCGTGGATTTCAATATTCAATGTATATTATAAAAATATTATTTAATATAGTTTATTGTACTGAATTAAAAGTGTGATTTATATCAAATACAGCATTTTACCAATGAATAATAATAGATTTTTTCATAATTAAAATTCGAAGCTTTTTAATTTAAATGTGAATACAATCTAAAGCAAATATCAATCTACAGAATATTACTTGACAGTACGTATTTTATTTATTAAAATTTCACTGACAATATGTATTTTATTTATTAAAATTTTAATGACAATTTTTGATTTGATTGTTATTATGTAAAAGCATTCGTTGATAAAACGAAAACAAAATTTTGTATGTAAAATTTACTATTAATTTGTATAACATTTTAGAATTTCCAACAAAAAATTTTGTCGATGGAAATATAATTTATATTCGTATTTTATGGTTGTCATTGTCATCAGGGAAGAAAAAATAAAAAACAAAATTAGCAAAAGTTAATCTGAAACATGTTATTTTGAAGATGATGAAATGCAATGTAAGAAAGAAATGGCTGATCTGGTATATTCTGTATAATGTGTAATCAAAATAAGTTTTATGGAGACTGAGAAAATGTGAACTATTGTTATTACTACTAGTATTAATTTCATTTTGCTTGTAAAATTTATTTTAAAGTTTGAAGTAATATTCTATGTTTAATGTAAGAATGTGGTA
This sequence comes from Latrodectus hesperus, assembly GCA_037975125.1. Lineage (NCBI taxonomy): Eukaryota > Metazoa > Arthropoda > Arachnida > Araneae > Theridiidae > Latrodectus > Latrodectus hesperus. Next base: position 106,044,393 of record CM075851.1, read on the forward strand.
ACTTAATTAAATGACATGAAAATTCCAATCAATATTTTCAGTTAAATTCTCTAAAAAGTTTTTGGTTCTTTAAGTTGGTTTTAAAATAATGAAAGGTAATTATTATTATTATTCAGTAAATTAATATTACTTGGTAGTTAGCTTAAGAAATTTTAATAATGTTTTTAAATCTATTTTAAAAAAAAGTTTTGTTTGTTTTTACAACTAAAACTAAACTTTAATTATCTTTATAATAAATTTATAATTCATTTAAAATTTTCTGAATTTTAAATTTGAATTTAATTGCTTAAAAAATAAATATCCAATATTTATAATTCACTTGACCACAACTAGTTTTTACATGTATGATATTTTTGGGTTAACACATATGTATATATGTGTGTATTTTTCCTTTCTGATAAAATGATTACAATTTGAAATGCTTTATGTAATTCATCGAGAAAAAATATTTGAACTTATGAAGACAATGTTTAAAACAAAATAACATTTTGTGATCAAAAATAGATCATATTCTATATATGTTCTATTCCAGTGGTTCTTAACCTTTTTAAGACGCGACCCAAATGTGAGAAATATGTTCATGTCGCGACCCAAAAAAATGTCAAAATTTTTTCATTGCTTTATTTTAGATCGTATTTTTAAAAAATCTTCAATCCTACGATAATGGTTTTTTTTAACTTACAAATTTTTTATTTATTTTTTTAATAATAAAGATAAACAAAAGTACTTTTCGATCCAAGGAAAATTTAATTAATAATCAAGTGTTTTTAATAATTTTTATTGACCAAATTAAAATATATTTATAACTTTTTGAAAATAATTGACATTTTAACTTATTCCTAAAAAAAAGAAATATCAATACATATGTTAAGTCATTTAAATTTTAAATGCAAGTCATACAGTTTTAATAAAAACCTTGTGCTTGAATACATTTTGAAAGATCTTCAAACCTCGGTTGAATGCTTGTCAAGGAGCACCTTACACCTATTTCAGGATTTAACTTGTTCCGGTAATTGTTTTTGATTACACACAGAGCCGAAAAACCAGCCTCACACATATATGTTGTTGAAAAGGGCAATAATATTTTTAGGGCTTCTTTAACAATTATTGGCTTTTCGGTTTTTAATTTTAACCAGAAAGCTCATAAAGATTCAGTGTTTTTGTAGAAATTGTATCGAAGTGCTTGGTCACTTTGTATTTCTATTAATTGTTCATGAAATTGATTAATATCAACTAATTCCTCATGCAAATCACTTACATCAAAATTAAATGGCATTCGAACCCAATTATATTTGAAAACATCGTCTGCAGGGAAATATCGATCAAAGTCTGCTATTAGTTTTTCTAAATGATTAATAATAATTTTCTGTATCTCAAAATCTGTGATATCAATATTATTGTCTTCAACAAGTAAATTAAGAGTCGGGAATGAAGCAAGTTTCTTTACTTCAACCTTATTTCTCCATAATTTGAGTTTATTTTTAAAACATGTAATTTTTTCAGTTAATTCAATAATAGTATGATTACGTCCTTGCATAGACGTATTTAGATTATTTATTTCAAATAAAATATCTGACAAATAAGCAACTTGAGTAATCCACTTCAACTCGGAGAATTTAGATGCTAATGGGTGTGTTTCTTTTCTCTCAAAAAAATTCGACTTATGTCCGCAATGATACTTTTTGAGCAACTTTGCCCCGGAACAGCCATCTAACTTCAGAATAATATAATAAATGTTCGTATTCTGCACCAAATTCGAAACACAGTTCGCGGAAAATTCTACAGTTAAGAGCTCTTGATTTGATAAAATTGACTACCGCAACAATTTCATCCAAAACGATACATAATTGGGTGATAATTTTTTTAAAGCAAAATTTTGTCTATGTAACAAACAATGAATCGATATAATTTGTGGATTCATTTGTTTTGCTCTTGTCAAAAATCTCCTTTGAGATGCTGTCATGGCAGCTGCACCGCCGGTGCAAATACTGAAACACTGATTCCAATTTAATGCTTCTTCTTTAAAAAACGAATCGACCATAAGAAAAATATCTTCACCTCTAGTTGTTGTTGACATTGGTTTACAAAATAAAATGTCCTCCTGTATATCTGTTAAACCTGGATACCGCACGTAAACCATAAGTTGAGCATCTTTACTTACATCTGTCGTTTCATCCAGTTGAATACTAAATAAACCAGCAATTTTTATAGCAGAAATAAGTTGATTCTTAATATCAAATGACATATCATTAATTCGTAAACGAATTGTATCATTTGATAATGATATCTTTTGTAATTTCTTTGAGCTTTCATCTCCGCACATGATACGTGCCATGTCAATGGCAGCAGGTTTTATAAGTTTTTCAGCAATATTATGGGGTTTCTTTTGTCTTGCAATATGCCAAGCCACATAAAAAGAAGCAAGAGTAGCTTGTTTGGCAGAATTTATAAAATCATTACTACTTGGTGCATCCAAACGCTGTCTTTTTAAATGGGCTTCTTTTCTTTCGAAAAAAGTACGATCTTTTCCCTCAAAGGAAAAATTTTTATGTTTTGCATCAAAATGTCTTTTAAGTTTGTTCGGTTTCATCGATTCATTACTTAATATTTCACTGCACAACACGCATTGCAGCTTGTTCAATCCTCGATCATAAATGCAAGTAAAACATAATTCTAAAAATGCTTCCATATATTCACGTTGTTACGTTTCGTTTTTATTTGAATAATTCCGAATTCGATTTCTCGATCATGTATAAAAATGGAATTCTTTTCAACGTAACATAATAAAATTATGGGCCGAAATATCTACGCGATATTTAAATTGAAGACAGAAATTATCAATAATGAATTTGAAAAACAGAAGTTCAAATATATTTATTTCTTCACTAAATCAAAACATTGCTCGGCGAGTGCCGGATGCATACTCACAAAAAAGGTTTTAGATTACATAATAACGCAAGCAGTCACATGGGTGACGTCACTCGCTTCTCTGGCGATTGGTTGTTACATATCCTCCCACCTTTTGTTTCGGGAGAAAACAAAACCTAAATGAAAAAGAAAAAAGTTAGTCATAATTATAAGATTACAGATTTAGTTTTTGAGGAATTTTCACTAATCGTCCAGTTCTGGTTGTTTTTGTTAAGTCCTTATCATCACTGAGCAAAATTGTTCTTAGAGAATCACTTGAAATGTCATTTTCTGATACCGGTGACAAATCATTTCCTTCAGCATCTGAAAAGGAATCTCTTCTCACATTTGATGTAATTGGGACATCCTCTTTATCGGTAGTTGATGAAATCTCTAGGGGAAAAATCCTCTGTATAGGTCGCACTAAAACACCGGATTGTGTTTTCAATTTCACAGTTCTGACGATATCATCTTTGCCAGGAATCAACTGTATGACTTTAGCAAGAGGCCAGTTCAAACGTTTTTTATTGTCGTCTCCGATTAACACGATTTCTCCAACTTGTATTTTTGGAGTTGAACACCTTCTGTTTAGACGTTGTATAAGTTGACCAAGGTATTCCTTTCGAAAGCGCAGCTTTAACTGCTCAGTTACTTTGGCCCGATGTTTAATTCTGATTCGAAAATGCTTGGCTTCAACTTCATCAATATCTGTGGTTACACTCTTTATCTTGGGATTGTTTAACATGATCATGGCTGGTGTTATAGGCTTTAGATCTTCAACGTCCTCTGAAAGATATGTGAGTGGACGTCCATTTATAACAGATTCACAATCTGAGAGTACTGTAAGTAATTCTTCATATGTAAAAACAGTCTTTTCGAGGGTACTTTTAAGATCTTTAACCACTCTAATCAGTTTTTCCCAAAAACCACCCCACCAACTCGCGGTTGGATGGTTGAATTTCCAAGAAATACATTTGATCGAATGAGCTAAACTTAATCCAATGGCGCAGGATAATAACTCCAATCTTGGGATGGTGATGGGTTTTAAAGGAGCTACTCGTGATTTAGCTCTTAAAAGACAAATTTTTACTTCATTGGAAGTGATAGTTCTAAGGAAAACACAAGCGGCATAAGCTACTTTGCTAGCATCCATGAATACATGCATTTGTGTCGAGTCATTAATTTCTGTATAGCGGGCTATTTCAACATTATTTAGTAAATGTAGATCATTAATCCATCTTTTAAAGCTATTCTGATCTTCAGTGGGTAAAGGAGAGTCCCAGGATAGTTTTAATTTCCACATGTCTTGCAATTTAATTTTTATGGGTAAAATTGCCGCTGACAATAAACCAATGGGATCAAAAATCTTCTGAATCGTAGCCAAAATTACTCTCTTAGTTATTTTCCTACTTACTTCTAAAACATAAGGATCAACCTTTATATCACAGTTACATTTCAAAGTATCACGGTCCAAATTCCATAAAATTCCCAAAACATTGGTAATGACAGAACTTTTCGTAATGTATTTACACTTGACATTGCTCTCCCACCCTCGCAAGTTGAAACATCCACGTGAAAGTACTTCTATAGCTGTTAAAATAAAATGCTCTTGTTCTTTGATATTGAAAACACCAGAAAGGCAATTGTCTACGTAAAATGATTTTCTTAATTTTTCAATTATTTCGTTGTTTTCTACAAAGGTGTTGTTTAGCAAATGGTAGATGGATGCTGCTAAGAGAAAAGGGCTGGAAGTAATCCCAAAAACTACTCTACAGTGTCTATAAATGACCATTTCATCTTCGCACGGATAAAAAAAGCGTAAAAAGTCTCTGTACCTTGGAGCAATAGACAATTGCAAAAAAGCCTTTTCGATATCTGCAGACAGGCCAATGGGATATGAACGAAATCGGTCAATCAGGTCTGGGATTAATTCAATGAGATTTGGCCCTTTATATAAAAGTTCATTCAAGGACGGCTTGCCACTAGAGGCATCAAAGACTGGTCTTAATTTTGTAGTAGTGCTTTCGTTTTTGACTATAGGCCTATGTGGTAAATAGTGACACTGCCTGTCGCTTATAATTTCATTTTGGGGTACCCTTTCAATTATATCAAGACACTCCCATTCCTTAAACACCGTTTCGTAATCCTTAATTAATTTTTTATCTTTTGATCGTTTACACATTTTTTGGTGTCTATTCCAAGTTAGTTCCTTGTTATCGGGCAAACTTGAAGTATCTGTTTTAAAAGGCAAACCTAACTGGTATCTACCAGAAGGGAGTATTTCCAAACCCTCTTGAAAATCTTTTAATAACTCAGAGTGTACAATATTTATGTTTCTGTTTTCAGAAGGATCTAATATACCAAGATTTTCTAGATTCCAAAATTCACTAACAGATAAATTATTAGCATGCAAAGATAAAGCACATAAAACAGAGTCATTATTTACATCATAATTATCATTTAATTTCTGCTTTCCAATAACAGTATACCCCAGCCGGGTTTCAATAGCAACTAGACTTGATTCTAACTTCACAGAATGGCCAGTTAACAACATTCCTGCCACATCGGATCCAATCAAAAGATTTATATCATAATTAGGGATTTCGAAATCACTCAATATAATCCCTTTTTCTTTCAGTTCATGAATAGTCATCATATCAGTCAGTTTAGGAACAAAACCACAAATTTTGTTTTCAGATAAAACCTCAATTTTACAAGAAAAATCATTTTTCAAACTAGCAATTTTCACATCGTATACTTCATGAGAACAGGGTTTCGTTTCTTGACCACCAAAAAGTCCATGTATTAAAGATAATGACCTTTTGGGTTTTAACTTTAATTGTTTAACTATTCCTGAACTGAGGTAAGAACGTTGGGATCCTGTGTCCAAGACTGCTCTTACTAAACACTGTTTCTTTTGATTCATAACTTTAACAACAAGAGTCATTAAATAAACATTTTCTACTCTAGAATTATTTGACAATACAGTTGTAGATACAGTTTCGTTTTTACTGGCAGGACTGTTCTCCTTATCTGAATAACACATAAGAGTACAGTGATTTTTATTACAATGAAAACACTTCACCTTAGCCCTGCAATTTTTAGAGGTATGTCCTGTTCTCAAACAGGAGTAACAGGCCCCTTTCTGACTAAGAATTTTAATCTTTTGATCAAAATGCATTTTTCTAGCAGCAAAACAATCTTGGCTGGGGTGTTTCTTATTGCAAAAAAGACAATCAAAATTCCTCTTACCTTGATTTTCTGCTTCTGATGTACTTACAAGGGCGGCAGCTGTAGTAATATTCTCTTCACGGGATTCCTTGTGTTTGTCGATTCGGGGAGCTCCAAACCCGGTACGGGCGAGCACAACCATTTCTTGTCCTTGAACTTCTTGTCTCAGAAAAGACATCAAATTTTCTAACGAACGTACTCCTCCGTCAAGTGTACTTCTATTTCTTTCCCAAGCTATTAGGACACTCTCAGGCAAGCACGATTCCACAAGGGGAGTTAAAAAGTCCCCGTACTTTTCTTGGGTTCTTCCTAGGCTGTCCAGCGCGCGCAGTTTTGATTCCAGTTCATCGTAAAGAACAGCTAAATCCGTTTTAGTTCGGTTTGAAGAGGCATTTCTCATTACCATAGTTAACAAGTCTCTGACGTAAACTTGTACAAGTAGATCACTCCGCCCGAAGCGATCCTGTAACTGTTCTATGACTTTGGGATAGTTATCCGCTGTTGGCGGGAAGCTTTCTACTAATCTTGCTGCTTTCGATTCTGGCACTATTGCCTGTAGCAAATACTGGAACTTGTCTTCTGGTGGAATTCTCTCATCATCATCAATTTTGGAGAACTGACTCCAAAAACCAAGCCATTCTCGAGTCTCACCGGAAAATCGCTTTAGTTCTAACTTCGGGAGCTTGAATTGTTTCTTATTTGAGGTATCTTGAGAGACTTCCGTTTTCATAGTTACTTTAAGGCATTTTTCAAAAAGTTCAATATATCTATCACGATATTCTTCTGCTGTAATGAAATCTTCTTCATATAACCGTTCCGCATCTTTTGAAGTTAAAATTTCGTTTTCTACTTCTTGTTGAGAAACTTCTAATCTTTGAAATTTGTCTTCGAACTGCGCAGATAAAACCGAAATAACATTCTTATCTACTTCTGGTTTCAGGAATTCTTCTTGAATTTTATTCCCGCAGACTGTAAAGGATGCTCGAAGCCCTTTTCTCTTCTGTTTCAACAAATCCATTCTTCAGTAAAACTTTAATTTCAATCTTCAGGCCCCACGTTGGGCGCCACTTATGTTACGTTTCGTTTTTATTTGAATAATTCCGAATTCGATTTCTCGATCATGTATAAAAATGGAATTCTTTTCAAAGTAACATAATAAAATTATGGGCCGAAATATCTACGCAATATTTAAATTGAAGACAGAAATTATCAATAATGAATTTGAAAAACAGAAGTTCAAATATATTTATTTCTTCACTAAATCAAAACATTGCTCGGCGAGTGCCGGATGCATACTCACAAAAAGGTTTTAGATTACATAATAACGCAAGCAGTCACATGGGTGACGTCACTCGCTTCTCTGGCGATTGGTTGTTACACACGTTTTGCCATTATTAGGGTGATTACAATTTTACAATACGCACTGCAGCTTGATCACTCCACTATTAATAATAAGACAAAATTTGTTTCTAAAATGCTTGTATTCACGTTTCACTGTTATTCACAACACAATATGCAAAAACGAGTTTTTGACAGAGAGCTTACTGAGTCTGCGCGCACGCAAAGCAATGGCGTGCGTATTACCAACACCTCCTAGAAGAGAAAGCCTCAGGACAGGAATTGGACGTCACTTCCGGAAGCGAATCCCTTCTTATTATTTGGGGTGTATTACTAACTTTTTTGGTTCGACTCAGCGCGACCCAAGAAATATGCTTCGCGACCCAATTTCGGGTCGCGACCCATAGGTTAAGAACCGCTGTTCTATTCTATAACAGAATTTATGTCTCTAAGTATCCAAAAGAGGCTGATTTCAATGAAACATTGGTAGTATAAAACCTGTATTTTTTATATAATTAAGGATGAATTTTAAAATATTCATGAAAGTACTAAACTTTTATATCAACATTATTTTCTAACAATGCCACAATGATTTAAGCTTACCAAAATTTACAATTCCTTACATAATTTGTATGTCTGCATTTTTAATGGTAGAACATGAAACATGCTAATCATGCATCTCCAAGTTTTTTTATTGCATGTGAATAAGATATTTTAAATTATTTGAATGCCAAAAACATTTAGTTAAAATTTTGCAGAGAAAAATTTTTTTATATAAAAATGGAAGAAAAATCTCATTGTTATTTTGATATTTGTTGAATGATTGCATGATCCAAAAGAAACTAATTAAAATCTATATTTTACAAAAAATGCAGTATTGCTTATGTCTTTTATTATATTGTAGTTTTCTATCTTGTATTTTTAAAAATCATTTTACTTGCAATGTATTTGATTAGTATATGTGATATAAAAGCATAGTTTCAAAAAATTTTTGTTGTAATTTGTAAAAAAAAATTTATTAATTTAGTTTCACCTGTTTTTCAATTATAGTTGATTGATTCAAAATGCTTTAACATTAAAAATAAATATATGTATGCATGTATATGCTTTTATTTAATGTTTAAAAATTCATTTTGTAAATTATGATAGAGGCTATATCTATTTCATAACAAAGAAAAAATCCAAAATTATTTTGTATTTGTTTCATTGTATATCAATAATTTATCATTTTCACCGCATTCTTATAAAAATTTTCAAAAACTACTGGACAATCAGTAATTTACTAACTTAAGTTACTACGTTTTAATTAATTAATTAATGATAATACCATTTTTTTAGCAAATTACACTTGCTTTAAATTACAATAAAAAGTTCTATTAATTTAATATATATGATTATTCTCTTTATTACAGATAGATTTGGAATTTGATATCCAGAGGTTGACTGTTTTCTCAATAAATATCCTGTATTCTATGCTCCTAGAATATTATCGTATGTTCAAAAACTTGTCCTGTAATATGGAATAAATACGTGAGAATCCAGGATGATAGTATTTTTTAGGCTGAATATAATTCCAATACAGAATAAAATTACGTAGATATTTGATTTCTTGCAACTTTATTTTTTAATAAATAAGGCTTCATCTTTTTTGAAGTATTATTCTTATGAAATTTTTTCTTATTAAAGTTTATATAGACACTATAATGAGTTGTATAATTACAATGTATTATACAACTATGTATTATACAATGTATTATACAACTATATTACAATGTATTCTATAATATTTGTATAATGAGAATACAAATATTATAGAAATTTTTTAGTTATTATGTTTGTTTGTTTTTTTCCCTCGAATTAGGTGAAGAGATCTGTAGAAGAAGAAAAACGCTCAAAAGTAGTCAATTACTCTTGCTTTGCTGTGGTCAAAAGCATGACCTGAATATGAAATCATTTTATGTCTGGATAGTGGATTTATTGATGTCGGATATGCAAGATTAAAAAACGTTCCATATTTTATATAAATGTCATCATGTGTTTAATGTTAAGTAAGATGTTAAACTTACTGTATTTTATGCTCTCACGGACTACATGATTTATAAATTAAAAAATGTTTCAGTTGGTAATTTAATTTAAACTACACATTCTTACTATTATCGATCAAGATTTAAATTTTGCAAAATGCAAGCATTAAAATGCATATTATCTTTTTTATTCGTATTTTAATAGTATTCTTATTTTGTTTTATTAAATTGACAAAAAAAATGTCAAGCTCCAGTATTTATTTGACATCATAAACATAAAAATTTCTGTATACATATTTTTATTTAATTTTTTTCTATATTAAAAATTGAATAAATGTTTTTTGTATAATCTTGCATTTTATTTTTAATTTCATTCTTAGTTTCATTGAGGTTATTTTCAGTTTAATTTAAAAACTTGGAAAATATATCATAAAACAAGATTTATTTGCAAAAATATAAGTCAGTTTTATTCGACAGAATAATCAAAATATTTGTCGTATTCCTCTTGTAACTTCAAAAATGCACATTATCAATATTCAAAAATAAATATTTAGCGATACTGTAAATAAATTATTTTTTCAAAAAAGAAATTAAATTATATTTACTTATATAAAATATTTATGTATTTTTGAAATTGTGTACATTTTGTTGTACTAATAAAGTGTACAAAAGTTAATTTTATACATAATGTGTTCATAGTAAACTAAGCTGAAAAATAAGTAGTGTGACGATTTTTTCTTGAGAATGCTACAATCACACGTAAAGCTAAATCGATATATAAATAATGTAATAAATGGCTGAACAATTTACTTGATAATGTATATAATTTAAAAACTACTATAATTATCCAAATCGATTAAAATGTCATATTCAATTGTACTGTTACATTATTGAGTAAAGAAATCATATATTGTAATTGTCAAAAAAAAAAAAAAAAAAACATAAATCCTTAAAGTAAAGAATTTAAAACCTAATTTCTGCACTTAATTGTCAATATAAAAAAATTCAGCAGCACTTCTATAAAAGATTGAAATTCACTCTTTTTTCTATCTTATTTACCCCTTTAAACGGTTTGTTGTTTCTCTCCTTAAAAGGAGTGGTTTAACCGCATCTTTCAAAAAGAGTGAATTTCTATCTTAAAGAATGGTTGAGTTTTGTGAAAATGAAAGAGTGAAATTTCACTCCTTCTGAGTGAAATCCACTCGAATTTTTTAAGAGTGTAAGAAACTTTACATAAGCAAAAACACAAATATGTAAATGCAAAATATTGAGTTATGAAATCGTTATTATAAAAGAGTGAACTGGAAACCGATTTTTGAGGAGGAACAAAAATATTTCAATTATAAAATTTTACTTTAAATCCAGAACTATACATGACTCATATTCATAATCGAAAATCTGTTGTTTAAAAAATGGTTAAATTGCACAAATTCTGATTTTTGCGTTTTTTCTTATTCAATAATGTGGTACACATTAACTTGTTTTAATTTAATACTTCTCATAAACTATTTAGTATGCATCTGAGAATAGCTAATAAAAAACTTGAGGTGCAACTTTTATGAATACGGGTATACATTGCAAGCAATAGCAATGAGTTGCTCTTGCCTTTAGTAAAACTGCAATCATATATATATATAGTATAATAAGCTTAATGTTGTCTGTTTCTTGAAAAACTTACCGTTTTCTATTGAAATTTTATTTATTTGCTTGCACTTAATCTTTCGATAAACTTAAATTTCATCAAAATGGGAGACAGATTAGGCTAAATGTGTATAAATATATTTAAACTTTGAATTTCTTGCTAGTAAGAAGATTTGGTACAAATGTCGATCTAAAATATTGATCAAAATTATCCATGTATTTCATATATGCATAATTTCATCAAGTGCAGAGGTATTAAATTTCATATTTCCATCTTTAATGCATTATACAAACTTGTATAAATTTTTCCTCCTTCCTTTTTTCCTAATAATATTTTGCAAATTTCATGTAAACAATCCGTTTTTTATTACTGTGGACAGTTGATAATCTTCAACTTTTGTGGTACAAATCGGAGTTTGCACTAAAGCAGAGTGTATTTTCCATGATGTTAAATTTGAGAATGTTAGAAGTCAAGAACATATATATACAGTATAAAACATATATTAAAGAATAAAATCATTCTTATTTCATGCTAATAAATTCCTTCATAAATTTTTTTTTTTTTTTTTTGAAATACGCATGTATTTGTGTATTTTAAACCATTATTTCTAAAGCTTCTATTATTTTCAACCGTTTTTTTTATCTGATATTTCATTGAAAATAAATTTAATTTTATATATTTAAGATGTGGAAAAATAATTTGTCCACAGTAAAAAGAAATAAATCAGTGTAAACCGGTTTCTTACTAATAAGAGTGAAACGTGTGAACACGGGCAACTGCTGCTAAATATCGTACGATATCCATATGGTTCCTTCCATAGGTCACAATAATGACAATTTTGAAAACTACTGTTTTAAAGCCTAATCAAATTATAAAAATGATATATATATATTGTAAATAATTTGTTAAATATTTAAAAAAATTGGAGGAAATAGTCATGAGAGAGGAATTATAAACATTAATTATTTAAATAAATTTGAAATTTATTGATATCTTAATTCAAATTGCGGGACTTTTTCACCCTTTTGAAGTTCATGAATTTAAATACACTGTATCTTAAGCTACAAATTAATTTTGCAAGAACTATTTTATAAAGATCATAATTGCATTATTTCAGGAGGTATTGGGAAAGAAATGAAAAAATTAACTAAATGCCAATGAAATATATTACAAACATCATTGACATAATTATATTATTTTATTTGAACTTTATAATTATTATAATCAACACACACACAAAAGGCAAATCTACTAGGGGTTTTAAAATATTTATTATTTTACGACCTAATGAAAAATCTGTATTCTAATGCTTGAAAAAATTTGAAGGAAATAATTAGTGCTGCTATCTATTGGTAACATTAAATACTAACATTAAAAATAACTAGCGAATCCTCGACAGTTGTTAAATGTCTCATTATTTAACGATAAATCATCATCTTTCAAACTAAACTCAAGTTATTAAGAATGATATTTTTTTATTATAAGACAAAAATCATTTTGTTTTATTTAATTATTTTAATTCAATGATTCATGCTTGAATATACAATACTATACTTTTAATCTTCATTCAGCATATGAAATAATTTTTAGTTTCTTGAACTATTACTTTAATATGATATTTCAGGAAATCTTGCTATGAAAAGCGGAAAATATTTCCTATTTTAAAAATCGGGGTCTTATGACATTGTGTGATGACAAGGTTAAGAATTTATTGGGATAAAATCTTGATGATTCGTTTATCATACTTAGTAAAAAATTATATGAAATATTATATTATTATTTATAAAATATTAAATATATATATATATATATACACACGCCAAATTATTAATAGAAATAATAAATAAATTCCGAATGAAGTAAGTAAAATTAAAAAATCATTTTCCTTATTTTATAAAATTGTTTGGACTTCAACAAGATGCTATTGCTTCAAATAAAAGCATGTAAAATATTTTGTAGTTATTAGCATGAAGTTGAATAAGAACTATATCATACTGAAATTTCTTAATATCTATATTCTAACACTATTATAGATATTTCATCGTTTCATATAATCGTTACAGTCGACTGTGAGATAGTAACATTGTAAAATCTAATTGAATACGAATCTCTCTCACCTTCCTAAATATGAAAGATCATAATTTTCCTTTTTTACTTTTATACAAATAAAAATCATATAAATTGTAATGTACAATTTAAAATGCATAAAATTCAGTAACAAGCAAAATAATAAGCAAAAAGGAATGTTGTATTACAAATTCAAAAGTTTAAAAAAACCTCCAAGAAAATAGAAATTCTATAAGAAACACGCATATCATATCATAATATTCCTAGTTGCTCACAGAAACATCCCATTTTTAACTGCTATCTACCGAACCCTTTTATAAAGAAGTTTAATATATATATTTCTTCTTCTCTTCTTCTTAGAGTTGGGTTTGTATGTCATTGGGCACCTACCTCTACTTTTATCAGCATTTTGTACTATTAACTCGAACCCAATGCTTCCTAGTTCCAATTGTTCGGGTCACCCACTTTATTAATAAAGTCCGATAACCCTTTCATGGAGTCTAGGTGTAACTCTCTAGTATGGATGATGCCTAAAGAAGTTCATCTAGGGAGGGCAAGAGCCACGCATTCGTAAACGATATGCTTGGCCGTTTTCTCTTGCGTATGACATTTCCTGCAGATAGGGTCTTGCTGAAACAGTCCCATTTTATGGAGGTGTTTTCTGAAAGAGTAGTGCCCAGTTATGAAGCCTTCGATTAAACGTATCTTCTGCCTAAAGCATCTTAGAATTTCAGAGGCAATCCTTGCTGATGATCCACAGATCATACTTTTAGCGTGGGTTTGACCAGGAGTGTTGAGCCAAGCTTCATACATCTTCCGTTTTTCCCATCTAAGAACATTGGCTTTTACGGTCTTCAAATTGATCCCCCAAAAATCAATATATATTTGGTGGCTTATAACTAATTTTTAAAAATGGAACTATGCTTAAAAATGTTTTCTCGTTTTCGTTTTATACGAAAAAAATATCTTCTGTATTTTTGTGCAGAAATTTTTTCTCATTGTCTAATTTATAATATATATATATATATATATATATATATATATATATATATATATATATATATATATATACACACACAGTTATAACTCTGTATCCATTAATAAAATTCATTTATTTCAGATGGGGAAAGGAGAAGGAAATCCATATTAAATAGTTCCCTTCTTATGCTTATCAAGAGTTGGGAACATAAATATATTGTACAATTTCATCAGACTAAAACTTATCTACATTAATAAAAGTAGTCTTGAGAGGATCGATTCACTGATACTTCTGCTTTAAGAGTTAAAAGATCATTAAAATTACACTATATTGTTAATATAAATTTTGCTCTCTTTGCCTTTTTTCCAGGGAACATTTTTAAATTTAATCATAAAGTTAGACCAAACAATTTGCTTATAATGGCAATAGATAAATGGCAGAAAATATGGCAGAAACTATATCTTGAGATATAGTTTCTGCCATATTTTTCTCACATGTTCTCCAACTTTTTAATAAATATCACATATTGTTTATACTCAAATATAATTGATATTTAAAATTGTCATGTAAAATTTTTATAATTTGTGCTATTTTTTGCATATTTACTAGCTTTTTATTAAAAGCTTCTACTCTTTACTATTTAAGCATCACTTAACATTTAAAACTGTTGTGCAAACGATATATTGTTAATTACATACATTTTTTGTATGTTCACAAGGATTTACGTTATCGTCACTGTCACGCCTATTACATCTAAATGTTATGTATCTTTAAAAAATTTATATTGAGTATATTTAGGGTGTGTAGTTTTTTTATGTCATATTTTTTCGCTATTTATTTGCTTTTCATTAATACCATTATCATACCAGCTATATTTATTAATATTTAAAACTACCTAGCAGAATGTATGTAGTTTATGTCACATTTACTTAACCTCATATAACTCTTCATTTATTCAGGATTATTTCTTATTTTTTCTATTTTCACTGTATATAACAGTTTTATTTCAACTTTATTATTTCCTCTATTCTCAAGTAGAATAAAAATTTTCAACTCATTGCTCTGCCCCTCAACTCTCTGCTGATTGGCTCTCACCGCTAAGACTCGGTTCCTCACGCTTCAAGTCTAGCGTTCCCTGTTAGTACCGCAATGTCCTCCTTCAAGTACTTATCACAGAGGAAGAAGTAAAGGCCTGATCCGCAGGACTAGCGTCTCGGGAACGGGCCCGGAACGTCGGCTCCAAATGGGAATTCTAACGCATGCGCACTTGAAGATAGTAGTTGCAATAATTTAACGGTGTAAAATGTGACTATTGTTCAGACTTAATTTTAGCAACCCTATGGTTTCATATTCCCCCATCTAATTTAAAACGAGGTTCGCGTCAGTCGATTTGTTTATTTATACTTGATAATTATAATATTTTTTCGACATATGAAGGAAAATCGGAATAGTTTACTTATATCTATCACCATATTTAAAATAGAAATAAATAACAACTTAAATTCTGTATTTTATATGGTGCTGAAGACATATATTTTTTCGCAGATAAGGTGGATGTGATAATTTGAAAGTAACAAAGAAATGTGAATTGCATTATCACGTTTCCTTCTTATTTCTGTATTCCCATGATAAAATTAATTTGACTAAATTGTTTTTGACGCTATCATGCTTTAATTATAAATTAGCATCTCAAGTTTTTTCTTTTTTTTCCAAAGCCAAAATTAAAATATCTGTCAATTCAAAATAAAAATTGTTTAAAGCATTTTTTGCACACATGATTTGTTTTAATAAACTTTGTATGTAATATAAATTTCAATAAAAAAACCGCTGAATAAAAAATATTTTGTTATTTAGAGTGTACATTGTCTATTTTTTAAATTCAAAATAAGATAAATCACAAGTTGTAAATATTGAACATCTGTAGTTCAATTTAAGAATACGACTCATTTATTTGAAAAACAAAAAGATTTATATTCTTTAAAAATGGAAAAATTTATAAATTTCATTTATATGAATAAAAAGACACTCAGTATAACATTTCATTCTGATTTTTGTGTTTTAATAAAGATATTATAAACATAAATGGAAATAAAATATCATATGTAGAAAACTGAGGGTGTAACTAAATCAATTTTTTCACTAAATATATCAAACAAAATATTATTATTTGTCACTTTACCATGCGTACATGACAAATGCCTGGTTTCATTAGCTCAAGTTTTTCCTTTTTAATTTAATTAAAATTTGCTTCATGTTTAATTAAAAATTATTTATTTTTTGAGTACATCAGAGGGTTATTTTAACAAGCTTCAATTAAAAAATTGCAGAATTAAATTTTTTTAAATTTATTTAATGTTTAGATAGTCTAACTTTAAAATTAAAAATTCTACTAAAATAAATTGCAAGCTGCCAATACAATAAATATCTAATTTGACTAAAAAAGTAATTCATTTATTTGAAAAAATAAGATTTAGTTTTTATAAATGAGGAAATTTATAAATTATACAGAATTTAACGAATTTTCTCAGTTATATGTACAAAAGATTTTAGAAGAAACTTAGTATTTTATAGAAGAAAAATATTGTTGGAGGGAAGTTTTAGAAAGGTAAGTTAAAATAATGAGTAAAAATATTCTTAGATTTTTAGAGATATGGTTTCAAATGAGCATTAAAAAATTTTTCACGTCATACTATATTTGTCTTTCAGTTATTTCAAGACTTAATTAACATTATGTTAATACTTAAGTACATATAAATATTATATATTATTTACCTGAAAATAATTTTTTTTAATATGTTTGATACATATTTTTATACCTCGGTTTAAGTGCTTTAAATCCTCAGTGCTTAGCCCTACTCTTTTCACAATGTTTTTATCTGGCATTGAAAAACTGAATTCTACCAGAGTTAGGGTGGGACTGTTTGCAGACGACATTGTACTCTGGAGCTCAGGAAATAATATTAATGATATTGAATCGAGAATTAATAATTCTCTTGTAGCTGTGTCCAACTTTGCCAAGGAACATAAAATCAGTTTTAATCCTCGCAAATCAATTGTTACTTTCTTCACAACCAATAAGTGTATATATAATTATCAACCACAACTGAAGTTGGAGGGACAGAATCTCACTTATGAGAAGCACCCCAAATATCTGGGATTTATTCTGGATCAAGAGTGCACTACTAACAAGCATATCGAACACATTGTATTGAAAAGTAGAAAACGTCTTACCATTCTTAAATATATTGCGGGTAGCGACTGGGGAGCCGATGCAACAACCCTTAGAACAACATATATGACTTTCATTCGGCCTATACTTGAATATGGTTTCCCAATTTATTGTTGCGCATCCAAAACTAACCTTAAGAAGTTAGAACAAGTTCAATTAAGTGCTGCCCGGATTATCACTGGTTTAAGACATAGCTGTCCTTCTGATATTGTTCTTTTTGAGGCCGACTTGCAGCCGCTCCATACTAGAAGACAAGTAGGTCTTGTTAAATGCTATAATAAACTCTCTAGTTATGGCCTCTGCAACAAGACCTCCATGTATCTTAACAGCTGGAGTAATCATCAAAGATTAAAGAAGGACAGCCCTTTCAGTCTGGCCGTCTCTCTTCAACTACCTAATAGTAATATTGAACCCAACTCAATACAGTGCTGCTTGAATCCTACAGAAGGACTCCCCAGGGTTTACTTTCACTTTAACTTAAGTACTTATGTTAATAAGAAAGACTACATCCCAGAACATCTTAGACAACTGACCTCGGAAAACCTAAGCCACATTCCTAACAATTCCATCAAAATCTTCACTGACGGTAATAAAATTGATATTCTAGCAGGTAGTGGCATATATATTGAAACCCCTCACACCAATTTGACTCTTTCTCATCGTAATCCCAATCACTGCTCTGTCTTCAGAAGTGAATTGATTGCAATAGACCTGGGACTAGAAGCTATTCTTTCTGAAGAGGATTATGGTGACCTATGGATCTTGTCTGACAGCCGTAGTTCTCTCCACCATCTTAGTAATTGGCTTCTTGTAGGCGACAAGATCAGCAACTCTATCCTGTTTAAATTAAAACTCATTTCACTTAATCATGATGTTCACTTGCAATGGATACCTTCACATGTGAATCACCACGGGAATGAAATGGCCGATAATCTTGCTAAGGAGGGTTGCAGGATTTCAAATACTCCCTCTTCCACACTTACTTTTCTGGAGTTATACTCCCGGGAAAAATCAAAAATCTCGGAGGAGTGGAAACACCCCCACCCATAATTGGTACAAGGGATCAAAACCGGGTTTGTCCCTTGACCTCCCGTGTGACAGACGTACCCGGACTGTTCTCTCAAGACTTGCTAGCGGTCATATTAAGTGCCTCACTTTCAACGAGGGCAGGAAAACTTTCGTCACCTGCACCAAGTGCCAAAATCATCAAGCTTCTCCTGAGCATCTTTTGGATTGCATGGATCTCTCTAGGGAGGATCTCTTTAGCAATCCTCTTTTAGTCTTCGACTTCCATACAGTCAACGAACTCGTGGATCTAGTCTGACTCCGTCAGACATGGAGGATAAGCAACAACAACAAGTGCTTTAAATGTAATTAACATTTTATAATTTTGGTTACAAACAGCATCTTCAGAACAAAAATACTAATGGTAGCCAAAATTATTATTGTTAAGTGACAAAAAAGGGTTATTTTCCTAGGAAAAGACAGATTTGCCATAAGGTAATTTTAAGAATCAGATGATTAGTGTCATTTGACCAATGAAGAAACAAATAAGTATTATTTGACCAATCACCAAGCACATTAGTGGTATTCTGCCAATTCCTGGGCTATCCATCAAGTATAATTGCACTTGTCAAACAAGTTTCTAGTTCAATTTGTGTCTGCGTAATTTGCATAGTTTCTTTAACATGGGTTGCCTATGTTTTTCATTTATCCAAGTGAGGGTCAATGAAATTAACTTTATTTAAAGCTCATTAAAAAAATGTCATAAAATTTATGATGCATTAAAACATCCTTTTTTTAATTATAAATCTCCTAAAGATTTTTAATTGCTACATTCATAAAGTTTCTGAATTTGCACAGCAGATTTACCATATTTTACAAAATCATTTTTATTAAAATAAACAGTTCACAAATATAGAATAAATTTGAGTGATGTAAGTATTGAAGCACCACACAGATATAATCAAAGGTATTATACCTTATTTGAATAAACAATATTAACATTCTTTTAGTTTTTTTATGTGATACTAAGAAAAATGACCATATATTTCTCATACTAATCTTTATTTTCAATCATCTGAAGTCAAGCTGTAAGCCTTGGCATATAGTTTTTAATGGAGAGAGAGTGGCTCCCTCATTGGAATATTCAAAAGTCATAAATACAAAGAGTCATCTGCAAAAATAGATCTGTGGTTATTGTGTACATTAATTCATTGAAGAACATGTGGACTACAGCGTCATCCCAGGTTTTGAAATTCAAAAAGCAAGGGAAAACTATCTGTAATCAATCTTTTCAGTAACCTTCCATGTGACACTCTCCTTGAATGGGCATTCTTATTTCTTACCTGTCTTTTCTTTCTTCATATACAGTATAAACATTTCTCAGAACTCATATAACATTGGGATGACTCCTTGCCCAAAGCCACAAATATTGCTTCAAAACTTTTTTCATAAGCAGCTCAATTTTGAGCTCCAGAATATTTTCCTATTCTTGTTAGACGTTTTACTTCTAATAAATTGTGTACAAATATAAAATTAACTGAAAATGAAAGAGATGAGTTCTCGAAGAAAACTATTTCAGCAGAAGGTACCAATGAGGATGTACTGGATGAAAAAATATACTGTTCTCATGATGGTGATGAATTTGAACAGTGATTAAAATAAAGAATCTGAATTAGGAGAAATATTTTTGTAAAGAAACAATGACTCATATAATATTAACTACAATTCTTAACTTCCTTTAGATAAATCAAAATATCAAGCTAAGTAAATTTCAAAAAATAAAATTCTTTCTTAAGTAGAAACTTCGTATAAAATAATTTTCAGCTGCTTAGCTTGCAATAATGTCAAAAGAGGTTTATGCTTGTTTATGCATAATCTGTTTAATAAACATAGCAACTTACATATTTATAAACAATTGTAAATTATTTATGAATAAATAATTAATAGTTCTAATTACGCATAGACATTATATTCACAATGAATTAATAAACAAATTCTTTCTTATTTTTACGAAAATATAACAATACTAAGTCGCATCTTTAGAGAGGAAAAGATCATGTAAACGCAATACGCACGCATCCATTGTTTTTATAATACAAAGAAATTATATTCCCGATGAATTAATTAATAATTTGTTACATTTATAAAAATATAACAATACTAAATCGATACATTTTTCTAAAGGAAAACGGAAAGTGTAGCTGTGAAATCCGCCATGTTTAAACTTCCTAGCCAGAGAAATTTATCGCTTTCTTTACATCGCCAAGTCACTGAATCATAGCCAAAATCTTCTGGGAGCCGAGGCTCCGGGCTTGGTCTCGAGACGCTTGTCTCCGCAGGCCGACACTTCGTAAGCGAAAAGAGATACAGATACAGTTATGTCACATTCCCCCCCCAAAAAAAATCGCTATTTTTTTTACTATTATCGTTATTATAGCTATTTTTTAAATGTTATCCACATTTAAAGTTCTTCCATTACAACTATGGGGAAAAAACATATAATTCAAATTAGTATAAAGCAAAACAATATATCTAAATTATATTTCCCTTATTGAAAAAAAAAATGAAAGCAGATAAGTGTTAACAAATTAATAAACAGAAAACTTAAAAAAAAATCTAATCTTATATATATTATTCTTATCTAATCTTATATATAATTATATATATCTAATCTTATATATATATATAATCTAATCTTATATATATATATATAATCTAATCTTATAAATATTTAATGTTCAAGCTCAATGAAAATCAACTATCAATCTTGAATGCCCATAACAACTTATCTCCTAATACTTTGTTTTAGCTTTTTGTTTAATTATTTCTCCTAACACATTTTAAAAATTGCTTGTAATAAGTAACAGTAATTATTAGCAAAGGTCATGTGACAATACTTCTTTCAATATTAAATTTATCAAGGAATTATGCTACTTTAAGAACTGTTATCATTTGGTAATATGATCTTGTGAATGTACACTGTACTGTAAAATAATAATAAAATGGAAGCAGTTTATTGAAATCCAAATTCTCATGAATTGTTAAATTGAAGAAAAGGCAATGCCACAAAAAATAAGAAAGAAAAACAACAATTACTTTTCAGTAAACAGTGCCCTTAACTCGTGTTACAAAATTTTTAGTCGCTTGTGACTACTTCTGCTGGACAAGCTCATGTTATGATTGCTTCACATTTGAACGAGTGCTGTGCACTATCTGTTTTCTCTTGTCGTGATGCAAGATATTGGAGAGCCCGTTGTCTAATGGCCTAGCGGCCAAACGCATTTGTAAATATTAATTTTACATGCTTATGGTGATACTTTGGATGGAAACAGCTATCTTTCTATGTCAAGTTATTAGCAAATGATTCGGTCTTATTTGAATTTCTTTAATAAAAAGCTTTTGAATTGATATATTCTTGTCGATAATTTCCCTTTTGATGTTCTTCCCTTGGCACAGCATAGAAGTTTGAAGAAAAGAAATATAAGATTCAGGTTTGATAACAACTTAAGATAATAAAGTACTTTCTTCCAATTAATATATTCTAATGAAGAGAGCTATATTTATGGTGCTGAATTTGCTACACTTATCAAACAAATATGCAAGAAAGAGTAAAATAAGTATAAACTCTCGAAAACGTAAGGTTACAAAAGCAAAATTTTCAAGTTTAACAATATTTTGCAATGCTACTACTTTCGCATTGCAGTGAAATGCGAAAGAAGTTACACAGTAAAATATATGCGCAACCTCAAATAAGGTTATATTGTATAATGGTATAAAAACAAATTTATTTATCAGATGCTATTTCTTTCATTGCGTTAGATGTTAGGTTTTTAATGTGCCTAATTTCCTTATTTCATTTCACCAAATTTCTGAAAAATGAGTACTGAAAAAACATGCTTTAGTATGTATTTGGGTAGATATATTCTGCAGAATGTCTGTCGAAGGTTCTTTGAGCCTTGATTGTCAATCATTCAACTATCAAATCCTTGTGTTGTTGTTGTTGCTGCTGATCCCTATTGTCTAGCAGCGCTAGACTGAGTCTATGACATTGCACACTCTCAGGAAATCCATGACCAATAATGGTCGCTCCAGAAGATCTTCTTTATCGAGTCCCAAGCACTCAAGGATATGATCCGGAGTGGCTTGGCTTTTGGAACACTTAGCGCAAATTCCTTTTTTTTGTTGTTAAATGTCAATGATCTTAGGTGGCCACTTCGTATTCATAGATAGGGGATGTGCAGCTTCTGTTATCCAAATGGACCGGAGCACCAAAGGTAGAAGGCTGACTTAGCTCCTTACGTGGGTTTGGATCGGAATTTTCCTTCTCCTAGGTATCTCTTTTAGTCTGGCTCCTACCCAACGAAGACCTGTCCGGCATGGAAGACCCTACCAGTAGCTAAGCTACCGCCGGCATATCTCTCTGGGTTGCTGGAGCACGCAAGCCCGTCCACCACGTCAAGGTGAAGATAACATCGGGTGGGTCAAATCCTTGTAAAATTACTATTAAAGTTAATATCCAGACAAACAATGTACAGACATAGCATGGAACTCATTTGTATTCCAGATTACTATTAGTTCGTATGCCATAGATATCATTTCATAAAATAGCTCGATTACACTTGATTACCCAGTCCGTATTTCTTCTTCTATATTTGACAGTTATGTGCTCTGGTCAATGTTTAGGGACCATAATGCACGAGAGTATATAAATTCGGGATTACGTCACTGAGCACTATTATAATGGATGAATCACTGATAGAGTCCAAATTCTGTATTAATGATTTCGGAAGGATACGGCTCCAAAAAATTACAGAAATTCGAGCTCAAACTCACCAAATTACTAGAAGACGCAAGCTTCAATCGTACTGTTTTCATGACGTAATGTCACAGATACAGAAATGTCCATCGGTGGCCGAACTGATCTCCACGGGCTCAGGTCATTGGTGTTAGTTATTAATTAAGATGCAAACCTTGATATATTTCTTTGTCTATATGTTGCAACCATAAGTCTTGAGGTTATGTATATAGATGCCCAAAATTTATATTGTGAAACATTATATGGATCGGAATCCCTACTTTGGACGTTCACCCGACTTTGTTACGTTCATTACGAACGAGTCAATACGAAATATAGCTTTAGAAAATAATTTGTCACTTATATGAGGTGAAGTTCGTAATGAATATTTCCATATGGAGGCAAAAACAAGGAAAAATACTTTTATAGAGCAGTTTTGTTTTCCTTCAAACTTTGTCTAAATATTGTCATTGTACACTATCTTAAGATTTTACGATATTATCTTGTGGTTACATTTTCACTTTCTTATCGAGTTGATAAAGATTTGATCTAAAAAAATAATAAGAGTATTAATTGGCGGTTTCAAATGTTTCTAAGTGCTTTCTGAAATTTTACTCACTTTGTTATTTAATTACGTTTTAATGTATTTCGATTTCAGAGTAAAACGCACTTTCCATTTCTGACAATAAACGCAGTTAATTACTTAGTAATTTTGAGCTGTGATTAATTGATTAATTCAGCTATTGTTTTAATTTTCTTATTGAATCAGTTAAACTTGTGAATAAATTTTATAACATACTATAGTTTTCAGTTACATTCATTTTGAAGTCCCATTAAAAATTAAAAATAAAATATTAATCGTATTTGTAATCGTTAGTTGTTCATATAATCTCGTTTCTATAGAAACTGTTATAGACTGAGCATACAAAACAATGAAATAGGATTTAAGCGAATTCTATAAGAAATGTAATTTGGCATTAAGTCTATAATCAAAATTATTATATTAACAATACAGAATTTCTGCTATCACTGAATATTTTAATTAAAATAATTTTTTCCATAAAGCATTTGTATTTTATTTTGAATGGTTAAAAATTTCAAAAATATTATTTTTGAAAATAGTTATAGAAAAGTATTAATGTAACTTAAGCAATAAAATTGATTTTATTTTTCATATAGGCTCTTCATAAATTAAACTGCAAGTATGTCAACTTTTTAAATTTACTCATTTTTATTACACAAAGAAGTAAACTAAATATATTTATGTCTACTTATATTTTCGATTGCAAATCTTCTAACCTCGAAAAGGAAGAATTTCATTTGCTATAAATTCAAACTTTTATATATCAATCTGAAAAGTGTTAAATTAAAAAGTTAAAAATCATAGTATTTTTATTGATTTGATAAAAAGTTAAGTACATTTTTTCAAAACAATCTAAGAATTCTTCCTTCTTATTCTACAATATGTAAGCATTAAATGTATTCTAAAGAAATATTAATAACTAATATAATACAACTTGAAAGAATATAGTTATTATTTTGGTGTGCAAAAATATATGTTAAGAATTGAAAAAATACACTTAATTATATTTCAGGATATGCCTGGAATGTGGTTCTCTGTTATTTAATAAATGCAATTTCTTTGATATTTGGTATATGCAATTTTGTATAAAATTTCTGTATGCTGTGTTCAATATTATTTTAATCTATATAGTTTTTTTTCAAACATATTTTTTTCTTTTATGATTAGTTATTTGCACAAACAGTAATGAAAACTAAGAGATTAATAATGTTGTTTTACCAAAAAATGTGATTTTAAAAAGTTTTATAGTTTTAATTAATAATATGTTTAAGTTTTTTTTTTTTTTTTTTTTGCAGATAAATAATATGTCAAAAAGTCAAACTGAAAATTTCTGTTTTGAAGAGTTATTTGATATTAATTTTGTAGTCCCTATATGTAGAGGGGGAAAAAGGCACAGGTGCTGTATAATCCATGTTGCCAAATTCTGAGATTGGCGATTTTTTGGCAGCTTTTCTTCTGTATCTGGCATCCTTGGTTTTATTACGTCATACATTTGGAGACCTATAAGAATTATGAAAAAAATTCAATTTTGGTAACCCTAGTATTAATGTCATCATGCATGTCAGGATATGTCATATTGGCAACATTTCTTCATCGCCAAAAAAATTCAGAATTTGATATCATGGATTATACGGAACCTGTGCCGGTAAAAAAGGAAAGCATTTTGTAATATTAAAAAGTTTGACAAATTGATCATCAACATGTTAATGTTTTGTGATATATAGATTAAAATAAAGTCACTTTATTAATTATAATTCGAAATTTATTAAAATTATCTATTTAATAAACTTGTAATTTTAATTAATTAGTGTTATATTTATAATTAATCAGAATTTATAAATTTATCTTAAATTTCTTTTAACCTTTACAATATGACTGGGAAAATTATTTTGTTGTCATATTTGTTAAAATAGATGCTTTTTTTTAGATTTCCTCTCTTATGACACATAAATACAACTCACTATGTATGAAAAACTTATGTACTTTGTGAAATATATATATGTATTAATATAGAATGAATCCAAATATTGTTTTGTGACTTCTTTATTTTCAAATGTTATTGTGTAAAAAATGTTGTAATGTTACTTTTAAAACATGTATTCTAAAAAGTGATGTATTTATATTTTGAAAAGTTTTCACCAATACTTTTTACACAAACATGGAGAATAGTATATATGAATACATTTAATGAAAATAATCATATCAGGGAATTTATTTTGCTGACAGATGAACAGCTGTTATTTTTGATATTCTAATATCCATTCCTTTTTTGTTAGCCCTTTATTGGGCTCACCTTCTTTAGATGAGTATTGGTGTCCCAATCCCAAGGTACTCAGCGATCTATATTTTCTTTTCTTTTTCTCTTTCTTATCTTTTCCTTGTTATTTCCACCTCTCAACAGCATGCAAGGAACTTTCCATAAGCAGCTGTAACAGCTTTGTTTGCTTCTTGATTCTCACGGACAGTCAAGATCTCCATGTATTTGCCATGCATGGCAAACCTTTTGACAGGTGGTGCACTGTGATCCCCAGTGTCTCAATCAGTCAGTATTTAACTACAGTCATGGCTAGTCTTCTAGGGATCAAGTGAAGGAGTCTCGTCCTTGGACTTGGTATTAAGGATGGTCACTGTCTCTGAGAGTGATCATGAAACTAATGCTTGTACTTCAGAAAATTTTAAGTGTTGTACTTGATGCATTTTCCAAATCTTGCTCTATATGGATCTTAAAGAGAGAAGTAATTGCTACCAAGATAAAACAAAATATTACTTTTTAATAATTTAAGATAAAACAAAATACTATTTTATTAATATCAGAAGCAAAACAAATAGTAAAAAACAGAATACCAAAAGTTAGTATTTCTTATTTTTTTCTTTACAAACAGATGTAAAAAGTAAAGTAAAGAAGAGTAGTTTACCAATAACTGCTTCACATTTTCAACTTTGTCATTATAATCCACTTTAACATCAACTTCTAATATCACAAAGAAATCTACTTCAATTATAAGCTAATCTAAGACTGATTATATAAAATTAAAACCAAAATCATGAGGAAAAAGTATTATAAGAACAATTGATATATCCTCTTCTGAAATAGATATGGAAATGGATTCTGCCACTTCACTTCAAACCATTTCAAATTGTAGAAAAGAAAAACACAAAAAACAATCAAGCAAAACCTGCTCTGGATGACATTAATTTCTTGAAATTGTCGTGGCTCTCAGAAAACATCGGAGTTTTTTTATAACATTTATCTGTCACATCTGTGACTTTCATGAATTTGTTTTAGTGCCTTTGCTCTTCTGAGTCATTCATCTTAACATTCTTAGTTAGTTAAGTAGTTCTTATAAAATGATTTACTCCAGCTTTTAACAATCAAACATTATTTTGTTTTCGGCACAGATTATCCCATCTGAGGATCTTGCACCCCAGTAAAATCAAATAAAATCAAAACCCTTATTTGTTAGGATTTTTTGATGGAAACATGTAAAAAATCAGTACATATTCATGAATATTCAGTGACCATTATTAAGATAAAAATCTGAATTTCATATTTACTACTATCATCACCAATAAGAATATAGAACAGAAAATTTGTAAAGAAATATCATACAAATTAATCAAACAAGAAAGACATATTGAACATTGATATTGATTGACGATTATATTAAAATTTTAAACTATGCTCTCAAAAATATAAATTATTTAAATAATTTACAAAATATTCATTGTATTATAATTCTTCAAATCCTTTTTAATTCATCCAAACCAATTTTTATAATTTTAATTATTAAAAAATCAAATGAAATTTCATGTAATATTATTTATTATACATAATTTAATAACCCTTGAAAAATTATTAAAAATTAATTTTCTCATTATTGCAAAAATTGTTTTTATGGATAACTGATTGCTACTGTGCTTAAAATATTTAATTTTCCCCCTTTACTTTTATACAATTGACTCTTAGATATAGATCAATTAATTGTTAAAGCAAACAAATGTTGATCTGTTATTTGAAATTGTTCATCAAAAAATTTAAAATAATTCAATGAATGTAACACTTCAAATGATGCAAATAAACATTGCATGAGCTTCAGAAACAAATTTTAATGTAGAAAATAGTTAAACATTTTTTAATGTAATTTTAGTTTTAAAAATAAGTTCATCTTTGCAGAATCACTTGATAACAAATAACTAACATGAAAGGAAAAAAGTTTTATGTCAATATATGAATGTTAATGAAGTATTAAGAAAACATAAGAGATTTTCTTTTTAACATCTACTTTTTGAGCATTTAAACCGCTGAAATTAAATATGAAAAAAACATGAAAATTTTACTTATAATAAACAAAATAACTTAATTAAGAAAGCATATTTTAAAATGATATTTCTGTTTCGGAACTTACTTCTATACTAGTTACTAATTAAGTATTTGGTTCCAGCCTATTCCAATAAAATTTCCTCATGAGGAATATTGACGCATTATTGAAATGAATTATTATTTTTTGTGTTGTTTTTTGATTTCATTTTTAATAAGGACATATTTTAAAATTATAAAAATTTTAATGATATTTATTTATTATTGACTTTGTACTTAAATAGAATGTGTTAAAACAATAAAAATTCTAATTTTGTAATTAAAATGTTTTTATTAAAAATGTGCATGTCATCATTACATTATATTTTATTTAAATCCATTTTATTAAAGACAAAGCAATAAAAATGGATGGACGTCCACCTACATCTGCTGGAAATAGACCTGGTTCTGGTCTAAGACCAATGTCTTCTATCAGAACTTCAAGTAATCTTACTCTTCCTAGCCGTTCTGGTATTCCAGGAACTGCAAGTCGCCTAATTACAGCATCCAATAACCGTCCTGGTACTCGAAGCGGTTTTGCTCAGGGTGTTGGTGTTTTGTCTCACATAAATGTTGTTGACAGACCAATGTCTCAACAAGGTTTGGTTACTCCCAGAACTGGTGTTCGTACTCTACGAAGACAAGTACAAGACAAATCTTATTTCATGGGATTGCTTCGGAGTAAAGTTAATGAACTTACTGCTGAAATCAATCGGATTACTAAAGAACTAGATTTGTTATCAAAGGAACAATCTACATACTTAACATATGAAAAACGAGCTGAGGCACAAGCATTAGAATTGAAAGATCTTCAAGGAAAACTTGCAGATTACAATTTGCTTGTTGATAAGCTCAATACTGATGCTGAAATGGCTGACGTTCAACAGGAATACAAAGAATTAAAGGTATATATATAAAATTTACATTATTTATTTAATATATTTTACTGTTTAAGGATTAGGTAAATATATTTTCTTACTAGGATTTTTAATCCTGGTTTCATCATTAAACATTATTTAGTTATTTTATTTTTGATAAATCTTTAGACTAACTTTCATTTTACATTGAGATTTAGTGTTGTTAGTCTATTGTTCACAAGAATTCTGTGAGATTTTCTACCAATAATTGAACCAGCCAAAATGTTTTGCAATTAATTAAAACAGCCTCAAATAGTTTTGTAAGGAATTTAAATAGTCAGAATTAAATGTTTTAAACCATGTATTTGCTTGTTTTTCAAATGGTTTCCACTTCACATCATTTTTTGTTTTCTTGACATCTGACAGTTTTTTCCCCTTCTTATTCATTGTGTTTGCAGTTACTTAATCATCAGATAGTTCTTACATCTAAGTTCACATTTAAAAGGTTCTGAAAATATATTTTAGGTAAAAGTGGATTTCTTTAGTAAAATTCATAGATGAGCAACAGATTTTCATTCAAATCATCTGGTAAATAAACTTGGTTTCATTCAGTTACTGTGAAAATGAAGCCTGAATATCAAAATGATCTGGATATCGATTTTTGAGCATTATTACTCAAAACATGGATTGAAAAATGCATTGCTCATGCTTTGTGAATTTTATAACATTATTCAAAACCATAATCACTCCTTATAAAATATCTTAGTATATTTACACTTTAAGCAGTTGTTTATACTTTGATGCATGGTCATTAGACAATAGTTAGATAAGGTGGAATAAATTTCAAATGATTTGTTTAAAGGATTCTGGGATTTCAATAGCAGCAGTGCTATTAATTATTCAAAATTCATAGGATTTACCATTTTCTAGTAAGTTTTGATCCAAGTTTCTCAACCATAAAATAAAACAAAATTTGGGGGGGATAGTATAAAAAAATGAACACTAAAATGAAAGAGGCATAAAAATAAGTTTAAAAAAGAAATTTTCCAAAATTTTAGTTTGTAAATGGGAGTTAAAATTATCATTGCATCTATAGGACCATATTAGGGATCAGTCACTAATTTTTAAAATCAAGATTGGTTGTAAATTAGAGTTTACCAACCACGAGTCTCTGTTATATTATATAAATAAAAAAGCTTATCATCTTCTTTATTTTATTTTTCATTGCATCTTTTTATTAGTTTTGCATGATAATCAATATTGAGATCATTAAAATAAGGCATTTGGTATATTTTATATTTGGATCTAAACTTTTTTGTTAGTCACTTTTATAAATGTTCTTAACATAAGAAGAAATTTCTATTTTTTTTTTAAATATTTTTTATGCTTTCATAAGAATGTTTGTTATATCTCCTTTGTAATGAATGTCTTTTTTATGTATAAGTAGGAAAATTTTTCTACAATAATAATCAGTCAAAATGTGTATATTGGTATTCATCTTCTTCAGTGGATTACAGCCCAGGTTAGCTCAAAATGGGCCTTAATCTTCTCCAGAATTTAACCTCAGACAGCACTATCTTTGGATTTCCAATCTATAATTTTCAACAGTCTTAACTCATTTTCAGTGGAGTCTGTCATTATAGTTTTGCCTGTCCTATTTCGAGAGCCTGTTGGTTTGGCCATGAAGACTTTCTTTAAATTTGTAGTCATTAAATCTAATAAGGTGACCATCTCATTTTAATATTTATACATTAATAAAATAAATTATATCAGGGTTTTTGTATATTCTGTGTAATTCAATATTTGTTCTTCATACACCATTTACATGAACATCCTCAAAAATGCTTCTCAACATTTTTTTCTCAAAAACTGCAAAGGTTTCTCCACCTTTTTCTGCCAGCGTCCATATTTTAGCTGAATAAGTTAAAAACACGCCTTATTAAACATTCTTATATTGTTAGTTTGTTTATTCTTTTAATAAAATATAAGAATATTTGATTTTGGTTTGGTCAATGTTTAGATTCATTTTAGTAGCTTCAATTTTCAGAGAAATGATTGTTTGTTTTAGTGTTTAAGGTGTTCTGGCTGTTATATCAATATTGTTGGCATATATAAGTATCTGTACAGATTTACTGAAAGAAGTTCCTTTAGAGTTTAAATTTGCATCTCTAATTTTTTTCTCAGAAGCAAGATTAAAGAGAAGGAGGTTAGAGCATCATTTTGTCTTGTACCATTTATGTTAGGGATAAGTTCTGATAAACTGTTTTGCACATTAAGTCTCACCTTGGTCCGTCTTAAAGTTATGTTACCATGTTAATAATTTTTTCAGAATTGTTAAATTCTCTCTTAGTATTTAAAAGCCACCTTCTGTTTATTGAATCACATGTATTCCTTTTATCAATTACTGATATTCATACCTCCCTATAAACATGTAAACAAATACATGTACTTGAAAAAGAGGAAACTGGAATTGTATTAAAGTATTTTTGAGAGCAATAGAATTTGTTTGAATAAATTGATTTTATAAATCATTGTATTATTAATTTTATACTTGGTATTTATTTGTACTATTAGTTTTCTGTTGATTATAAAACATTTATTATTTATGCTTGCTCATACTTTGTGAAAAATTGATATTTAAAATCTTGTAATTATTACAATGGCAAATAAAATATAAAAATCTATTTGATAATGAAATATAATAAGCTTTCTTGAAATATTTCTGCTCATAACTTTGTTTCATATTTTCTGCCTTCACAATATAGTTGTTTAACTTATCTTTTCCATTATTGTCGAACAAATTATTATGTAGATGTAGTGTATGTATAAGATTAAAATTGTTTTTCCTTATAATTTTAATGACAGGTGCAAAATGAAAGTGAAGCTGCTGCAATAGATAATTTGTTTGAACAGCGTCAAGAAAGAGAGGCACAAGTAGCTCAACTTGAATCAGAAATTACTCAGGAACGTTATGTTGCTGAAAATTTGACATCCACAATGTCTCCAGAGTTAAGGAAACGGTAAGTATTATGTAAAACATAAATTATGAAGTTGAAAACTCACTTTGATTTTGATCAAGAAACGTACATTCTCTATATTTCCGAATAATTTTTTGTTTAAGTTTTATATAAAGTAATTTCATATATTTTAAGCTCTCTTTCATAAAAAATGGCTTATATAATTTTCCTTTTAAATGTATTGTTAAGAAAAATTTTCCTGTCTTGAAAATACTTGATTTAGTTCTTTAATTTAGGAAGCATATATGTTTCATTTGAATAAGAAAATAATTGTGTTTGATTAATTGGTTAAAATATATGCATTTAACATAGTTAATTTTTCAAATGCGACTTGTTTTGTACATAATTGAAAGATTTGGTAATTAAGTACATAAAATAATGGAAACACTTAAATTTTCATTTTTTTCAAATTTTAAAAATATAACTAGATTGAAAATAAAAAAATATCAAAATTGAATTTAACTATCTGGTTGGTTTTGTAATTATTTCTAAGATAATTAAATTTCTCAGTGCATACCTATCTCCACTGCAGTGTTCAACAACCTATGTAATGTGATACGCTAATATGTCATAGAAGTACCTCAAGTGTGATTTAGATTATTTATTTTGCAAAATATTTTAATGCAAAATTGAACTGACACTGTTGTCTTGAAAACTAAAATTTAATTGAGCTGTCATTGTTTTTATTTCTTTCCAAATTATAGACAAATAGATATTTTCATGAGTCATTTCTAATAAAACAAATATGAAAGTGAAGCATAATAAAAGTGATGCTAAATAGTTTTTCATAACTCAAAGCACTAGAAAAGGCAGTGTAGTGCAATTATCATAAAATATTTATTATTGTTAAATGATTTTTTATAACTTTAAAAATTGATTACTGTATTATATTCATTAAAAACAACATAAGATAGCAGAAGTGTTTTTTATATAATAGATATTATTTTTGTTTGTCATTGAAGAAATCATGTGAATAAGAAATATATATTTAAATAAAAAGGGCAACTGAGTGATGATACTTGAATGTAAATTTAGATTACCGATAGCATACCTCATTAATATAGCATTAAATTTCTGTTAAAAAGCTTAGAATATTTTATATTATTGTTTTTTTTAAGTAATAAACTTTAATACATATCTGAATTTTTTTAAATTTAAACTCTTTTAATACTTTAATGTGTAGCTGTAAAATTAAACTATCAGGTAATTAAAAAATTGATAAATATCTCTTTGCTGGTTAATATAGTCAATCTTGTATTATTTATAAGTAAAAAACATGTGAAAAAATTACTATATTTTCTTCTTATTTGACAGAAAGGATCTTTATAACTGAGAGTATCTAAAAGAATCAATATTTCTGATGATTGAAATTATTGTATGTAACTGAAACAGTTTGAAAATTCTTAAAACAATTTATTAGTTAGGTTATGTTTTCATGAAAGGAAAATATTTTTAAGTACTATTTCAATTTCCTTAATGTGAATTATTCTTTCAAGAAAAATGTTAAAAAATGCACTTTTTCCATCTAATTTTCCAAAAAACTGATAAAATGCCAAATAATCATAGTAAATTCTCATGCAAATAGTATTTTTGATTTAAAAATGCAAATACTTTATTACAAATTTGCCTTTTTTCATATCAGGTATTTGGTTTGGTTTTTATGAGTTTAATATAAATGTAATAATTACAAATACACTTAATTACAGTTTATATTTACTTTTGAATTTTACTTTTTCAAGTTGTATTTTGGGATATAAACAAAACTGAAGTTTTTTATCATTAACTGATTTATATTTAATATTATGTAATGAAAATTTTTGATCAGTTTCATCTCTTCTTTATTTCACTTTCATTTTTCAAAAGATGTTTTTAAAGTAAAAATATCTAAATTCCTTAATTATACTTTTAATTAAATTTGCTAAATTATAGCAAATTGAATCTTGGATGATCCTCAAAATATTAATTTTCATGCTTTTAGTATAATAGTTTCAAATTTGTTATTTGTTTTTTAACATTTTTTATGAAAATTATATATTTAAATATTTATAAATCATTACTCTCTTCCTTGAATGAATTTATATATATATATATATATATATATATATATATATATATATATATATATATATATATATATATATATATATATATATTAGGAATCACACGTGAAATATTGTTATGTATGTCAGTCTTGTAATATGGAAGCAATAATTATAAATGTTAAATTTATGATTTTATCTTTAACATGCTTCTTTTTTCATATTAAACCAAAAAAGAAGCATGTTATATTTAAGAACATGTTTGAATTTTTAAATGCTTTCTTATAATCTTTTCTAATAAACTTTTTTCTTTATAATTGTGTATTCTGTAAAAATAATTTTTTTTCAAGGACTGTACAAGTGATAATAGATTTAAATAAATTGATAAAATTTGTTGCTTGATACATATATTTGTTGTGGCAAATATGTTAATTAAATATAAAATATTTTTAAGGTTAAGATCTTTTAACTTTTAGATTTATACTTATAAGTTCCAATAATTTTGAACTTAATTTCAACTCAAATTGATTCAATTAATTTAATATCTAATAACACACATTAATCTATATGTTAATTTTTAAAAAATAAATAATATAAAATTTTAAAAAGGGTTATTAGTGAATTTGCTTGATTTTGTTAACCATCATACATTTTACTTCTACTTATCTGCCAATTCTTTTAATTTATTCGCTTTTTCCCTTCGGATTCATTGCTGAATTAAGAAATTTGCTTTGCTGCTAAATAAACAGGAATTAAGTATGTAATTTAAAAACAAATTTTCTTTAGAGTTTTTTTTTTTTCCTCTTTGAAAATTTAAGTTTAAAGAATCAACTTCAATGTTCAAATCAAAAAATGATATTGATTTTTATAGCGGATGATATAAAATTGTTTTTTAAGGAATATTATTAGGAAGTTTAAAAAAAATTACTATTGGAAGTTTATTTTTCTATCAGAAATTTTTTTAATGAAAATTACTTATTATATTTGCTAAAATCTTTGAATATATTTCATGTATGGATACTTTTAAAAGCAATTATTTTCCGCCTTCTTAAAAAATGATAATAAATTTCAATGTATTCTTAATTCTTAACTTTTTATTTCCTCAATATATTAATAAATACAAGATTCTTATATATTCAGTAATTTCGGATTTTCTTTAAAGAAATTTGTAACAGAATTATTTTTCTATTTTCTCTTTTTGACATTAGTGTTTTAGCCATTGATTAAAAGTTTGTGATTAAAATTAATTACTTTTATTCCATTTCTGAAAAATGACTTCCATCCTTGCCTTCATAAAATATTGTTTACAACTGTAAAGAGTACCCTGAAGTATGTTTTCTTTAAGAGATTCTGAATTTTATTCTTTTTAAATATTTTATCTCCAAGAAATTTTCTTTTATTATTCTTAAATCAGAAATTCAAAAGCTTCTAAAATTACTTAGGATTCCAATTTCAAATTCATTTGCCAAGATAAATTTTTTTAATTATTTTAAATATTGTTAATTTAGAAATATGTATTTTTTAACATTGAGTTTTTTGCTTTATATATGATTAAATTTATTTCTCTTAAATGATAGATATAATGATCTGAAGAAAACCGATAATGATCTTCAAAGATCTTTGGATAATCTTCAACATGATTTAGATTTGCTTGTTTCACAAAAAATGTCGCTTCAAGAAGAGCTTTCACTATCTCAGGTAAGTTGGCATTCATAATTATTTCTCCAGTTTAATACTATTTTTAGATGTCTTTGAGACTTATTACTCCCATATGTAAGTAGAATCTATAATTCTGAAACTAGATATAGTATGATTCTATAATTATTTTCATGTTGTTTTATGAAGTTTGATTTCACATTATAACATTTTCTTTCAGATAAAGCAAGAAGCTTTATCCTTGTATAATAAATTAAGAGAAGTAGAAGAGAAACGAGACAATTTAGTTATGGAAGAAAAATCTAAAGGAACTCCTGCTGAAGAAAGAGAAAACCTTGTACAACAAGTAAGCATTTCATTATTTTAACTTATTGCTTATAATTTATGTGTCACTCTCTTATCAATACTATTATTTAATAATGTAATTAAAAAAGATTGTTCCAGTAAAATAAAAAGAGTTGCATGAAATATCCAACTTTTTGTGAAATTTTATTTCAATTCAGTGATTTGTTTCTGAAGAATAAACATGATTTAAATATTTATATTAGAAAGTATGTATGTAACTTTTCCTGATGTTTATGTGAAAAATCTGAAATTTTATATCAAAATAATTTTATTGAATTCTATTAAGATATTTTTTATAAAAGTCTTAAAAAAGAAAATAGATATACAGATTTATCTTTATTTATTATTTCTTTAGGTAAAAGAGCATAATACTGAAATTACAAGTATAGAAAGACAGTTAGCAGAAATTAGGGAACAAATTTCCAGAGCAAAAACTGAGTTGGAACAAATTGATCAAGAACTTGAAGATAATCAAGGAGAAAGAATTAGCAAATATAGAGAACTCAAGAAAAGGGAAGAAACAATGGACAGCTTCCTTTCAACCTTTGATGAGAATCATAGTTCAAGTCTTGAGAAAAAAGGGCAACTAGAAAGTACTATTGTCTCATTATTAGAAAAACTCAGCCGAAATATTGGTCACTTTCAACATATCCCTTCTCCTCAAGAACTTGCTCTTCTCAAAGATGACTTACAGTAAGTATTTTGCATTAGTCATCTGCAATATTGCAATTGAACAGAAAATTATTTACCCTTTAATTAAAATTTCTAATGAAGAGGTTTCTAATTTCTATTTCTAATAAACTTGTTGACAATACATTTTTATTAAAAACACTTCTAATAAATTTGTAATATGTTTAGTGTGTTTGAAAGGCAGTGTTTATTATGTATCTATCTTCTAAATACATTTTTCTAAACACTTTTGAAATAAATAATAAATAATTTTTATAATCTGCTTATTCATAGCCTAATGTACTTGCTAATATGTTTCTCCCTGCCATATATATAATATAATTGCTATCTTCCTTCATATTTTTCTGCTAAAATTTCAGAGATGTTGCTTAATTCTTTGATTGTAAAATTTCAAAGCTGGAAGGTTAATTCTTTAGTTTTGTAAAATGTGTGATTACAATTGAAATCAAATTTCTTACTTGTTCATAACTTTTCACATGCAAATTTTCTGATTGTCAGATAAATAATTATAGTAAAATTCTTTGATTGCGAACAGTGAACTATTAAAACTATTTTTTCTGCATTTGTCACAAAAAATTCAGCTTATTTTCTATCTTTCAGAGGAAATTGAATATTTTAATCCTTCATTTGCTTTCAAATTTTTAATTCTTAAAAGCTTTTTAATTTTTAAAGTTTCATTATCCAATATTTTGAATTTATATTTTAAGTTATTGCTTATTTTCTTTAGAATGGTGCTCTATACTTATTTTGTAATATTATATTAATATTTTAACTGTTTGTTTTTGATTATTTCTATTGCATTAAATTTTTCATTTCATTAGATTTAAAGAAGGAGAAATGGAAAAGTCAAGAATGACTGTTATGACTTTAAATAATGAACAAAAGAAACTGGCAATGGATTTAACAAAGGTTGGTTTGATGTATATTTTAGTTCTTATGATAATGCTTAAAATTAAATCTTCTCGGATACTTATTTATTTAATTTTTATTTCTAATAGTTTAATATTGAATAGTATTTGTAAATGATTTTTTTAAATACTTTTATTTTAAAAGTAATTAAAAAATTTTAGGGTAAAATTCCTTTAAACAATATTCTCCTTTTATGAATGTTGTACGAATTGCCTTTTTTATATTGTTTTCTGACTATTTCATTTTTCTACTAATTTTGACAATTTATGTAGTTTTTGTAACATGCACCTTTTTCAAGTAAATTAAGTTTACAAAAACATTAAATTTTCATCACACTGAATTTTCAAATCATTTATTAAATATGAGCATTGATATTACTATGGGAGATATTTCAGGCCTAATTTGCTTTCATATGCTACTATCAAACACAATGCACTTGCTCTGCATATAATACCTAATAAATGATGTTCCATGTTTTCTGTTTATAAAAAATTCATGGACAGTACAGGATTATTTTCATTTTAATGTTTCTTTTGTTTTAATCACAATGAAGTTAAATATAATTTTTTAATATTTCATTCTTGTAATTTGAAATTTTTGAGGTTCATGAATTTATATTAAATTAAAACTCATTTATACTTTCCAAAATAATCATTAATAATATTAATCTAATATAATTCTTCTATTTTCCATAAATTATTTATGAAGGACACTTATGTTTTGTATTCTGCAATTTATAATAATTGTGTGAAGGTCAGTTAATCATGTAAAATATAATTCTGAAATAGCACTATAAAAATTATCTTTAACAGTGTATGAAATGTTGTATATTCATTTCACAAATATATATAAAATCTAATAAAAAGTTTGATTAGAAAATGTAATTGTTCTTTTTTAAAAATAATATGAAGTAAACTTCTCTGAATTTAATCAACCCAAAAGGTGAACATATTTTATAAAAAAAAAAAACATAATTTAAGGTTAGTGAAAAATTACAAATACAAACAATAATTTTCATCCAAAATTATTTGTTTATTAAATTTTATTTTATTTCATATTTTTTTAACTGAGATTTTTTAGCAAAACAATTTATTTGATTTAATTTTGGATAATTATTAAATCTAAAAAATTTTGTTATGGATTTTATCTTTTTGTAGTAGGTTGATATGTTGCTCAAAATCTGCTAGTTGCTGTGCAAAATTATTTGTTTATCAGACTGGAGTTTTTGTCTTGAAATTCCACCTCTTATAGATTACAATTTTCTTAAAACAAGGCAGTTTAAAAAATTGGTAAAAAAAATTTACTAAAAAGGCCAAATATTATAAAAGACTTAATAGAGATTGCAACTATGTCATATCATATATCACATCTTTAATTGTTTATCTAGTGGATTCAGATTTTTCAATTTCTGAGTGTAATACATACAAGGATAGTCAGCCAAATTCTTTATTGTTCAGCTGAGAATTGGAAAAAATCAATGTTAGAAATATTTAGTTTCCCAAGAAAGTATATAATTTTCTCCATGTTTCCATCAAATAAAAACTTTAGAAAATCTTGGAAATTTTTATGTTAAACATATCAGTTAGCTGACATTTTAAATTTTTGCAAAAATATTTAAATGATTATATTATTTCAATAAGTTGAATTGCTTGCTGTACGCAAAATAATATGAATTAGTATGTTTGCTTAATAAATACACTGTAATTCTTTTCTATTGAAATTACTCAAGAAATCTTTACCTAGTTTTGTTCTCATTACTGTTATTGCAACAGTTTTCTGTTTAAAAATATCATTACTTAGTTTTCAGATGTCATAGCAACTGTGTTTTTAATTTATTGAGAATATATTACGTTTAAAATTAAATTTAAATTTTATGTAGTTGAAAATTTACTGGATGTTAAGTAAAATACAACAAGCAGTTTTCTATTATGTTTCAGTTTTTCATTTTGTTTAAATGCATTCTTTCTTTTAAATACTCTGAATAAACATAGACAAAGATAATTTTAGGAAAATCTTTTATTAAGTGCACACCTTTTTTTTCCATTTAAGACTAAATTTTATTCTATCTATTATCAATCAGAGTTCTTTGGATTTGCCATTTTTTATATCATAAATTCTTCCAGTGTTTTCTACATAGTTTTTATTTTAGAATTTGAGAAAAAGCTGCTGTTTAATTATCAAATAAAATTGATAGTTTGAAAGATAGTGAAAGAATTATCCATTCAAATAAATTTTGAAACAGATACAAACTCTTATTCTCTCTGACATAAATAGGTACAGTATCAAAAAAGGTTTAACATGCTTAATGTCAAAATTCCCCATTTTAAAATGGTAGGTCCAGAGTTTGATCCTAGTTATTCTTGAACAACATAAGATGTATATTACATTTATATTTTCTGCATTCTCATCTGTTGCAGTGGTTGTTTTAGAATTTTCATGGACATGTGAATATTTCCTTGTGACATGTAAATATGGCCTCATATTTTTCTTGTAAAGTGATTGGAGAAAAATAAACTCTGTTGAATATTTATTTATGTCTGCAATACTTTTTGTAAGTTTAAGTTTTCCTTTATTGACAATATAACTCTAGCATTATCTAAATCTTAGTGCTTTAAAATTTTTTTCCTTTAATTGAGGGCTTACCCTAGTGATTTAGAAGAGTCTTTTCTAAACTCTTAATTTTAATTTTAAGTTATATGATTACTTTTGAGAATGTAGATTACATAACTTAATTATACATATAAGTCATTAAATAATTTTTTGTTTGTTGAAAAAATTGTCTATTTCTTCTATTTATGTTTAGTGATCTTCATAATTTCTCTAGCTTCATTTAAAAAAATTTTTTTGCATTATGTTTAGTAATTTTCTCTTTTTTTCTTCTTACTTAATTGCTATATTTTGAATAGTTAAAAGAAAATATTTTAAGCAATCTTAATAAATAACTTCAATATAATTATCACATATACACTTAGTCACAGTACAGTTACATTGATTTGGATAATGATTTACCTTCTGATTTTTAATTAATTATTCTTTCATATTCAGATAATCTCATACTATGAATGAGAAAGTCAAAACATTGATATATATTTATTAATATGCTCTTAGGAGTCAGCTAAGCTCGTTTGTATATTAGCCTTTAAATGGTCATTATTTGCATACAAATTCTAATTTGAAAAGAATCAAAAGTTGAAAGGGAATTTTATAGTCAGTCCCACATAGAAAGTAAACGCTGAAGACTCAACATTTTTCTTAAATTAAAATATGTATATATATGTAGGTATTTATCATATCAAAAGTAAAAATTTTAAATATTTGATTAATATTAGAGCATGTGTGTGTGTGTGTGAGTTTTCTTAAATACATTTTATAAGAAAATAATGAAAACTAATTTCACTGAAGCTCCTATTTAATAGAATGTGCTTTAACTTAACTTATTTCTATAAAAACTTAAATTCATTGAAATGAATAATGAATAATTCAAGAAATAAAATTTTAATGATTAATTTATTGAAATTTTATATTCTTAAGCAAAATTATTGATTCATTGTGGTCATAGAGAATAAAAAAATTAATGTGCTATCTGCACTATACATATGCACTGTGTAACTGAGCAAATTAGAACAGAGTTCACAGAATTTACTAATAAGCTAAACATAAGAAATATATAAATAGTTAATAAAAAAATTTGTTAAAACACTTTAATATTTAATTGGCATTATTCTTAAAAAAATAACTTAGCTCTCTACATTGATGATTGAACTTTAATTTTTTTAAATATGATGTCATATAACATTTTTTAAAAATATTATACATAGATTAAATTTATGTACAATGATAAATTGCATCTGAATCATGTATGATAATGAGAAATTCAATTTTATTACCTTTCCTAAACAAAAATATCAATATGTGACTGAGAGAATATTAAATTTTTAAAACATTGACTTATTTATAAATTGGTATAGTATCTGACATTAATATATATCAATCCCTCTGCAAAAAATACAATATTAATATTCTGTAACATATTAAATTATCACTTAATCCTTTTAATATCATTGAAAAAATAATTAAAAAAATTTTTTAATTTGCATGCATTCCTGATTGATTTTGAATAAATTTTAAATACTTTTTTTTTCAATAAAATCAATTTTTTTAAAAGAAAATTATTAGTTTTTAACAATTAGTATTTACAAAATCAGTGATTGGGATTTTTATTCAATACCATAGATTATTATTCAGTATTTGAAACTAATAAGCAAACATTTATTTTTAACATCAATAATTAAATTCAAATAAAGAGTGTGAGAGAAAAAAATTATATATTAAATATAAATTTCTAAAAAATTTATACTACTTATATATAAATTTCTATACTTCATTTTTGTTGATGATTAATGGATTGCAAAATAAAATATTTTGAGGGAGATTCATCTAAGTTCATCTTAAAAAGGATATAGAATCCGTGTTGCATTTTTTGGAATACTTTACCTGTAAATAATAAGAGTCACATGATAATATGTTAATATGATAAATGTTTTGAAAGATTTATTTCTTAATATGATAAAGATTATTTCATTATAATATTTTTTAGCTATTAAATTATATCTATTTCTGCTTCTATTTCTTAAATAGATAGAACAATTGGAAACAAAAATACAACAGGAATTAGAAACTTTACAACAGAAAATAACTACTATGGAAAAAGAAATGACAGTTTATTCAGATCTTGAAAGTTTGAAGACAGCTGCTGAAGAAAAGAAGAATAAATTAATTGAAGAAGAGAAAATATTGAAGAAACAGAAAGATGCTACTAAAAAGGTAAATATTTTCTCATGTACATTATATGTATTTTAAAACTACATTTCTATTTTAAATTTACATTCAAATTTTAATAAATTATGTGCAATCTAAAATGATGAAGTGCTGTTTGTTAAAATATTAAATAATCTTTAATAATATTTTTAGATTTGTATTTATATATATTAAATTCTCTTTGGTACATTGAATTCACATTCATTTTTAAAATGAAATATTTTTAAAAAGGACATTTCAAGGTCATTTTCTCTATGTTATTGTAACTGTATTTTTAGTTTGATTTTTTTAAAACTTTTATTAGTGTTTTTATGGTTTAGCTATAAATTGACATTATATTTCATTGAGCTAATACATTTAGCATAAATAAAATCCTTAAAGCACTTAAAATTTGATTCACTCGAAATAATTTTATTAAAATTGTTATTTTTTTTTCCTTACATGTTCGATTGCTAATTTTTGGTAACGTACCTCTTAAGAGCATTTTTGTAATGGAATCTTCCATGAGATATATTAGAACACTTCTCATAGACATATTTTAAGAATTCAGTCCAATCTCTTTAAAATTCATTCTACATAAATTAATATTTTTTATTATCTAAAACAATTTATAAAACTCACATACCTTACTATGGGCCATGACTGTTTGCCTGCATATTTGTATAGGCTTGGATTTTGTGACTCTCCCTTATGTACTCTGTGCAGACAACATCAAATTTTTGATGCTACTCTTCTCGACTCATGCTATGCAATTGTGTTTTTTAACTGTAGAGTTCAGAATTATTGAAAGGCTAAAAAATAAATGCATCATAGCCAAATTTCTGGGTGTTAGTAATAAATAAATAAATTCACATAAAATTATAAATCAAAAGAAGAGGAAGACATAAACTTCAGTGGCTAGATGGCAGTAGAAGAGAACTATCTAGTCATCACACAGAACAAAGAATTGGAAGAGTTTTGGTGATAGTAGATGTACTTGTGGAAGCATCTGGTTCAGAAGACCTTACCCACCTTGGGCTGTTATGCCATGGATGATGACATCTATAAATCATATTTAAATCGAAAACATTTGATAATTATGTGATGAAATTTTTTAAAATAAATAATGTACAATTTTTGTTCAGTTTAATCATTTTCAGTACATATAACATTAAATATATTTTTTCAAATTTTATCTATTAAGAGCTTAGAATAATTTATAAAAAATAAAATTCTTTTGGTTCTTTACTTTATTAGCATTGCAATGGGAAACTTTATGAAATTATAAATCATAATAACATTTGAATTAAAATAAAATTTAAGTTTGCTAAACACAATTTAATTGCAAATTTTGATGGCTTAATTTTTTAATAATGACATTAACCTAAAGTCTTTGAGCAATGAAGAGTCTTTTAGAATGAAGTAGTCTTTCTTAAATTTCTGGGAAAAAAACTTTAGAATTGGAGACTCTCCAAAATAAGTAGCAACAGGTTTTCCCTGTATTTCTTTATTTGAATTAAACATTTTTTTTCTATTTATCAGGGAAAAAAATAATGTATAAAAGTGGAACTTTCAAGTATCTTAAATTAAGATTTATTTG
This sequence comes from Latrodectus hesperus, assembly GCA_037975125.1. Taxonomy (NCBI): domain Eukaryota; kingdom Metazoa; phylum Arthropoda; class Arachnida; order Araneae; family Theridiidae; genus Latrodectus; species Latrodectus hesperus. Next base: position 106,088,460 of record CM075851.1, read on the forward strand.
TTCCAACAAATAGTTGAAAGAATCTTGTAGTTTGCTTCAACTTCTTGTCAAAACAAATAGATTTTTTTCTCTATTTAATAATCTTTAAAATGAATGATTATCTTCCTCTTAAAATTGATAGTTAAGATATTTGTATCAATTTTAAGACAAAGATAATCACTCTTATTGAGTAGCTAAATACTAATACCTTAAATCAAGACTTTTACTGTCATGATAAGACAAGCTTGTAAGATATGATGAAAGCTTATAATATCTGATATTGGTGATAATTTAAAAAATAATTTTAGCATTTGTTACATATTTAATAATTTTGTTTGATATTGTTAGAAAGACTTAGCACATTGCTTATAACTTAGCTTTTAGCTATTTTTAATTTTGCATTTCAGATCATATCCAAATATTCTATATATTGCAAAAATTTCCTATATTTCAGTCATAATTTAGTCTTAAATCAAATTTAAATTTAATCTGTTTACCTCATATCAATTATGACAACTTTAAAATAGATAGTTACATATAGATGCAAATTTAAAATTTTAAACAATTGCAAAAATTTTTTTCATTTTCTATTTTATTTTAGTGGTTAGAATAAAAGAGTTAGATATTACAGCTATATATCAGAAAGTAGTATTCTAGATTAAAATAATTTTCTTCCTTTCTATACAAAAGTTATTTATGATCGTTGTTAAAATTCTTGCTTGCAAAAAAAATTGCTTTTCATTTTTTATAAACATTATTTTTTATTGCAATTTTATTTATTTATTAAAAAAATATCATTCAAGCAACTAAATTATAAATGAAAGTTTCTTGCTTCTTTTAGTAGCATTTGTAAATTTGTCTTTCTTTTCTAATTTCATTTAGCATTTATTTTTATTAAAATTCAAGTCAACTAAATTGCACCTCTTTTTAGCTCAATTTTTAGTTTTTGTCTAATGTAGTTCTATAAAAGAATAAACAGACTTTAAAATTATGCTCCTGCAAAATAAAGTAAGAACACCTAAAGCAATTTTTATGTGACATGTACTTCAAAGCAGTATATCGATCAATATGCTCCCTGTCTTATGAAAGGAAGCAATTTAAATTATCTACTGCATTTTTTAAGTAAAATAAAAAGTATTAAATAGAAATAAAATAAATATGTTTACTTATTAAAACTAAGATTAAAAATAATCAACTCTATTTATAAATTTAGATTTACAATAATAAAAAAATAATACCTAGTATTGGTTTAGAAATTCGCCTTTAGAAAAGGAGAGTTGTAACTTTAAAATATGTGTAAATACTTAATTATAATTCATACATTTAATCGAAGTGCCACAAGATTTGACTTGTGACTGTTGTGCCCTATAAAGCCATCACAAGCCATGAACCCTTTACTGAGCTCAATATTTAATATATATTTTTCTTTTTGAGAGCAATTAAAATTATTCTTTTCATTTATTACTACTGATGAATAATAAAAAAAATAAAATGATCATAAATTGAGCAAATAAAAAAAGTTCTAAAAATAATCTTAAATATTTTGTTTTTTATAATTTAAAGAAAATAAAGTAATATGATTTATAGGGAATGCATTATGTTAATTTTTTCTTAAAGCACTCAGTTTCTCTGGTTAAATTTAATTCTTGAAAATTAAGCTATGAGTGAAATTGACATAATTTTAAATTTGATTTCTTAAAATATTTTTATTTACATTTTATGCTTTTACATTTCAGGTAATTGGTGAAATAAACATTCAGTATGAAACTCTGAAAAATAAGTTGAATGACAATGAAACTTATACTCAACTTTGTAATTTAGAACGACGATGGCAATATTTAGAACAGAACAATTTTGCCATGTTAGACTTCATAGCTTCTAAGAAAGCGCAGACAGATTACAGTAAAACTAAACAATATGTCAAGGAAACATTAGTACTTTTAAATGATATGTTGCAAGAGCCATTACTTCAGCGCTAAACTGTTTGATGACAAGCATATTTAAATTATTGTTTAAAATTTAGTTATTTTTAAATATCTTTTTTAAAAATTTGTTGCATTATGATTATTTTTAGTAGGATTATATAAATTTAATATAATTATATATTTCACTCTAAAGAATAATTCCTTTCAAAAAAAATTAATTTAAAGCTATATATGTATATATTATTCCTTATTCAAGGTAATTTTATGCTAAATTAAAAAAAAGAATTTAAAAATTGAAAAAGTAAATGCTGGTAAATGTAAAGGGAATTGAAGATAATGAAAATTTAAATCAAATCTATGAAGAAAATGAACTAATTTGCACTATACCAGCATTCTCATTAATAAAATTTTTTTTTGTTTGCATCTTAATGAATGAAATGCAGACTGAAATGTAGTTTTGAACAAATTAATTTTTGTATTTCCATAAACATTTCTTGATTATTGTTAGAAAAAGGATTAAAGTATACATATCCCTTTAAAAAAATTCTTTATATTATAATTTTTACCTTTTAATTGCAAGCTGAAATCAAATTATGAAAAAATAAACTTGTTTCTTCTTTTTTTAACTATTTTTTACTTTTATCATTGTAAAGAATAATCACCAATGCTATCTTTCAATGAATAAAAATCAAGTTCCTTTGTTTTAATAATTATATTTGTTTACTTAATTATTAAAATATCAAGTAAATATTTTCATTTGTTATTAATGAAGTATATGTAACCAAATACATAATTTTAATAGTCACTCAACAGTTAGTTATTAAATATATATACTGCTTTCATATTAGAATATAAAAGTGAATATGATGTTTATAATATAATATTATGATGCATAGTATAATGTTATTGCTAATATGAATGTAAATACTATGTTTGTCATATAATTCTAGTCACTGCAGATTGTTATGTATTGGAAAGTTATATATTTTATGAATAATCTATGAAATTATTTATTTTAATATACTAGTCAATAATTATATATATATATATATATATATATATATATATATATATATATATATATATATATATATATATATATATATATATATATATATATATATATATATATAGTAGTTTAGTTGTATAAAAATTTGTGAAGCAATTTTCTTAATAATTATGCTCACTTCCAGCGTTTGAGGAGGAGCATATGGCTATTGCATTATATAAATCATATATGTGTGTTGTAGTTCTTTCATTAATTCGTGATACAGAATTTAATATATGTAGATATTTATTTTTAAAAGTACTTAAGTTTATGTAAACAGTTTAAATATTGTTATTCAGCATAAGATATTCATGTTTCATGATTTTTTAAAATGTTAATGTGTAAAATCTCTTTTGAATTTCTTATATAAATTATTGAATCGTTTAATTATACTTATATGTAGTAATTGCTGTAAAAATCAATCATAAATTTATCTGTGTTGTACATTTAGTTTAAATTAAAGTAAAAGAAAATATATAAAAACAGTAATAAAATATGTAAATGTCACCTGTAATATCAATATATATACAATCAATAATATAATATTATTTAATATACAATGTTATTTAATGATATTGAATGTAAATGAATGTAATGTTGCTTATATATTTTAATGCTATTATTTTACTCATATATATTATTTTTATAAAATTGATATAAATCATCTTTAAAAGTATTTGTAATTAAAATAATTTTTTCATTACTTTTCAACTTGCTGCAATAATCATATTCAATAAAAAAACTTTCATACTTTCATCACTATCAGTAAGCATATTACCATACTTCTTACATTGTGATCTCTCATTCATATCATAGGTGTTTGATTGCCTGCAATTCTGCATAGAAGATTGGATTTAAAGGTTATAATTTACCCAAATATTTACAAACTGGACTAAACACCTTTAAATAGTAAAAAAAAAACGTAACCAATTTTACATGTAATTTTTAGCTTTCAATTAATCTGTAAAATTTCTATAACTAACTACATATAGTAACTTTTTCGTATTGTACATTGCAAGATCGCTAGGTTTTACGCTTTTACTGACAGCATGGAATATTTTACATGTTTCTGGTTATAGAGCACAGAAGATATTTTGATAATTTAAAAATCTTTTATTTCAGAAACAGTTAATGAAAAAAACATTTAATTATTTATTTTTATTTCTATTACATTACACAGGTATTTATTGCATAGTATTCTTGTTCTACTATAGTAATGGGACAAAATTAGGCATCATTAATTTAACTACTGTTGTTGATGGGTGGAGTTAATTTTGAGGCTCTCTTGTGTGTGTGTGGGTAAAAGCTAACATTTCGGCTTCATCATGACATGCATTGTTGCTGATGTTCTGTGAATTATGGTAAAGTAAACCTAATAACTCTTATTTTCAATCTTTTAAAAAATTGATATCTTCGAATTTCTATTTATCAAAGTATCGTCTTAAGAAACTAAGTATGCTGATTGCGTATAGTTTGTAGTTGTGAGTGCAATATCTCTCATGGCAGTTATTTTGATGTTTCTTCATGCCAAAGGCCCAAAACATGTACAATAAGTAAAAAGTTCAGCAAGAACTTCTAAAATGGTTATCTACTTCAAAACTGTTACCGAAGAATAAGTTACCCAGTCAAAAACATATTTTATTTCTTTTGTAATTGAACGCAAAATATCAATCAGTACTGCTTATCATGGTGATTATTTTAGGAAAATGTTTCCTAAAAATAAAATTCTTAAGCAATATAAGATGTGTTGGAATTGAAACTTCTGCGTTTATTAAGGAATTAGCATCAGAAAATGATGCAATTTCTGTAAAACTCTTACGAACTTCACGACTTTCTATTGTATGTGATGGGGATAATGACGGTTAGCCTGGAGTAGAGAGCATTGTGGATACCGCAACAGTGATTTTGTGTGATGTTTTCCGATGAGTCCAGATTTAGCTTCCAGTCTGATTCTCGACGAACTTTCACATGGAGAGGGCCAGGTACCCATTACCACCTAGAGAACATCATTGAACAACACTGTTACGGTGGTGCAGGATTGCTCGTTTTGGGGAGGAATTATTCAGGGTTCCAGAACTAACCTGCATGTTCAGAATATAACCATGACAGGCCACATCTATCGGGGTGTCATTCAGGAACAACATGTACGTTTGTTTTGGGGCGCCATGGGTGCAGAATTTCTGTTTATGGATGACAAAGCCCGTCCTCACCGTACAAACATTGTAGACGAATGCTTTCAATCGGAAGATATCACTCGTATGGACTAGCCAGCATACCGGACTTGAATCCGATAGAGCATGTATGGGACATACTTGGCCGACGAATTGCAACCCGTCAACCCGCTCCCACATATCAAATTAAAATAATATACACTGCTGGACAATTGCTAAGAACGGATAACACTATCATCCATAGCTATCACAAAATGAAAGGAAGCAAAATGTGGAAAATTAGAACAAGTTAAATCACTGTAGTTTTGTTTTGTTCAAATATTCTTATCCTTTTTAATTACAACAAAAAGTAAACACGGCCAACAGTACAACTTATTCAATTCACTACAACCGGTTAATCATTTAAATTTTCCATACATAGATTTTTTAAAATGTCGTACACACACACTGTTGTCCTTTAATCTTAAAGTTTTGTAATAGAATAATATTCGGTCATTGGTCAACTTAATTTACATATTTTGTTTTTTGTAGTAACATCTCGTCTCGAAAATGGATTTTCTAATAAATCTTTAATTATTGAGACATCTGGGTTCTCCATTCTGAAATGGGTTATTTGTTATGAATATAAATTTAAAAAAAAAGAATACAATAAATAAAATATTTACCTACGAGTAGTCGAGGTATAACTATAAAAAATCTAAACTTATGAGAATTCTACTATCACTGAAGCAAATATTATGTCTTGTGTTGTATGGTGTCACATCGGATGCGAAAAAGCAACGCTTCGGGCTTCCACGAAATACTTATATTTTCAGCAAACGTAGCATTACGTGGCACCCACCGACCGCTGCGATGCCACTTCACGATGCTCATGGGTGCCGACAAACCGAACGTCTATTCCACGTGCACAGGATTTCACTGCACGCTGGCATAATAGAACGTTTCTTGTTTGGTCAGTGGATTAAATGATATTGTGTGACATTAGTGTTCGCGGTAATGGATTAAATTATTGAATTAATAAATATAATTTAATCCACTCATTAATCCATATCCGCAATTAGTAATATTAATTTTTTTAACATTTGGAAATCATATATTCTGCGAAAATCATCTTGACAATTTTTAAAAACAAAACCAGGGATATGGTGTGTTACAGATATAACTTCTATACTGTCTGTAAGACACAATGAATGGTAAAATTGGTACTGTTTTGATAAAATTCGTTTTTTTTTTCTTTTCCCCTAACAAAACGAAATTGTTTTTCAGCGAATTATTTCTATAAATGTAATGCATCACCGAAATTACTTTACCCCACTAAAACATTTCCCTTTATAATGATGAAACACTTCTTTTAAATTTCCATGAAAACAAAATCATACAGTATATAAATTTAAACATTAACCGTCTGCAAAAATCGAATGGCTAGTTAATCAGTTAAAAAAACCAAAAGCGCTTCAGCACGTAAGTCCCCGCTCTAATACAACGCTTAATAAACCGTACTTTCGGATGATTCTGAATGCCAAGTGCAGGAAAAATAGCTGCACTTGCCTCAGTGCTGTGCTTATCCTGTAGCCCTTACATATAAAGCGTGATTTTCTATTAGTGCGCAGTGCGTACACATCAAAACTTCCTATGTTCGTTTGCTTTTGAACGCGCTTCGTGGAGCAGCATCTAGTACCACACACACTGCGGGAATACAAGCATGCAAATCAACATAATATTTGAATATATTATAAATAATATTTATTATATACTATATAAAGGTAGGTAGACATAGGTGCAGAAAATCATTCTCTCTCATATTTTTGGTAGGGTGTGCAGTGCACACCCTGCACATATGGACCGCACGCTACTGCCTAGCTTAGAGCCATATGCCTCTGTACTAATCATTTTTAAGGCCTAATGAACAAGTTGAGACGCCTAAATGAGATAAAAACATGGCTTTCACGAAGCAGTCTGGAGTATACTTACCTAGCATCCGTTAGCCCCGCCCACAAGCTACCAGAGCAGTAATTGAAAATCCAAAAATTAAAATACCAATTCTTGCAGCGCATGAGGGAAAATACATAATTATTTTAATATTTCTTTGGTATACATTATTCAGAGAACAATATTATATAATAAGAAATTTAAAATATTAAAAAATTTTCGTAGTTATTTACATTCGGAAGATTCAGAGGAAGTTCTTAGGTTAAATTGAGTTTGCATGATATTATAATAGGAAAATGTTTTATTTGTTTAATATATATTACAGTTAGGCTAATAATTTTGGAAAATACTTTGACTTAAAACGATAAAGGTATATTTTTCTTAGTTTTGAGGAAAGAGAGAGTGGCGTCATTTATTAAGAGTAACTCCAGAACTTTACAATTTACCGTTTATTTACAAGCAAATAATGTTTATAAACTGATAACGTTAAATGGAGATGTCTATAGATGCACTGCTTTTAATAGATAACAATTTCTATGCATAAATTTTAGTATAATTAATGTAAACAATTTACCAGAATTCAGATTTACTAGTTAGATACTTTGTGTAGTTGGTGTTAGGCAAGTCCTGCTCTAGGCCTGTGGAAAAACTTGAGATCATCCGGATTGTAATTTAGAATGTTTTGAATTACAGTGTTTTCAATTGTGAATAGTTTGCTATAAAATTTAAAGGCAAGGTGCTTGATAAAATTATGAAGAGTTAATATTTCTCAGTTTCTTTCTAAATTGGGCGTTTCTAAAATAGTATTCTGATTTTGAGAGGACCCAAAGAATTTTGTTTTGTTGCCTTTCAAGGTTGTTCATGGAAGTGGCGTAGGCGCCACCCCAGATCTGGGAAGCATACATAATTGTAGGTCTGATATACATTTTATATACGAGTATTTTATTACTCATTGATAGACTTGAATTTTTTTTACCTAGTAGGTGATAAAGGGTTCTTGTGGCGCTGTTGGCCTTTGTTTTGATTTTATTAATGTGTGGCCTTCATGTTAGCCTTTTACCATTGAATTTCATGTCCAAATATTTTAAAATGTTAGCATTCTTTCCTTTTTCTTGTGAATACCACAGCTTTACATTTATGTGCATTACTTTTCTACTTTGTTAACGAGTTTTCAATGATTCTAATGAGCGCAGTTAAATATTTGTGGATAGTATCATGGTCTTTTTTGGTAGTCACGATATTAGCGTCATCTGCAAATAGGAAAGTAAGTAGCTTTTGTGATATAACACATCGTTGTAATTTAATGTACTGAGGAGGATTTCCAGAGGATCTTCTGTTTTTATTTGACCAGAATGAGACTAGCACACTCTTGGTCTAGTTTATTATTGCGAGGTTTCTGGCACTTGCCATTTACCTCAGTGGAATAATTTTTGGGGTCCCTAATTGATGATGCATAAGAGTGAGGAGTTGAACATAGAGAACATTTTTGGAGTCTTCAGGCCGAAGCTGATGCACTTACCTAATACGGGCTAGCCCCGCCCTCTAAGCATTTATTGAGTAAAACAAAAATATTTACAGTCTTGCAATTTTAAATCTATATATAATTAATCTATATACAATATGATATATCTATAAATAATATGAAAAAAAGTTATTAAGCTCAACACAATTAATTCAAATCGGTAATATAAATTATCTCATGGGAGAAATGACCAAAAGAGCTCAAGCACATAGCGACTAGGGATGGGAAGAAATACCTGTAACAAGTATTTTGTAATCAGTATTTGAATGTAACAATCTGTAATCAGTACTTTTTTCCAAATACTCAGTACTTCCAGTAACAAAGTCAGCGCGAGCTCGAGTATCCTCAGACAGTTGCAGGTACAATGTACTTGACCAGTTTCAAAGACTGAGCGAGTACGTGATCACGTACTTGTTACAAAGTAATCAGCGAGTACGTGAGTACGTGGTTGTTACAAAGTAACAAGCAAGTACGTGAGTACGTGGTTGTTACAAAGTAACAAGCAAGTACATGAGTACTTGCTTGTTACTTTGTACTTGCTTGTTACTTTGTACTTGCTTGTTACTTTGTACTTACTTGTTACTTTGTACTTGCTTGTTACTTTGTACTTGCTTATTACTTTGTACTTGCTTGTTACAAAGTAATAAGTGTACATTGCGCTCTGTCATTGGCTCTTCTGTAACAAGTACAGAAGAGCCAATGACAGAGCGAGTACAAGTAACAATATCATCGATATATCGATGCAAACAGATGAATTATGAGATTATGGTAGCTTCTTATGATAGGGAGGCTGGGTGGGAGAAAGGGAAATGACAGTTGGTTTAACTGGGTAAATAGAAGAGGGATACTTGGGAATTGAAAGATTTCTTTGGGTTGGAGAGGGAGATATGAATTTATATTGTGAAATAAAATACGCATGTACTTTTTATTTCGTTTCAGTGATTGTAGTTTTTTTTCAAATATATGACGTTTTTTTAAATATAAGAAAAGCATGATATTCTTGTTATGTATTTAGCAATTTTCATTAACTTTTATTTTTGTTATCATTTCTTTTAAAAATTTTATTTTATGAAAATATATATCATATTTATTTGAACCTTAAATAAGGTCAGATTTCTTAAATTAAAAAAAATATTTAAATTATATAAATCTGCTTACATACTTCCATTGTTATTTTTACTATGCATATTTTTTATTATAATTCCATATAAATATGTTTATTTTTTATTCAACCATGTTTTAGTTTCACTATATTTTACTGTAAATATACAGAATTTAAACTTTTATAAAATATGTTCTTTTGTATTTTTTACCATACTATTTATTTTTATTCAGATAATGAGAATGTTGATTTAAAACTAAAGAAGGTAGTTTATTCATTTTAGTTTAAAAATTCGAAATGAAAAAAAAACTTTAATTAAGTTAATTTTTACCTTATCTTTATTTATACCATCATGTGTTATTGTCATGTTTATTTCTAAAATTATGGATTGATGTAAATAAAATGTATGTATTTTTGTTCCTCCATTTTTTATTAAACGTTGTTTCTCAATATTTTACCTTAATACATTATAACATTTAGATTATTGGTAAAACTATTTTACATTTTTTAATAGTTATTGAAATTTTATTCAACTATATCTAATATAAAATAATTATGTTTACTTAAACATTATTAATATATTAATTATGTTAATATATTAACAATGAAAACTATAGTTTTAATTGCAAAGCTACTTTATTTAACCATAAATTGATTAAGTTTCAGGAAACTGAAACAAGATATGTGAGTTATTGCAATTTTTATTTTAGAAAAACTGGTTTATGTACTACATAAAAATATAAACAAGTAAACGTCTTTTATAATAAAAATTATTATCTATTGTACATAAAAATTTTTTACTATGTTTGTCTCGTTAATGATTAATTATAGAAAAATAAAGGAAATTAAATTTTTGTCGATTTTTCTGATTAATTGCTGTAATTTTGTAAGTAAAACCTCTTTGTTTAATGTAAAATAAAACTTCTTTGTAATTGATTCAACTTCCCACTTTACAATTCTTTGCAAAATATATACAAGTTAATTATAAAAATTCATTTACATAATTGGAAAGTCTTACTAAATTCTAATAAAAAATTAAGCTGATTAGGTTGAAAAATTGAAATTATATTATCTCATCTAATTTTATATTTTAATTAACATTGGAAGTCTTTGAAAATTACGATTGAATAATTGGAAAATTTTCTTATAACACATATAAATTCTGAAAATAAATGCAAATAATAAAATGTCATGATTTTTATATTGAATGAATTACGTTTAAGAAGATTTAGAAATTTACAATTTTAAAAAAAAAAAAAAAAAAATTAGTTTGTAGATAAACAGTTTATATTTCTTTGCCTCATACTAGAAATTAAAGCATTACAGGAAAAACAAAAACTTGCCATTACTGAAATGTTGCATAAATAATAAGAATTATTTTTATAGATCTTTTCATTAATATTTAAGTGAATGCTTATTTATAAATGATAATAATTTAAATTAACATTAATTATATTAATTAATTTTATGGTTTTATATAAAATATTATTGATCTACTTATTTAGTTTTAATTAATTATTAATTAATTTATTATTAATTTAGTTTTTACTCAATTTATTAATAATATTTTAAAAACTTTGTCATTATATTTTAATCCGATAGATGGCAGTACAAAAGAAATTGTAACAAGTACGAAATGTAATCGGTAAAATACTTGTTACTTTAAAAGTAACTGTACTCAGTACGTACTAAGTACAGGAAAAGTAACAAAGCCCCATCCCTAATAGCGACTGATATCGCTCTCAAAGAGTTGAGTTGTTGTTGTTAACTCATCATTCTCGCATTCGCTGTAGGCAATATCTCATGCAAAGCTCCGGCGAGCGTGACCAACTAATGCGGTGTGATCAGTAGCTTAATATATAAATAAATGGATTGTGTATGACTCTGGAATTTAAGAACACGTTATTTTTTGTAGCTGATTCACCTCAGTCATTTTACACCTGCTCTTCTTAAGAGCAGTAACTCCATTCCCTTGACTCTCACAGTTTTTTGTTATGTTTCTCTTACATACATAGATGGCGCTACAATAACAGCGCTTCGTTGGTACGGAACAAACAGAAAAATTAAAATTAAGAAATAATTTCTTATCACAAGTAAAAATCATAAATGGATTTTTTCTCATCGTCGATGACACTCTGACATTCAATGATGAACGCCTTGTTTGCAGTCACTCAAAGAATGCGATTTGAAGGTAGGTAGCAAATTTGTCGACAAGTCGGATTTACCACGCTATCTCAATATTATGTCGTTTTTAATTATGTGTGAGGTAGATGGAATGTTATCTGACGTTATGGATATTTTAAATCAGTGAGAATTGTAATGAAATGATTTAGTCATGATCTCAACTAGAAAGAAAGAAACAAGCACGAGAAGATGGAAAAAACAAAAACCGAAATGGAATATTTTAATAATTGATATGAAATCAGTTTTTGAACTTACAGTTAATAATATATACATATTATTTATGTAATGATATTAACTTTTCGATTAACTAAAAAAATTAAAATGAAAAATTAAGGCTGCATTAATAATTGTTAACTTAATTTAATTCTTTAATAATGGTTTTTAATAGTGATTGAAGTTTATTAGAATTTTTTTTCAGGAGTGATTTCAAATACTCATAAGTTAACTTGGCTTTATAGGTATTTTTTATATATTTCATTCTTAAGAATAATTTTTAGGACTAATAAGCACTTTTGAAAGAGGTAATGAAGCTACGAGCAAATTTGGGGACTGAGAAAACAGTGGCACTAATCAAATTTCCACAGCCAGAATTCTTGCTATAATGAATTAAATATTTTTAAGATTATCACTCAGATACAAATTACTTTTTTTCGTCTTACTTCTGGGATAAGAAATTTTATGGTCCAAATGTGAACATTATTAAAAAATCTCCAAATTGTTTCAAAATTTGTGAAAACTGAGCTCATGGTTTAACTTCATATTTTCGTTCTTAAGTTTATCAGGATGAAATGACAGTTTATAGATTATTTGTACGATCATGGTTGTGTGGGCATATATTAAGATGCAATGAAGCAATTTTATATTATTGGAATTGAGATAAAATATTTGTTTTGTCGAAAGGACTGAAATTAATGCATAAATCAGGGAGAGATCTAGTTTATTAACTCAATGTACTGTACCTCAGCAATAGGATGTTTCTTTTCTTTCAGGAAAACTTTTATACTTCTTGGAAACTAAAATAAAATTAAAAAAAGAACTTGTGTTTTTGTTGTTGTAGCTGCATGCCCCCAAAGGCCAGCAGCGCTAGACCAGGTCCATGACGTTGTACACTCTACAATAATCCAAAACCAGAAGAGGGTCATCAACTAAGTTCTGCCTGGAGAGCCCCAGGCACCCAAGGATATGTTCAGGCGAAGCCTGCTCGGTAGAGCAGTTGGTACAGATTTCAAAGGTTCAGGAACCCTCAGAAAATTTTAGGGTTTTAAGATGTCCACTTCGAAATCGGGCGAGAATAGTTTGTTCCTGACGACTTAAGTCGTTGGTCGGGACGGGAACTTTGGTACCAGTAATGTACGGGAAGGACAATCCAAGTCATCCTGTTCTTAATTTTTTCTCTGGAGTGAATCTCCGTGAAAGTGCGAGGAGCTAAATTAACGGAGGCCTCGCCAGAGCATCCGCAATTTCATTTCCCTCAATATCGACGTGGGAAGGAATCCACTGCAAATGAATCTGATGAGATATGGAAAGCCGTTTTAACTTGTTAACTATTGTCACTCTAACATTGTCTCTAACACTTTGCCAATTACACAGGTGCTGAATTGCACTTCTGCTGTCAGACAGAATCCAAACCTCCTTTCCATAAGGAAGAGATGAAAAAACCTCATGGGCCTCATCAATGGCTATCAGTTCACTACGAAAAACCGAGCAGTGATCGAGATTTCTCCTCTGAAGCTTTAAGTCATGGTTTTGAGATTTGACGAAAAGAACTTATTCCGGCCTGTAACCAATGAGTGGCGTTCTAGCGCCAAAATACATTTCAAATAGTGTTGTGTGTGCACCAGCATGCTGTACCTAGACTCTGAGTTGGACTCTACCAGTTAGATTGAATGAACCGGGTGGAGTTTTCGTGGTTTTGAAGCAAGGACCAAGCAAATGACCCCAGTATTTAGCCTGCCACTCTCATAGGTATAACTTCACATTGAGATCACTTCCAGTTTTAACGAGCCCAATACCATCCCCAACAGCCTGCCGCGTAGAGTGGCGGTTGCCACCTTCAGGATGGCAACGGGTCACGACTACCTTCAGAAGCATCTCCACAGGATCGGCCTTGCCGATACTCCCCTCTGCCCCCTGTGTTCTACAGGCGAGGGTACAGCCGAACACCTGGCTTACTGTAATGCTCTGGAACAGGCCGACGATGACTTGCATGGGCGGGCTGGACTCTACTGGGAAGCACGGCGCCAAATGGCCCATCAGCCACGGGCGGGCGTTGGATGAAGAAGAAGTTTTAACGAGCCCCAGCCACCAGCAGTGAACATGACGGATCTTCAGTTAAGCCGGGATTCAAACTCACTAACTTCCGATAATGAGAACGATGCCCTAACCAACCACGCCATCGCGGCCTTCTAAAATTTTTGTTGTTCAGTTTTCTCCTGCCTTTTAAATAGCCTCACAGGCGAGCAGACATGTTTGCGTACTGCTTAAGAGTTGAATGCATCTATTCAGTCCAGTTGCAAGTGCTGCTGTACTGTTGATTTCATGTAAGATAATTTTTACTATCCTTTATTTCACATATGAAACTTTTGGATCAATATGATCTGAATATTGAATATCGACTATCACAGAAATGAGCTTCCAATTTCAAATGAGATAAATTATAATAACGTGTGATCCAAATAAGAAGTATCAAACGATTAAAATGACTACTGAAAACAAATTGATTGTTTAAATGTCATGACATACTTGCAGAGATATCAAATTTTCGACGAATTTATAAGATTTTTTTCAAATAATTTTTAATTTTTATATTTTTCTTGTCGAGTTTATCAATGAAATAGCATTTAAAAAGTTCAAAATTATAGAAACTATTATTGTACAAGATATATTTTTTCCAGCTTTTAGATTTAAGAAACGTTGAACTTCTTTCCAAAATGCAAAAGGAAGCTCTATAATCTAACATATGTATGAAACTCTGTTCCTAATTTAATCCTTCAATCTATAGTGTAAAAATTTTCGTATTCAACTTTGTGTTGATAGCATGGATTTAAATTGTTGTATGACTGAAATGTAATTTTTAAAAACTTATATTTCTTTCAAAATATTAATTTATCTATAGCTAAAGAATTTAAACCGCAATCATAAATATGAATTTATTACAAATTTCTGCGCCAATTTTTGATCAATACCAATCAAATATAGTAATTGTCTATAGCAATCAATCAATCAAATATTGTTATTGTAATGGCATTTAAAGAAATCCCCTACATTTCACATTTTCCAATTGTAAAACTTTTATAGATAAACATTTCTTCCACTTAAGTTCAAAAGTGCGAAGTTAATTAATGGAAATGCATGATATGCTATATTTTGAATATTTATTGGTCCATTATTGAATAAATATTTGCGATAATTCACAATATTTTAGTATTTAGAATAGCATATAATAGTTACATCAGAATCATTAAGCTTTCTTTCCTATTTATAGTTGCATAAGTAATTAATGAATAGGTTGCTATTTGTGTGAATAAGTATTTTTCAAAAGTGCATGATAAAATTTCTTCTCGTTCGCAATCTAGTAATATTATAGTACATTTTAGATATGTTTATGATGATTTACGCAAAAAATAGGATTGGTTAGAAAGATAGCAGCTTTTCATGATCTTGAATCTATATTTCAAAAGCATTTAAAAAAATAGAGACTTGATTAACATAACATTTAGCTTACGATTGTAAAGGATAATTGATATTTATCATTCACAATAACTATCGACTCCGTCCTGTTTGAATCTGTTTTTTCAAGACTTCACTTTTTAGAAATATATTGCTCAAAGCCATTAAAAGTATTGTGACTTCGATTAAAAAAGTAACCAATAAATTTTGTAACAAAAGCTAAATCGAAGAGTTTAAAAAAGAAAAATTATAACATTTGTACGGTTGGGAATACGTGTATCTGTATTATTGTGTATCTAAATTTTATTGTGTTTTTTGCTCTATATAAGGATTGAAAACTGATTTGCAACATTTCTTCGGTAGGAATGGGGTAAAAACAACTGACAGACTTTGTTTAATAACAGTGAATATGATGTCTTAGAAACAACTAAACCAGGAAAACCATCGACACCTTTCAATGTCAGTTCAAAAACGAGCCATTTTAAGGGAGGTATAGTTTTATAATTAGTTCTAATATTTTTATAGTTAAATTTTCATTTCTTATAATGAATAATAATTTTTTATAGTTAAACTTAACAGTAAGTTTCTTATTTCCTGATTGTGGTGTTTTGAAATTGGAAATGTTTGTCAAGGTCAGATAATTGTTTTATATACTCCTGCAACAACCCAAAATAAAGGCCTATATAGGCCTTTATAAAATAAATAACCATAACTAGCCCTACGTCGGGGAAAGCGGCTATCGTTGGCCAAACGGCAAAGGGCTGATGGATAACCGTATGTGGGCACGTACTGGCAATTACATGGGCCACATGCGGCCAATATGGCATTGATGGCCATCCGGCCTTGGGCCAACAACGGACCGTACTGCCGACCCAGCAGCAATGATGACGACCACTTTATTGACGGAGCCGACGAGGCCAAATAGCAGCGGGCCGCCGCTGGCCAAGACGGCTGACAGCAGCGGCCCGATGGATGCCCGGCATCTTTGTGTTTGCTGGGATGGGTAAAACTGAGTAATACGGTCGAAGTTTGGCGATTTTTTGGATTTTTTTTCGCCAAGTACAAGTAAGGATTGAAATTCCTACGCTATATTCACAGCGAAATATAAACGAATATAAAAGACATTATTGAAATTCCAGCACTATATCTAAACCGGGTAAAACTGAGGTCTGACCGTAATACTCAGTTTAGCCAAAGAGTTATTGATACCATAGTTTCAATTCTGACAGTTCAAAATTGAGACCATATTGCAGATTTGTATGGTCATAAAGCTAAGGTTTGTGATTCATTGACAGGTTAATGCTGGGCAAACCCGAAGAAGAGGGACGTTACTAGGAATGATTATGCGTTTGTATATAAATATTTCTGATTTAGCGAAGGCCGAGGGATGATCTAGGAAGATATTTCTGTTAAGAGCTACACAAACTTGTACATTATCAGAAATGTAAGACGAACAGCTTGGCGATATAGGAATGGGATCCTCTGATGTTTTGTTGGCATTTACGCTACAGTAATTAGACGATAACGTCAGGATATATCACGCTGGGCCAAGGGATGATTTTTTTTTTGATAACTGAACTCTTTGAATGGATTAGTCAGCACATACCCCAAATGTTGTAATTCCTATTAGGATTTACTGTAAAAATGAATGTGAGCAAGTTTTGCTTATAGATGACAACATTATAAAGGAAACATTAACAACATTTATTTAAATCAAACAGTACAGCACAAACATTAAAACACTTATCTCTTTCGACATTCATAATTTTCGAAACACAACCGTTACCGACGTTCTATCTTTTTTATCTGTTGCCACTCCTTAAAAGAGAAACTTACCTCTCATGGAGTTTGCTCGTGACCCAACACCAAATGTAAATCCAATAAAATATGTTCAGGACAGTCTACACCGAAGAGTTGCTAGTTTTTAAACTTCCAAGAAACAGTTCAGCCATAAGAAGTTATCTGTTATAGGAGTAAGACAGAATGTTCCTGTTCTTCTTTGAATCAATGACTTATAGGTGTGCGGCACTGTTTTAGGTTGAAAGAAATCATATATTTAACTGAAATTCATTTTTGCTCGACAAATCACATATTTTGTTTATTGGTTTAATAAACATGAATCATGCATTTTTTTACTGAAACATATCTTTTATAATATTTAATAATTTCATGTTTATTAATTTTTTTTTTTCTTTTCACTTATCTTACAGCATTTTTAGGTCATGTATCAATCACTGAAATATTTTTTCGCCTTAGTTTATATCCAAAATCATAATATCTCCTAAGAGTTCTAAAAGTAAAGTAATAGTTTAAATGTTACCAGAGCCAGAAAAAGATTGATATATTGATGAGATGTCATAAAATGTCTTCCAAAGAAATTCATTTCAAGATGAAAACCATTTTAAATACCTTTTTATAAATTAAGAACTAAGCATAGCATAACAATCCAAATTATTAACGAAAAAAAAATCGATACATCGAACTGTTTCGATCAGCATCGCTTCAACAATCCAACTCTTGTAAAGTTTGCATGTTTAAAATAAAGTATTATGCAGATATTATAGATATTATTCATAAAATATAATTAAAATTATTTTATTTAAATATCAAATGTTTGAATAATTTTAATCATTTTTTACGAATGATGCATGAAACAAATATGGTTATCAAATCGATCAATGATCTTCGTTTAGTTGAATTACGAGAAGCGACTTATTATATCCCTTCTCATTAACTTGTCTGCCTCCACTGACGTGATAGAGAAGCCCAGAAGTAGAGTGATAACTCTGGTTGGATTTAATCTTTTGATTGTGATTTCATATTATGATCTGGTTGGTATTATTGACTGGTTTTGCAAGATACACAAAAATAGCACTTGGGATATTTTGTGAATCTAATTAAATTTATAAGTAAACAAAATAAATAAGTAAATTTCGTTCAAATAAATAAGTATATTTTAATATTTCATTGAAATTTGAAAGAGAGGGCCAAATTACATTATTTGTCACTATTCAAAGAGACAAGTAAGATGGCTGTTATCTAAAAATATTGTTGCTCCCAAAGAAAACCAATAAGTTGACAAATTAAACAAAGGAATCACTTTTCTGGTATGAAATTAAAATTTAAATAATTTTCGCTTTAAAAAATTTTTTTGAAAAAATAAGCACTTACAGTTCCACTATAAAAATATTTCTTTTGCTTTTGTTTTAGTACAAATTTTAATGATAGAAAACGGATCAGATTTACTGTACGGTCACCCTTGGCGCGTTTTTTTTGGCGCCAAATTTGGCAAACATTTTTACTGGAAACCCCGGCAGACTAGTAATTTGCCAACCCTATTTGTCATTTATTTCTCATGAATATTTAACGATATGAATTCATTAAAATAAAATTTAATCAAAATTTTTTATGATAATTTAACATATCAACTGTATTATTTTATCATTGATGTTTGAAATCTATAAATCTGCGTTTTTAGTTAATTTTGTAACATTAGTTGAGTATATTGTTATATACCAACAATGTATGAAATATTTGTCAATGTTTCAGCCAATTTCCTCCCGCCGTTTTTCCAGGTCGGAAATTTGTCATACGACTTTTTGAAAATTTCACCAAGGGTGACCGTATGTATGGTAAAATTTTACTTGATAAAACATACATTTTTACGACCTTCTTGATGGTTAGTGCTATATGAAAGAAATTATGAATACATAAAATCGATAATATAAAAAAATATTATCCATTTTATTTATACACTTTGTCGTATTCTAAGTTTTGTGGTCTGCTTGAAAGCAATATGTAAGTTATTTTGGTATAAGTATGATATAACCTTCAAGAATTTTTCGCTAAATCTGGCGTCCTTTGTTTTGATTATAGTAATGCGGATTGTCAATTTAATGTTGCCAATTTGAGTTTCAGTTGCTTTTCAGATTTTTTTATTACCAAATTTGGTTTTTTCTCGTGTTTTACGTTATTTTTGATTGTATTGAGTCATATACATGATTTTTTGGTACTTTTCCATTATAGCTTCGGATGATAATTGCCATAACTAGAAAGAAAACAATCATAAATTACTGTTGTAAAAATTTCATTTGCATGCATTATGTATTGTTTAAAATGTTTTACATTTTAGAAACTACTAAAATATAATACAAATATTTTATAAACTAAATAATTATCACTTATTGACAAAACTTATTTAAACGGAAATGTTTATTTCTGCCCAAAACTGTTTAGCAATCATATCGGTAATCGATTGTGTAAGTGTGATGCAATAGTACCTTTTTTCAATGAGACTAAATTAAATTTTTCTGCATTTGGCTTTTTCTTTTTCTTTGGTGATTTGTGACCGTAATGTTTCTTTTAACTGATAAAATTATAACTAAGCAATCTTTTGCACCAACTAGCTTTAGCTTTGCTTAGCATTTAGCTTGTTTACCATTATTTATCACTCGTCAATTTTTGCAAAATATGAAAAAATTATCCATTGGAATTTATTAGATTTAAAATAAAATTTTGCGACACATTAAAATCATCATATTTATGCTATATTATTTTCACTTCTCCATAAGAAACATGGGTACTTTTCCATTTCGCCGGCGCAAATCTCGCCAAGTGAAAATGAAGTCGCCAATTGGCGACAACACAGTATACACATAAAAAATTTTTAAATAATGTTGTTTTAAATAAAATTTTTTAAATTAATTTATTTAATTGTTGTTCTCGTGTTCACGCTATGCGTGGAATAATGGGTGCCAGAGCCTCAATTTATTTACTAATTATATTAGATTATAATTTATCGGGTGATGCAAATTTCAAAATCTTATTATTATTTTTTAATATTTTTTATGTGAATTTGTTACGATTATTATTTTTTAAGATATATTTTTAAAATCTGATTTTTTCTAGAGAGATTTTATGAAATTATTAAATTTGTATACATAGCTACATAGCATAAAATTAAGAAATGGAAAAAAAAGAGTCAAAATTAAATTGTTGATAGTAAAATGCCGTCACATATTTTGGAAACGTAGCAGTAAAAGGTTACCAGAGGAGATATTCCCTCTAGCGCCGGTTGTATTATTTTTGGCGACTTTATCGCCTGTGCCGGCGAAACGGAAAATTACCGAAACATGCTATTACTTTAGGATCATAAGCGGGGTTATAATGGAAGAGCACTGACTTTTTTTAAGTGGTCTTTGGGAAAATTCTTGTTCCAAAAACCTTATTTCTGCTTGGCGACAAAAAAGGTCGCAAAGATCACTAATTGGGAAGATTATTCTACTGATTCCATTAATTAATATAATACATTTGCATCATTTCTGCATGTGCATTTACTACCTTTTCAAAGAGTTACGATATTCTAGAGCATTTACATTTCTTCATTCGAAGTACAGAGCACAGAATGAAACTACACTGTTTGTAACCCAAATTGCAACACCAAGAGAGGCGAGAGATGTCACAAGAAAATTTATATTGTAGATAACATGTTGACCAAGTATCAAGTAATTAAATTTATAGACTTCTGGGAAGTGTGGTTCCTGCTAAAATCAGTAGCCAGAGTAGTCGCCATTGGAGATCACAGCAGCCACACGCCTCGGCTTTGATTCAAGTAGAATTTGGATGTGATTCTTGGGATACAACCAAGCAGCTTCCCTAGGTTGTCAAAGTTGATCTGGTGTGGCACTGGGAAAGTAAATCTAGGTCAATCGTTGAGCAACCAAGGACCACATGTCTTCTATAGGGCAAAAGATCTGGAGAGCGTGCCTGCCAGGGAAGCAATTCACTCTGCTGATTGACGAAGAATCCTTGGACAAGGCGTTCCACGTGTTGTCGCGCATTATACTGTTGAAATAGGGCTGTGGACAAGCCCTGAAGGTAAGGAAGGACAATTGGCTACAACATTTTGGAGATGTAGCGCTGGCTATTTAAAATACCATCGAGGCGTACTAGAAGAGTACAAGAGTGGTATCCTGGTACCGCCCCGTACCATAATATCCGGTGCAGAACCTGCGTGGTGGCGCATAAACCAGCTGTTCAGCATCCTCTCTCCACGATGCCTCCAGACTCGAATGCGACCATCGTGGTGTTGCAGACAGAAGCGTCAGTAAAGACAATTTCATTCCATTCGACCCTCCATACTTCTTCCATCGCACCATTGGCGGCGGAGACGTCAGTGGTTCTGCGTCAAGGATAGACATTGCAATGGACAACTTGCAGACAGACTACTGTGCTGTAAACAGTGTCGAATGGTACGCGCAGACACTGGATGATGCGTTACAGACAGAATGCGCTGTGCTATGATTCGTGATGTGGCTGAGCGATCCGTCACTGCCACGTGCATAATTTGCCTGTCATCACGTGAAGTATTGCACTGAGGTGGATGCGATCGAACACGTTGGTCCGTCGTACCAACACCTCCTACAGTGAAAGCCGAAGCACCACTATCTCCCGTCCTGTATGACTCATGCTCTGGAGGCGAAGCTGTTGAACCCATTTCATTTCTAGTGTCGCCATTTTGCCGCTGATTTGTGTTGTTGCTAAAGTCTGTAATATATTTCTTTTAGTTTCAAGTGATATTATTGTCATCATGCCCTAGAAATGTTCCGTGGTAATTACGACAAAACTGAAAAAATAATCGTTTTTCGATTTCCTAAAGAAGAAGAAATGCTCAACAAATGGCTTAAAGTCATTCCTCAAGAAAACTTGAATGTTGCTAAAAATTCCAGGGTAAGTTTTTTGCTTATATAATATAGTAATAATCTTCTAATATTAAATAGTAATAATTATTCGTGTATAACTTTAACATATCGAAGTGTTTTAAAAGTAAAATTTGTTTTAAATAAATGTCATATATACAAACAAAACAGTTAAAACATGCTTATTTACCATGTAGTAACGTTAGATTTCTCCAGTTTCAATGGTATTTTTAATATTAAAGTCGTATCTTTCGTTAAATTATGAAAATGAATTATATTTTAAATTAAAAATTGAAATTAGTATTATTAATCCAGATATCTCTTAATAATTTGAGATCCTTATGGTCTGTTTAACAGTATCAAAATTTTATAATTGTGGTCTTATTTTTTAAATCAACTTAATGTAACATAGTTTTGTGCCAAATGATTAAATATTTCTATTTTATTTTAAATAGTTAATTACTACATAAGTGAAAATATTCATCTGTCTCATCAGTTTACAAGAAATAGCTGTGCAAAATTTTTTTAATGCATTAAGTAATATAATTTGTAATAGTAAAATTGTAATATTTTTTTATTTAATTTCACTTTGAATTATCAATCTGCAACGTGTATTATTTATTTTATATCACTAGAAAAAATTTATGACATTTTTCGAGAAAATACATTTTACATCCTTAAACTGTGAATTCACTTAAATAAAAATTTAATAAACTAATACATTTTATTAATTTAATTGAAATTTAATGATTTTTCAAATTCTTTAAATACAAAATAATTTCTTAAGCAATTTTTTTATTTCCTAATTGAAATACTGTATTAACTTCTCTTGTAAATGAATGCAATTACAAATTTTGGATATTTTTATCAATACATTATTTCTTGTTCCATAGATTTGTGAAGCTCATTTCATGGAAACGGACATTCAGAGGCTTTTGGAGATATATGATGAAAAATCCGGGGAAAAATTATTGTTCCTCTACCTCATCCCAAATTAAAAGCCTATGCTGTTCCATCCAAGTTTCCAAATTGCCCTGCTTATTTTTCTGCAGTAAAAAGCCATAGAGATGGGCCCGATTTTAAGAAATTGAGGCTATAAAATAAAAACTTATCTGCTGCTATTTAAGAAAGCCTTAAGATTAAAGAGTTGTATGAAAAAACAATTTTGTTTCAATTCTTTTCAAGAACTGAAGAGCTGCTTAGAAAATGTTGTCATCGATTCTAACTGGAATACCATAAAAAATGATAATTTTGTTATGTTTTTATTTGTAACATCTGCTTCATGTCCAGTATTAGAAGCTGCTGTCACCATTGACAAATCTTTATCTGTGGTAAGTACAATTAAAAGTGTTTAACTTGACAAATTAGATAATTACATTTTTCAATGACTACCAACAATATTAATGTTATATTGGATATTTTAAAATCTATTGAACACATTATTGTTGATGATAAAGGAAAAAATAATTTGCTTAATTTACTTGTACATATCTATGATGAATTAAAAAATGTCTACATGGATAACAAAAATTTACTGGATTTTATCAAGGAACAAATTTTATTATTACAAAGTTTGAAGCATCATCGGAGATATTCCCCTGATATTTTAATCCTTTGTGCTTCGCTATATTCCATATCACCTCATTCTTATAAATTTTTACGTAATAGTTCTTTTATTATATTGCCTCATCCCGCTATATTAAAACGTTTATTTATTAACTATGCAGCAAATCCCTTAAAAGAACAAAGTTCTGATAACTTTTTATCTTACATTAAGGATAAATGTATGCATTTAAATGAAAATGATAACACAGTATAGTTTTAATGATGGATGAAATTCATCTAAAAGCTGCTGTAGAGTATAAAGGTGGTAATGTTATTGGTTTTGCTGCAAATTCAAATGATGTGGCTACCACTTCTTATGTCTTTACGCTTCAAGGCATTCAGTCAATGTATAATGATGTGTTGCATATATATCCTGTTAAGACTATGTCTGGAGATTTGTTGCATGCATTCATATTAAAAATAATCGTTGGACTAGAAAATATAGGTTTTAAAATAATGTGTGTTAGTAGTGATAAAATAATGCCATTAATAGAAAGGCAATGACCTGGTTTTCAAATACCCCCAAACTAAAAATTAATTATAATCATCCCGTTGATAACAGGCCTTTATTTTTTGTTATTGATACTGTACATTTACTTAAAAATATAAGAAATAATTGGCTTAACCAAAAAAAAAATCAGATAAAGCTTTTTGTTTTCCTAATTTTTGTAACTCAGTTTCTGAAGAAAAATTAAATATTGTTTCTTTTAATACTCTAAGAAAATTACATGAAATTGAATCTAGAAATATAGTCAGGTATTGTCACACACTAACAACGAAATCTTTATGTCCTTCAAATTTGGAAAGACAGAATGTGAAATTAGTTTTGCAAGTTTTTAATAGACATTGTTCAGAAGGACTAAAAGTTGCAGGTCCCATTTATGATTTATTAAATCAGGAAGGAACAGCAACATTTATCAAACTGATATCAGTTTGGTGGGATAGTGTTAATGTGAGAACATTATATAATAAAATTGCAAAAAAAAAAAAAAAAAAATTGAGTAACAACAGCTAATCACTAATTTACCATCAGAGGTTAGATTAATATTTTTGCAAAATTTTTCCTTGTGGCTCGAGAAATGGAAACATTTTTCTTCAGACACAGGAAAATTAAGCTTTGAGACTCATCTAGCTTTGACTCCCACCCCCAATTCTATTATTGAAATTGTTAATTATTGTGCAAAAAAATTAAATATGAATTTCCTATTGACTGGAAAGTTGCAAACTGATTCTTTAGAAGAATGATTTGGACTTTATAGGCAATTAGCTGGTTCTCAATACAATGTATCGCTTACCCAGATTTATGAAACAGAAAATAAATTAAGAGTTCAAAGTTTAATTTCCTTGACACCAAAATCTCATACACATGGAAATATCATTATAGGAAACTTTGATGATGAAATTCATAATACTTTAATTTTATATAGCAATGAAATAATAAATGATTTAAATACAGTTATATGTAATAATGATTTAGAAAGCTAGAGAGAATCATCTGTCCACAATCCTAACCTATATAGCTGGATATTGCACCTATGCTTGTTTAAAAAAAATTAAGTATGAAACCTGAAGCAGTTCTCTCATTAAAGAATATGATGAATTAAGCGATGGTAGTGATATTTTAATTCAAAGTATGAATACAGGGGGATTGAAGTTTCCTATCAATGAAACAATAAAAATTAACTATTGTGTGTCACAAGAATTTGAAAAACAGTTTATGCAATGTAAAAATCAGAGGTACCTTGCATGTAACATAACATATCATAATCTTAGATTATTAGAAATTTATTTTCAGTTTGATTGTAATAAACATGATGTGTATAATATTATGAAAATTATTGTGTATGCTTCAACGAATACTTTACTAAAAGATTACTGTAAGAAAGTTAATGATGATCTGATAAAAAGAAATGTAATAATACAAAAAAGAACAGTAAATTAGAAATATTTAAAAAATGATTTTGTGCCATGTATTTGAAATATTGTTTAATTTATAGCTTTCAATAAACATTTTCCTCATATATTTGTTTGTTTATTTACTGTGTAAAATATTGGTTAAAATTTCATGTTGCTTACATTATCAAAGTATTTTTAAGACATGTTAAGTTGATACATAAATTTTAGAAATATTTACCAAAATATGAATTATAAATCTTAATTTTACACCCTCAAAAATTGTTTGTGACAAAAATATACACTTATCTATAAATGTCTATTCACATATTAAAATTCACATTTTTTTAAACATGCTCATTAAATATTGAACAGCTTATCAAATAACAGAAATATCCGTGTATTAATTATTTTAAATTGCTGCAAATAATTATTTTAAAACATTTTTTTATGAAATTGAAATTTAGGGAATAAAAATCTTTGGGAAAATTAGTATTTTCTTCATTATTAGTAAATTAATGAGTTTTTAAAATTCTAAACAAATGTAAAAATCAGTAAATCAGTTTCAAAATGTAAAATTTTAAACTATGTAAAAATATTAAAAAGTTAACTATGCAAAAAATGTCAAAAAAATGATATAAATTCATGTGAAATTCTAAAATTGACAGGGAGGAAAAATGTAAATTATAATCATGAATTTAATATCTTTAAATTAATGATTTTATGTAAAAAGGATTAGATTATTATAGTACAGTTAGCTCATTTTGAAAATAATTTCTTAATGTCTTTTGTATAATAAATTCATTTTCCATTCATTAAAAAAATTCTCTCTCCTTCACTGTGTTTTTAATTAAAACGAAGTGAAAATCTTTTTAAGACCAAAGGTATATCCATCTAAGTGAATAAAAAACTCCTCGAGGAAGAGTAAGGGAATTTCGGGTCG
The DNA here is from genome assembly GCA_037975125.1 of Latrodectus hesperus. NCBI lineage: Eukaryota > Metazoa > Arthropoda > Arachnida > Araneae > Theridiidae > Latrodectus > Latrodectus hesperus. Next base: position 106,115,128 of record CM075851.1, read on the forward strand.
GCCTCCAGAGCATGGCTCATTCTTTCACTACAACGGCTTTCTACTCTAGGAGGTATCGGTCCTACCCTCCTGTATCAAACGATCACATATCCACACGGCCTCCAGAGCATGACTCATTCTTTCACAGCAACGGCTTTCTACTCTAGGAGGTGTCAGTCCTACCCTCCTGTATCAAACGATCACATATCCGCACGGCCTCCAGAGCATGACTCATTCTTTCACTGCAACGGCTTTCTACTCTAGGAGGTGTCAGTCCTACCCTCCTGTATCAAACGATCACATATCCGCACGGCCTCCAGAGCATGACTGATTCTTTCACAGCAACGGCTTTCTACTCTAGGAGGTGTCAGTCCTACCCTCCTGTATCAAACGATCACATATCCACACGGCCTCCAGAGCATGACTCATTCTTTCACTGCAACGGCTTTCTACTCTAGGAGGTGTCGGTCCTACCCTCCTGTATCAAATGATCACATATCCGCATTACAGTTGTTTGGTTTCGTTCAACACGACTACCGATTGCCCTGAAAGATAATCTACAATCTCGGTAGGCCACTATCCTTCCTCTGTCGAACTCGGATACTTGATCAAAAAATAATCGCTGTTTTCTACAAGGCATAATAATCGTTTATATATATATATATATATATATATATATATATATATATATATATATATATATATATATATATATATATATATATATATATATATATATATATATATATATATATATATATTGAATAAACCACAAGAAAAACACAACTTGCGAATTTGAAATTGTTGAAATCTGCAAGCCTTGAATAGCGCTTTGAAGTGGCGCCACAGGCTCGCGTGATGTGCGTCTGCACTGAAATTCTAATCATTTGCATACCTCACATCCGCTAATGGATGCTGTAAATTTTATGTTATTTGCATTCTTCCATCAGGGTGTTGAATTTACGGTGGCTAGCATATATTTAAGATCATTTTGCGAAAATGTCATGCCTTTGGCGATCAAAATGATAGCATCAGAAAATACTTGTGCAAAAGTATTTATAAATATTGCTACCAGTGTTTTGATTTATTATGATATGGTATTCCACGCGTTTTAAATTATTTCAATGCTTCATAGAGTTGGATTTGTATGTCAATGAGCACCTCAGCTTTTATCAGCATTTTGTACTGTTAACTCCAAACCCAATGTTTCCTAGTTCCAGTTGCTCGGGTTATAATTTATTAATAAAGTCCGAGTCCTTTAATGGAGTCTAGGTGTAACTCTCTAGTATGGATGATGCCTAAAGAAGTTAATCTAGGGAGGGCAAGGGCCTCACATTCGTAAATGATATGCTTGGCCGTTTCCTCTTGCATGACATTTCCTGCAGATAGGGTCTTGCTGAAACAGTCCCATTTTATGGAGGTGTTTTCTGAAATAATAGTGCCCAGTTATGAAGCCTACGATTAAACGTATCTTCTGCCTAGAGCATCTTAGAATTTCAGAGGCAATCCTCACTGATGATCCACAGAGGATTCTGGTCAGAGAGTCAGTCATGCTAGCGATAGCTTCCTGACTCTCACCAGAAGAAGATGGTTTGGAGGTCATTTATACCTCCTGTGAAGGATTCATTGCTGCCCCTTCACTAGATTGCCTCTAAATTCCCTTGTCTTTTTCAGCAAGGTCTACTTTAGAGGCTTCACGTGCAAATGCATAAAGGTTAGTTCTTTCTTGTGTCTTTTCAGCCATAAGATAACAATTAATAGGCTCAGGTAATATAACAGTCCACCCAGCATTCCCTCAGTTACTGGGCAAGGCAAAAAGCTCTAGAAGTTCGCCTGGCAACTAGAGGCTCAAGACACCATTACCGTGGTGCCAAATAGCCCTAGGCACGGGTCGCATAATACCAGTGTTTACGGGAGCTGGTTCGCGGCCTCTGATTCTATATTCAAGGCTATCCTGTCATTCCTACAGGACGTTCGGCGATCCACCACCTGCCGACGCGCCTGATAGCTGCTCAGACCCCAAGAACTTTTTCAGTTATTTTTTTATGAAATTAATTTAAAATGTCTCTTTGCATGTAGATATACTATTGTTCCCAAGCTAAAAGTAATCATTATGGAATTTCATTGTAAATTTACTATTCAAAATTTATAAAAAATTTTATTATTCAAAATTAATCATTATTTTCAAAATTAAATTATAATAAATTTTGAAGTTTACTATAATTAATTAATATGTTAAATTTTTATATATAATTTAACAGATTAATGTATTACGAAATACTATGATTTTAATATTATACTATTTTATACAATGTGTTTTTTTATATTAATCTGCTGTATTTCTTTCAAAAAACAGCGAATAGATTTATTGTAAACATCAGGAATGAACTGTGATCCGAAGAAATCGAGATAGTATGTAAAGTTCAATGTCAGTTGCGTATAAATACATAAATGACACAAACGCCATGACCGTGTTGATGAACGATCAGTCTTCGTCGGATAATTTCCTTAAATTTGTTAAACTTGGGAATTATTATGAGGCATATATTAAATTAGAAGTGTGCCCCATAAATAAATTCATATTATCGCATTCCAAACAATTTTTAATTAATTTGTACATGAAGCTTTTGGACTTGAGTTTTCAGCATCTGAACCCAGACGTTGTCTTAATTGACGTTTGAAGAGAAAAGTGTCAAATTGTGAGAATGTCCTTTCTAAGAGCTACTCTACTTGTTGCGGCTGAACTGATCTCGAGTTGTTGAGCCAAATATCAAGTTAATATTGATTGCTGTTTTTCTATTATTATGGCTTGGACTATGAAATTATTTTCAATTATCCTTGCTATATTTATTTGTTTTCTGCGCATACTTTTTCATCAGCTAGTGAAACCATTCATTTACGCTTTATGATAAATGTCCTAAGTTTTTTTGCAAAAAAAATTTGCGTTATTTTTAAAGGTACTTGATCATTTTCTGAGTATTCTGTCAGATCTCTGGTCAGAAAGATGAAACTTTTTGATTAAAGGAATACGCTCTTCTATTTGTATAATTTGGCGAAAATCACAAATACTTTTCAAAATTCAACCAGCTTCCATGAATACGTTTCCTTTTAACCCTTGTCTATGCATTCTCACTTTAACCTGTATTTAACTCTTTAAAAGTAGGCAACGCCTACTTTTAAAGAGTTGTTTAACTAAAAAGGCTCGATATATCCTGCATTATTGACTTAGAAAGACTATACATAAAACATCAGTTACACTTTTCTGCAAGTACTTAACTTTTAATACATTTTTGAAAATAATGAGGAGTATTTCTTGTTTTAGGAAAAATTTTATTACGTTACTGAACTATACTATAGACATAAAGGCCTTGTTCGGTCTGCATTTGCCATTCCCCCTGTGCACCATTGGTACCAGGGTAATCGTCCCGGCGGATCTCTATCCCTCCGGTGCAGCAGACTGGAACAAACTACAATAACACGTTTTCGAAGTGGACACCTAAGATCATAGAAATTTAACAACAAAGAAAAGGAATTTCCAGTTTGCGCGAAGTGTTCCGAAAGCCAAGCCACTCCGGATCATATCCTTGAGTGCTTGGGACTCGGTAAAGAAGACCTTCTGGAGCGACCATTATGGGTCATGGATTTCCTGAGAGTGTGCAATATCATAGACTCGGTCTAGCGCTGCTAGACAACAGGGATCAGCAACAACAACAATATTCTCATAGATTTCTTTTGTGAGATTTTTATTTTACATGTTTTTTTAATATTTCATTCAATACATAAAATTTTATTTAAATTACACTTTAAATTATTTTTCGTAACAACACGTCACATTAAGCCAAATATAGTATTATGTAATTTCGTCAATTTTTCATATATTGCAGCAACTGTAATTGAAAATTTTGGTGCCATGCTGAAAAGTGATAATATACAAAGACATAATATTATTCATCTTTATAATGATGTACTTTATTATATTTATGTACCATTTTATCTGTATTATATTTGATATATATTACTTACTTAATTTGGAATTATGTACATATTTAACAATATCACTTATTTTAAGCCTGTCACAGAGTTCTGCAATTTTATATGCTACTCATTGCAAATATATTGGCTAAATTTCTTTCGATTGATTGTGAAAAGTGACAAGAGCAAAATAATGTTTTAATATTCCAAGCATTATTGTTTATTAAATTACTGATTTGCTTTTTTTCCCTAATTTATTAGAAATTTAATTGTCCTTTAAATATGTTTAATTTTTACATTAATAAAATGAAAAATACAGAACAATAAACCTTTTTTTATCCTACGTCAAGACAGCGGCCTTATCGGCAATGAGTCCTCTGGTAGCCCAATAAAAATTAGCCTTATTGTGAAAGTTGTCGGGTAAACAGTTCAAAAGAGAAAGCGCAGGACAGTTTGTCAAATGAATAAAGTCCATAAAAACTACTGAAGGACACAGGGTACAGTAGAGCGTGTTGACCACGCCGATACGGCTTAAGTGTCCCTGGAGAAAGTCATGTCCAGTTAAAATTCTGAAATTGGCTGTGAAAATGGAGCGTGGAAGGCACATGGGGAGTGGAGAGTTCAACAGGGAACCCCAAGCCTTGTCTTTAGTAATTTCGCTATATGAATTATAAAGGTCTTTGAGGAGTTAGTTTTTGATTAAGTTGCAGATTTGTTGGTATGATGGAATAAAATCAGGCTGTTGTAGTTTATATCAATTATTTGCAAGGTCATCTGCTTTTTCGTTCCCATAGATATTACAATGACTAGGTATCCACTGAAGAGCAATTTCCCATCCGACGGAAATGGCATGATTGAAGAGAGATAGAACAGTAAAATTTAAATGCTTATAAAAGTAATGGAACAATCATTAACAATAGTTGTTGGAAAAAATTAGAGTAGGAACAAAATGTTATTTTCCCTAATTCAAATTTTTTTTCAATTTTTATTCTTATCGACAGATTTAGGTTCTATATACAAGTCAACCTTGTCTAGTCATTGAAAAAATTTAAAAATTTTAATTTAAGTAACAATAAAAGAATGAATATAAAGATTTTAAAAATAAGATTACAGTTTTGACTAGCATAAGCAGGCAGCATTCTGCTGCTATAAGCTATTTTGTTATCCCCCACACAGATTGCTTTTCGTATAGGGTTTTTCATCGACAAAGAGCGTGTCGTAAAATAGGAAACCCTGAAAAATCCCAAGCATCTACCTTGACAGATGCACATGCAGAAGCACAACATCAATCTTTCGTTATTAAATAGTGGTTAAGATCGAACATGGGACTTTCCATTCTGGAAACATCTATTCTACTAAGATATACTGATAACAACACTCTTCTACCAATAAGCAATGGTTTTGAGGTCCTTTAATGAACAGTCTAGGCGGTGTTCACTACGTAGTTATGATATTCTCCGCGTAAACTGCCTTCCAAAAGGAACTTTTCATAAGATATTCAGAAAGATATTCAGAAGGTGGTATTTCCTTGTCACAAGGGAAAAAGCCCAGGCTCCTACCCTGACAGGCATGCATACCGTAGGCAGAAGCATAACATCCCTCTCCTTCTGTTAAACAGTGGCTGGGATTGAATACGGAAGATTAAGTTCTTCGAATCTATGTTTCGAGAAGAACGCAATCCTGACTCTAGGCTGCGGTAAGCCTAATTGGTCAAAGCTTTGATACCTTGTTCTGGACTGAGTGAATACCTGTGCGGCAATTTAACTTCAATCACGTGATCCCCTTCCGAGAGAATTTTTTCATAGATAGTGGATCGTTTTCAGGTGTTGCAAGGAGAGGAAATCCGAGGTATTTCCCAACCCAACAGACGTACATGCAATAACGCTTGTACGTCCATCTCCAGAGGAAAATAAACCTAAACGATTCCAAAATAAAGTTCTAAATGACACTTCAAAATGAAAGCTAATGAAAACTGTCGTCGTTGGTCTCAAAGAGTAAGTCTGGTTAAGTTGACTTGAGAATTATTTCCATCGACCCATAGAACTGTTCGCTCACAGATTATATACATACATAGCAGTGCAGGTGAGCCTCAGACTAGACCTTTAGATTAACGGGTTTGGAATACTTGCCCATCACCATTTTGAACCACGGTCAGGTGACGAGGTCACACCTGAGCTGGCACCCTTCACTCCACATCCACGCCACACCAGAGGAAGGACTTTGGACGTCACATATCAATGTGGATACATCCCCAACCCACGGAGCTCTAGCAACCCAGTGAAGGAGAGTACGGCGTGGTCACTCTCCCACCCACTGCCAGCGGGAAGCTCTCAGATTAAAGCAATGCTTTAACAAAGATTACTACTACAGCAGGAAAGTGATGAAAAAGCTTTAATTTAAAGAATTTGTTACTATAATTTCTAACCAAAGAGATGACATTGTGCAAAAATGTGCACTTTGGTAAAGCAAAATTTTTAAAAGATAGGAAAAGGATTGCATTATATGAAAGAAATTTATAATCATATTTGATCCTAAGAAACCAATTACAATAAAATATGAAGAGAGGTGAGATATGACTTGGTGGTGAAGGGTGTATAAAAAAAATTTTTTTCGTTAATGAATATATGGAGAAAAATGCATACTCTTAAATATTCTAAAAAAGAACATAAGGAAAGAGCAGAAACATTGAAGTCTGATAATAGTTGTATATTCTAAAGAGACAAGGACTCAAAATATATTACAAGCAACATAAAATTGTCGTAACTTTATAAATGTAAGCATAAATTATGTACAATTCAATGATATCAATGTATGAAAAAACAAGTTGAATACTGAAATTGTCTAAAAATATCGTATCACATAAGGAAATCATGTAAAGTGCATATTTCAAGGTAAATGGAGTATAATATTTACAGATATCCAAGGAAAAGGGAATTTAATATTTACAGACAGGATCATGTCTTGGTGCTTAGAAGTTATTACCAAAGTCAAGCGATGAAACAATGAATTACTAATTTTAAGTCTTTGTCCTTGAACTACGAGTATTCTAAATAATTTAAAACAAAAATATACACATCTTTTGCACTGTTTTAGTTTATTTCAAATGTGATTACAATTTTAATAAATTATTTCAGTGTAGCGTTAAAATATCTTGAAAACGTCAACATAACTTAATGCTATTATGAAATAATGTAACAAATGTCTGGTTTTATAGAATTCACAGAAATAGAAAGTTTTAATTATACTGCTTTTTTAATTGTGTAATTTGTTGTAAAAATGGAGAAGTTTAAGAATGAGATTATTTATTCTGAATTACTGTATAAAATTTACAGCTACTTTTATTTGATGATTAGAAATACCAACCAACATTTTTAAAAACACTTTCTCTCTTTTTCTTGGCTTCTGTTATATTTAACAGTAACTTTATTTTCTTTTACTTACAGAATAACATTTCTTCAAAGCAATAAGATGGTTGAAGAGTTAAAACGTGAATTACGTAAGCTAGAAAACCTTATCGGTTGCCAACAAAAAGTTGATCCTACATCAAAGACTTTTAAAGATGAACTTATTAGATCATTGCTTTCAAAATATAAGGTTAAGTATCAATTAAAGATTTTTTATTGACAATGCAAATTTTGAATAATTTAAAATTTTCTACAGATTTTTTATTAGATTTTAAAATTTAAAATTTTTTATCAAATAAAAAAATTTAATTCGCAAAATAAAAGTTTTTAAACGAAAGATCGCTTCATAAATTAAATTTAAATGTCATTTTTTATCTCGATTGTATAAAGGTAATATAATTTAAGGTTAGATTCGAAGTATCCTATTCAAACTGGACGAGATATAATCTAGCACAAAAAGGCAAGTAAAGAATAAGCCATTAGGTTTGCTTATTTTTCCGCAGAAAATTGTCTTGTGATTTGCGAAAAAAAAATCATGAAGTAAACTACAACACAAACTTTTCCCCAATAACAGTAGACACTCGTATTTACGAACCTCTAATTTACGAGCATTCCCGTTTTTACGAACTAATTGCTAGTCCCCTAGCCTGGACACAATAGACACAATGACAATTTTTACTGCCATTTACTAACTAAAATTTTGAAAAATCTCTTTTTTGTAAACTTTCAATACTGACAAGTAATTTTTTATTCCCATTTATTTTTATGATATGATATTTTTTTGTTTAATTCCTTTTTATATAACGCCTGAGAACTTGATTCCTTCTTGAATAACGAAAGGACATGTGCAAGCATTCCAGACATTGTAAAAACAATAGTCGAAGACGCAGGGATATCAGATATTTGATGGGAAAGAACTTTGGAGCCAAATTCAGCTTCTGTGTCTCTCGTACTCAAGGAAACAGAAAGGAGAAAAATTCTTCTTTTCTCCCCATACATTAGATCAGGTGTCTCCAAACTGCGGCCCGCGGTCCAAATCCGGACCTCCAGTGCCATCAATCCGACCCGTGACACTAAATAGTTTATTGTTGCCATGGTGGTGGGTGGTGGGACTAATCCCCATCTGGTCTAGTTCCACTAGACCAGATCCATGAGATCATAGATAGCCAAAAAGTCCAAAAGCAGATGTGGACTTTTCACAGCCTCTTCACGAGAAAACCCCAAGCACTTCAAGATGTGTTGCGAGCAAAACAGAGCATTGTTGCACTTGGGGCATGATGGGTATTTTCTTTCACCGTCCTCAAAGATCATACACTTCAAGTGGCCAGTAGAAAGTCGAGACAGTTGTTGCCGTAATAAGATGAATGAAAAAAATGCAAAATGATAATACCTCGGTTTTATTTACTTGCTAAATAAAGCTTAATGACAATCATATTACGGAAAAATCTAACGTAAGCATAACAACTAAGAAACAATTGAAATTGTTTCTTAGTTGCTAGTTAGTTAGTTAGTAACACTATAAACAAATGAATATCCTGCGGTTATCCTCCGTAGTTATGTTGGGCTATAGAGCATGGTATATGCATGTATATCGATGTTCGGAATGATTTTATCTTGAATCAAACATATGATTTTTATCCTGAAAATCCCTCCTAAAAGCTTAATTTATACGAAGGAAACTGCGGGTTATCCACTTGTAAAAAATACTAAAGAAATTTATATAATTGTGACTTTTCGCTAACAATAATTTGTAGTTTTGAATCAATTGTACTTGTACCAATTATTAAAAGAAGTTTAAGATACTTCTAGATTAACTTAGATCTATATGAAAACTCTCTGTGTATTTTACTTTTGGGGAATGTTTTCTCACACAACTGCCAAAAACAAGTAGTACCAAATTTCAGAAAACAGCCCACTAGCAAATTTATGTAAATTATCAAATTGTATTAATGGAAGACTCTTATAAAACTCCAACAAAGATGAGTTTTCGTATTCGCTCCTAATTATACCACTGCACTCTAAATCAATAATTTCCATTTGAAGTTACGGTTAAGGTTTCAATCTTGTTGTTGCACCAGCTAGTAGAGCTAAGCTCAGAGCTGTACCGTACCACAGAATTATTGTTTTGCCAGAAGAGTTTGGCATTAGTGTATATATTAGAAAGAAACTAGTTTTCTTCTAGAAATAATAACTCTTGCATGAGTTTGAGAAAAGTGGGAGGAATGAACATTCCTATTGATAGTAATGTCATTAAAGAGAAACCCAACTGCTTTTTAATGAAGCTGAACATAAAAGATTTCATAGCATCAGATTGTTGGCTCCAGAAATTTAAAGGAAATATGGATTGAGCTTTAGAAAATTTTATAGTGAAGTGCAATTAATAAAAAAAAATAGGTGTTGTTTTTAATTATGAATCTTATGTTGCATAAGTTTCTTGTAGTGCATTCGAAATAATTCTTTCTAAAGGCATTTTATTTATACAGAAAAAGAAGTTCGGAAAAAAAATAGATCTTAATAATCTAATACATTATTTTTCTATTTTACGAACTCAACTTTCTATTTTACGAGTTCATAAATACGTGCATCTAGTGCATATATTTTCAAATGTATATTATCTCAATAGAATTCCATGATGCTTTATGACAGCATTTAATCAAACATTGTTGAAACTAGATATATTGCAAGTGGAATGAATATGATACCCGATCATAATTCAAACTCGTGTAATGAATAATTGATTGTAAATTATGATTCGAGGTAATACAGCTAATAAGCAGCGCAGAGAAATAAATCGAGGGACATCAATCATTCAATTGTTAGAAAATGGCCCCAAGACAAGGCTTAGGGTTCCCTGTTGAACCTCCTTCCACGCTCCATTTTCACAGCCAATTTCAGAATTTTGACTGGACATGACTTTCTCCAGGGACACTTAAGCCGTATCGGCGTGGTCAACACGCCCTACTGTACCCTGTGTCCTTCAGGAGCTTTTATGGACTTTATTCATTTGACAAGTTGTCCTGCGCTTTCTCTTTTGAACTGTTTACCCGACAACTTTCACAATAAGGCTAATTTTTATTGGGCTGTCTCGACGATAAGGCCGTATGTGTGTGTGTGTGTGTGTGTGTTAAGCTTACTTTGATGTGCAAGCTGTGCATTTCCACATTGCACCTACAACTTTCCACTTTTAAAATTTAAAAATGAATAAAAATAAATTTGGCTTATAGATTAATAGCAATGCTTTCTTTTCTGTGGTTACCAAAAATTTCCTTTAATCAGCTTTATATCTGTTAATTGCTTGAATAATTAAGTGAAGTTTTTAATTCTCTTCTCTACCACCAGAATGATTTGGAAGCTTCTCTTCGATTGCATCGCTTAGAGTTATTTTACGAATTGATTGAGCGTGCTCGCGAAAAGGAACAGAAATCAGTGGATGTGGAAGAAAAATTCGCGCTGTCGAAGAAAGGAAACGTTGATGAAGAAAAGGAAGATGAAAGTGACGAAAATTTACCTGAAGCAGATGAGAAAAAGTCTTTAACACCAGAGGAAGAAATAGCTGTCAGGCCTGAAGACATTGATAATTGGGTTTGATTTTTTTAATATGCTTATTTTTTACTTTATATATTATTTTCCACACTTTTTATAATGTATCTGGCAGAATGATAAAAGAAAACTTTTATGTATCATATATTACGCAATGTTAATTTCCAAAAGGCAAATATGTAAAAATGCAGTGCGTGTGTATCGTAATAACAATTTGTGTCAATCTGATATTTTATATTATAAAACAACAGCTTTCTTTACATTCAGAATTTATTTCATGAGACAGTTAAAGCTTGTGTTTAGGGAAGTTAATATATGTATCCAAACATTTTATTAATTTTAATTATACGAATTATAAATCCTATAATTTAATATCCTGTAATTTTAAAGCTATAATTATTCATTTTTAAGAATTTAAGTAAGACTCTCTTTGGGAAAGATGCTTAAAGTAAACATGCATGTACACAGAGTAGACACTCGTTTTTACGAACCTCCAATTTACGAACACTTACGATTATACGAACAAGCCTGTAGACACAATGATAATTTCAACTCTTATTTACGAATTAAAAGTTTAAAAAGATCTTTTTTTTAACTTTAATTTCAAGCAGATACTTTTTTGTGTTTTTTTATTGTTATGATCTAATATTTTTCAAATTTTTATTTTTATTTCTTATTTTTTATATAAAGCAAGATAACTTGATTCATTCTTCGAGAGCCGAGATGAGCGCGTTACAATTCGTTTTAGTTCGTTGTCCGAACACAAAAATCTTTCGTCAAAGTGCTTTTATTCCAATTTGTTCGCAGTCCGAACTGTTCGTTAATTGTTCACCCACTGTATATATGTATATGTGTAGTCAACGCTTGTTTTTACGAACCTCTAATTTACGACTTACGATTATACGAACAAGCCTGTAGACACAATGATAATTTCAACTCCTATTTACGAATTAAAATTTTAAAAAGATCTTTTTTCTTAACTTTAATTTCCAGCAGATACTTTTTTGTGTTTTTTTATTGTTATGATCTAATATTTTTCAAATTTTTATTTTTATTTCTTTTTTATATAAAGCAAGATAACTTAATTCATTCTACGAGAGCCGAGAAGAGCGCGTTACAATTCGTTTTAGTTCGTTGTCCGAACACAAAAATCTTTCGTGAAAGTGCTTTTATTCCAATTTGTTCGCAGTCCGAACTGTTCGTTAATTGTTCACCCACTGTATATATGTATATGTGTAGTCAGCGCTTGTTTTTACGAACCTCTAATTTACGACTTACGATTATACGAACAAGCCTGTAGACACAATGATAATTTCAACTCCCATTTACGAATTAATATTTTAAAAAAATATTTTTTCTTAACTTTAATTTCAAGCAGATAGTTTTCTTTTGTGTTTTTTATTGTTATGATCTAATATTTTAAAAAAATTTTTATTTCTTTTTTTATATAAAGCAAGATAACTTGATTCATTCTTCGAGAGCCGAGAAGAGCGCGTTACAATTCGCTTTAGTTCGTTGTCCGAACACGAAAATCTTTCGTGAAAGTTCTTGTTTTCCAATTTGTTCGCAGTCCGAACTGTTCGTTAATTGCTTACCCACTGTATGTATGTTTGTATATGCGCAGTCAACGCTTGTTTTTACGAACCTCTAATTTACGTGCACTCACATTTTTACAAACAAGGGATTAGTGCCTACCATGACACCGTAGACACATGATAATTTTAATTCCCAATTACGAAACAAAATTCGAATTATAATATTTTATTTATAAAGAAAAGTAAGAAAATCAGATCTTAATAATCCAATACATTATTTTTGTATTTTAACAACTCTTACCGATTCCGAGCAGTTTGTGTAAGCGAGTGCCTACTGTATGTATTTGTAAAGTTCAAATAAACAAGATGCACTTCATTTATTTATTATCCATGCAAGAAATCTCTATGTCAAGGGTCCATAAAAAAGCTATTTGTTTGCAATATTATGTATGCAAATATTTGCAAAGCATCTCTATGAATTACAGTACTAAATTTATTTCAGCACACTTGAATTGATTTTTTGGGATCGCTATAATTAAAGGCTCTTGTTTAAGGGACAGTGTTATAGGATTATAACTCAATATGAGGCTGTTGAACACATCAACGGTTATTTAAAACATAAAATTTTATTTGCATGTTAACTTAAGTATTAGTAATTAATTATACACATAGAAATGTTAATTATATGTATTATAAAAGATCAAAGATTGTTTTACTCGATTTTGATATGTGTTACATGTGAATAATTTCAACTAAAAAGGTTGACAGAAGCTACTTTCGCATTCTTTCCGAGTTTGCCTTTATATGTGGACAATTTTGATAACTTGAAAAATATAAAGTTAAACAAATATCTGAATTGAACTATGTCTACTTACGTTGTAATTAAAATTACATTTTGAATGAAATCAAACTTTGAATTCATTTTACAGAAAATTGTACATATTTTTGCGAAAACACGATATTTTATTTTATATATATATATATATATATATATATATATATATATATATATATATATATATATATATATATATATATATATATATATATATATATATATATATATATATATATATATATATATATATATATATATGCCGACCGATGTCTGAGTGGTTAGCGCTCCTGACTCCTGAGCTGTGGGTCCCGGGTTCGAATCCCGGTTCGGGCATGGATGTTTCTTTCCTTCTCTATTCTCTCTGTGTTTCTCCGTCCTTTCTTCTGTGATGCTGTATGAATGTGGCCCACCCTATAAACAGGCTTGTGGTGCTATGGCGCGGGCAACGCTATTCGCCTCCGTGTCTTGGTTCACAGGTGCCCGCTGGGTAACGATAAATGAGTAGCAGTTTCTGGCTTTGCTGTGGCATAGGGTTCCTCAGCCAAGTGTGCCCGCCATTAGAAAAATATATGTATATCCAAACTTATGAATAATGATAACCTCCAAAATAGTGTATAATTTATTGAAAATGCTGAGAAAAGTTGAAACACTTATTTCATTTGAGATTGGAAACTTTGTGTTCTATACAACCTTGAGTCTTGTTGTTTAATTTAGAATCTCATAATTTTTTGTAATGCATATTGTTTATTCTAAGTGAGTTTTACATTTTTTTAAAACGAGATTACTGGTAAAATATTTAAATTATAGTAAACCAAAGGAAAACTCATTTCAGTCCATTTTATACTTTTCAGAAAGACCTGATGACTCTTCAGAAAGTTTATTATTTTCTTGAGCTTCCAAATTCTCAAGGTCTAACATGGAAAAGGAGAGTATCAAAAAAGAAGATCATCCATAAGTATACTGATAAGGATTTTATCGAATGGGTGAGTCAAATTTTTACTTGCCTGCCCTTCAACAAGAAAAAAAAAACATATATAAAAATCAAATGAAGAAAATAAAACAAATAACTCATGTTTTAAAATTTGATTGCATAAAATACAACAATTCTAAAAGTCCTAATAAACGAATAAATATTATTTATTTCTTTCTTCATTAGTTTTTAGGCTTTAATTTTGAATTTCTTTTTAGAATTATTTTGAAAATTTCTTCTATATAGATTTAAAAGGCATTAATTGTTTGACACAAAAATAGAAACATTAATTAGTATTTGTAATTAATTTATGTACCGTATTACAGAAAAATGTTATGATTTCAATGTGTATTCTGATTTTAAGCATTAAATTGACATTCTAATTAATTCAATGCAAACAGACTTGTGTTTTGCTAATGTATTAAAATTTTTATGAGGAATAATTAAAAGGTTCCTTTTTATTAGGATTTTATAAGTTGCATATAATGTTGAAAAAAAATCTATTGCAAGAAAGCTTAAAATAAAAAGGAATTATTGTGTCATAGTTTGAATAAATTGAAAATACATAAAAGCCACTGTACAAGATACATTTAATCAACCACTCATTACCCAGAATTATAAGATAGCAGAAAATCAATTCAGAAATTATAAGGAAAACATCAAGGACCTCCTGAGCTTTTAACCCAACAAGCATTCCTGTCCAAAAAACAACAGTGTAATTCCTATTTACCTTTTTTTTATCAAGGATTAATAAAGAACAAACTTATGATCTAACTAAGTCACGAAATATTTAATGGAAAACTCGTCGTATACAATATTACATTTCCTTATTCCATATATTAATTGCCAGAATAAGTTGATGCACGTCATCCAAGAACTGAAATTTCAAATGGGGTGTGTGACATTTTCAAGAATACCTAAATGTAAAATTCTTTTTTTAACAAGTTCCAATAAATCTTTTGTATTATGATATTTTTTATAGCCGACTTCCCCTTTCTGCCCCTTTTTTCATTTAAATATCATCTGTCAAATAAGTCGCATGAAATAGATCCACTTATTGAATTCCATTCATATATGAATCAAACTTACATGCTGAGATGGGTAACGAAAAAGCATGTTGAATGACCAGTATGGTCTTCTTGAAAAAAGAAATAAAGATTTATCTGCTTCTGTGAAAATCACAAGACATAACCCTTGGTTGAAATGAAATCAAAGGTGGGAAAACTATTGCCGCTTATATAGTTGAATGAATCATTTATTACTTTTCAACACCCATGCAGAGATTAGGAAGTATATATATATATTTTCCTTGAAATTTCTTCAGTAGCTTTTTGATCAAACCAAAGACATTTGATATGCTTCGTATTTTATCTCATCCAAAAACTACTCATTCACAAACTGGGCAGAAATAAAACAGATCTGAGCTTGATCGAGAAGAGTAGACGTTCGTTTTTCGTAGGAGCCAGTAAAATAGTTCTTAAAATAGAAAATTCGTAAAATAGAGAAATAATGTACTAGATTATTAAGATCTGATTTTTTTTTACCAAACTACTTTTTTTATAAATAAAATATTAGTAAAAATAATGATTACGAGTGCACTATAAAGACACAATAGGCAGAAGATACGTTTAATCGTAGGCTTCATAACTGGGCACTACTATTTCAGAAAACACCTCCATAAAATGGGACAGCTTCAGCAAGACCCTATCTGCAGGAAATGTCATACGCAAGAGGAAACGGTCAAGCATATCATTTACGAATGCGAGGCTCTTGCCCTCCCTAGGTTAACTTCTTTAGGCATCATCCATACTAGAGAGTTACACCTAAACTCCATGAAAGGGTTATTGGACTTTATTAATAAAATGGGTGACCCGAGCAGCTGGAACTAGGAAACATTGGGTTTGGAGTTAATGGTACAAAATGCTGATAAAAGCAGAGGTGCCCAATATAATACAAACCCAACTCTAAGAAGAAGAAGAAGAGGATAAAGACACAATAACAATTTAATTTTATTGAATTTTCTAAAGCACAAACCATGCTTGGTTTTAAATTTTTTCTATCTATCCGTTTGATGTTTCGAAATCTTGTAACTTCAACTTCATCAAAGCAATTGAATTTCGCTTTAATGACATTAATATCAACAGAAATATTCATTCCTCTCATTTTTGTCATCCAAATAAATAAGCAAAGCTTTTTACCATTTTAAGATGTTTTTATCCTCAATAATATTTTCCAGAGGGAGCACTTTGGCTGGTACTGTTTCCTTTTTTTTTTTTTTTTTTTCAGGAATTTTTTTCCGAGTTCTTAAAATGGTCGAGAGGTAATTCTTTGGAGCTCCATATTTTTTTTAATTTTCGTTTTTAATATATTTTTGTTTACTTCTTTTAGAATTTTTTTATATTTCAAGTGATAAATATATTCGTTTCTTCAACAGAGTTAAAATCCTCAACGAAACCGGCTTAATCTTCCTCTCGACAAAGAAACCATATAAATTAAGTTGTTCAAACCAGCTACAGAACAGCAGAACTCAAACTTTTAAAGGAGTGTTTTCTCCCCTTTCTATGCTCTTACGTAAGGTAAGGACTGGAGTTGAAGGACCTCACAGTTCTTTTTTATCAATTGGCTGACAACTATTTCCACAATGTCTGGATTGTGCCTGTTCGTATCTTTTCGTTGTTCAAAAAGGAATCAAATATTCTCAGACGTTATATGAAATAAAATCAAATAAAAAATTAACAAAATATCAGAGACTAAAAAAATAAAAAATAATAAATTCTAAAATACGAAAAAGAAAACTAATTGTAAGAAACGAACAAAAAAAAAGAAATTTTTCAAAATTTTAGTTCGTTAATAAGAATGTAAGCTATTATCATGTTTATGGTGTCGGGCTAGGAACTCGCCTGTAGTTAGTAAAAATGAGAGTAGAGATTCATAAAAACAAGCGTCTACTGTATGAGGTTCAGCAATTCATAAAACTGTGTAATTCCCTTCTGATTTTTTGTAGAATTAAGTTTAATAAATTTCTTTTTTTCACACCCGTGAAGAGGGTGTCGCAGCTCTTCCGTCTAAGAAGCTTGGAAGAGTGGGCTTTAAGTCGGGCAGAAGCTCGAAAATTAGCCGATGAATCCCCTTATGATTTTGAAGAGATATTGGAAGATAACGAAAGCGTGAGTTGTTTTATATTTAATGCGTTTCGCATTTACTTTCCAAGTGGGATCACTATACAAATTCAATTTTTTTTAATAAGAGCTTATTTTTCTATTTTTAGAGAGAATTGGAAGACATGTTTCAAATTTTAGATACGCAAAAACAAAAGAAACCTGAAATGACTCCGTTGAAGAAAATATTGAGAACAAAAAGACCTTTCAAGTTCCAAGACGAGAGTGTGGAAGATTGGGTAAGTCTCATTGTCGCTCCTTTTTCAGAAGTACACCAATCTTCATTTCTAACGTGATTGTAAAAAATTTAGGGAATGTGCTGTTTATAAATTATTGCTTTTCACCTATATAATCTTATGAAAAACATCGTATTTATTAAAAAAAAAACAAACATATTATTCTGAGAAAAAGGTATTGTATTTCTATTCCCAAATATAAACTAACCAAAGTGGTATTCGTTATTAGAATTGTTTTTCACAAGACCAGTAAAATTTTTATAATTAAATATATGAATACAAATGAAAAGAATACAAAAGAATAAAACGCTCTTTGATCAATAATGTTTGTTTCTATAAAAGACAATAAAAATTTAATTTGGTGTAATTTAACATATAAGAATCTTATTATCATATAATAAATCATTGTACATTTCAAAGGATTTTTCAAATGAAATAAGGAAAAGATTCTCCAATTTTTTTATTTCACACAGTTTTACTCCTTGCACTTTTTATGCTTCGAATTATTCCAATTTATTTAGATTTAAAATAGTATCAATAATGAAATTAATATTTTGACGATAAATTACACAGTTGTAAAAAATTCTTCAGGGAAAAAAAACTAAATTTGCAGGGTCAACGTATATAAAAGAATACTCAGTTTCATCTGACAATTCATCTTTCTGGTGATACGAGGGTTACTCTGAAATATTTGAGATACGCGCAGACTATAATTTACAAAATAAAAATAACGGTTTAATTTTAAAGTACAAAGTATTTTAACACAGAAGACGATTTTTTACTGACTTACTTCAACTTGTTTAGCGTGGAATAAATTTTAAACAGAAGAGAAAATGGAGTTGACGCGAGAACATTTTCGCGCTATGATTTTCTACGATTTCAAAGCAGGATTCAATCAAGAAGAATGCATTCAACGGTTGCAATTAGCATTTAGTGATGAATCTCCAGCTCGTGCTACTGTATTCAGATGGTTTAGAGAATTGAGAAGAGGTCGCAATTTTCTTCAGGATGAAGAAAACACAGGAAGACCGCCGTCGGCAGTCATCCCGGATAATGTGTCTGCCATACGAAAAATGTTAATGGATGATAATCGCTGTACCTATCAAATGATACAGAAGGAACTTAACATTGGATCCGCAGCCATACACAAAATCATTCAAGAAGAATGACACATGAAAAAAGTAGTTTGCCGTTGGGTTCCCCATCATCTAACTGAGCATCAAAAAGGGGAGCATGTCAGAATCAGTAAAGAAACTCTTAATATGCTGAATGATGGTGGCCACCGCATCATTTCTAAAATTGTAACAAGTGATGAAACGTACATACCGTTTTTTGACGTTCCAACGCGTCAAGAAAGCAAAGTATGGGTCTTTGAAGATGATCCCACGCCGACAATGGTGAAAAAACAACGCGCACTGAAAAAAGTGATGTATGCCGTTTTCTTCAGAAGTACGGGATGTGTTAAAGCCATCAAGTTGGAAGGACAGAAGACAGTAAAAGCAAGCTGGTATACCACTAAATGTTTTCCAGAAATTCTACAAGAACTGAATGTTAGAGGACTAATGCTTCACCATGACAATGCATCTTCAGATACAGCCGGATTAACAGTTGAGTTTCTTTAACAAAAACAAATTAAAGTGATCGAACATCCGTCGTCTTCACCTGATCTAGCTATGCGCAACTTTTGGTTATTCTTTAATCTAAAAAGAACTTACGTGGACGTCGTTTTCATTCAGAAGAAGAGATTGATGTGGCTATAAATGCATTTTTTTCATCTATTCGAAGAAATGAATGGCTTGAGACATTTAATCTGCGGAAAATTCGTCTACAAAAGTGCATTGATGCTGGAGGAGACTACTTTGAACACGCCTAAAGTAAGTATAACTTTAAAAGCCTAGTTGTATCTCAAAAATTTCAGAGTGACCCTCGTATAATTCACCAGTTACTCTAAGATTCAGGAAAAATATAAATCACAACTTAATATATGAGAAAATGGCACACAATTAAACTTTCTCATCTTGAAAGAAAAACTTAATTCATATCAATTATTATAAAGAAATGGCGAATATTCTTATATGATATATAATTGTAAGCAACTTGAATGAAAGAAGGAAAGTTACATAAAGAATTATCTTATATAATCATAATAATCCAATTATATTATATTTTTGATGTAACTCGAAAGTTTTTGTGGCATTGAGGCCTACAACAGGCTCTGCTGCTTATCGCAAAGAAGAAAATTCAAATATTACATTCAAATTAAATTTAATGTCAAAGTAATAAAATTTTCAAATGTCATCAAAAATATTCTTGCTATTCAAGAAGATATTTGTTTTCTTTATTATTACTCCACTGCAACAGGCTTCATTTGCCTTTAAAATTTTAACCCAGAGCTTGCGTTTTCCTCACCTTCAGCGACCTTTCCCAACTCTGTCTACCTATTATTTAGGTGATCTTCCTCTAGGCATTTTTTCATGGGTATTATGAAGATACTGATTCTATTAATTATTATGTAGGATTCACAAAATATATGTACTTTATAACAGTAAAAATATAGGTATGAAAAAATTTATTAATAAATATTTGGCATATATTAACAATCTGTAATAATGTAAATATTGGTTCTGATAATTGTTTACAGATTTTCATGTTAATATTTAACCATTTTTCTAAAAACATTTCTGCAACTTTCAGTAGTTGTAGGAGAGTTTTCAATAGATTTCATACATTACCCAACAATCTTAGCCTTATTAAATGAGTCATTTATCTTGCTTTTTTATTGAGTTAAAAATGTGTGGGAATCCTAAGTTCTTAATTTCAATTTCCCATTAGGTAAAATATCTCAAATTGTATTAAATTCCTCACATTGCTTTGTGTTCAGCACATATTCATATATTAACTACAATAAATACAATATTTATCTCTTTATTACAAACGACCCGAAAATTGGCTATGACGCCATTAGTTATCTGGCCTTCCAATATCTTTGAATAGTACGTATTACAAATACAAGTGCAGAGCACGAGTCAAGGTGGTTAGCATCAAAAATTTAAACTTGTTTACACAAAGTACACAAGGGAGAACTCCAAAGCATAAGCTATTACAAATATGCCGGCAAACAGTCAGGCGAAAAAATGCCTTCTTCACTTCAAAGGAAAACGAGGAATAGCCTTAATCAGGAAAGCTCAAGGCTTACTAGTCAGAATTAACCTTGGGCTTTGCTGATTAAAATTCAGTAAAATTACTGATTAAGAAAAGGAATGTTGCTGAAATATAGCACATTTCCTTCTGCTTTATTCCAGCAGCATGCCTTCTCTTAATCAGTAATTCTACTGAATGGAGAGGAAAGCTATTCGTAGGTTTCTGAATGGCCCTTGCACCTTTATTCGCCAGAAAGTCAGCAGCCTCATTACCAGGAATCCCACAATGAGCTAATCCAATAAAAAAAAAACCTTTCGAGGTGTGTGTCCCTGCGTTGCAAAATGTAGATATTATCCATATATTGTCAATTTGCAATGTATTCAAAAGCCAATATAGAGTCAGACAAGATAACCGCTTGATGGAAAGAAGACTGGCTGGCATACAGCTGCTTTAATGAGATGTATGTTCGACAATTTTCTTTCCATAGAGAGATTATCTTGTCTGGCTCTATATCGGCTCTCCAATATATTCATAATAACCACAATAAGTATAATAACACTAATTACATTAAAATTCATGAATTATGTATCCATTGCTATATTGACATATGTACAATCGGTTTTAAATTTGTTTCAAACGATGAAATTTCTCTAACTTGTTTAAATTTGTATCAATTCATTTCACCCGAACCAAAAATATTAAGTTTATTTTTAATGGATATTTTTTGAACTGTGCTTGAATCCTGATTGTGTTGCACTGAAAAAAAAATTTAGGAATTATTTAATGTTTTTTATTTGCATTCTTTTTTTTTTTTAACTGTCTTAGACTATAGGATTGTAAATTATTTTCATCTGAATAAGTGATTTTTTTCTTTTTTATCACAAAAACTATAAAAAAATTTTTAAACTTCCTTAACATAACCTATAATTCATGGTCATTAAAAAAGAGTAATAATCCTTTCCCTCGGGACATCTCATTTTCGGGATCATTTACAGGTTCAATATTTTATGGAAAATATATGATCGGTGTTAATCTATTTAGATTGAAACACACAGTTAAAAGTTATAAGCATTTCATCTTAATTATTTACTAGGCTTATTTGAGTATCAGTGAAAACATTTATTGGTACGCTTTGTTACTACACAGTTGAATAAATCTTCAAACATTGTGTTAATAAGGAAAAAAATTCACCATAAATTTCTCCATTTTTCTTTCAAAGTATCCTTTTTATGTTTCTATACCAAACCATGAAATATTCATTTTTTACTATTCATCAAGTTAATTATTTCTTCATATTCATTAATAATTACTTAATATTCATTAATTAATTCTTTCTGCGGAAAATTATTTAAAAAAAATTTCCCTAGTAAAATCAGAATAATTTTTTTTTCATTTAGACAGAAAGTTATTCTGAAGATAGTGAAGAATCAGTAAGTAACATTTGTTAATAAACTCGTGTTATAAAATGATTTCAATTTATATTAAGAAAGAAAATGTAACGAACTTAAATACATTCTATATACTAATGTTTCTTAATTTTTAATAAAATAAATTGGCTATTATTTATAATAGTTACTGGAATTTATTATTTATATAGACTATAATAATATCAGATACATTGAAAATTTCGAAATTTGTTTAGTTGATATTTGTAATGTAAAAAAATTACATATGTAATGTTAAAAAAAATCATATTTCACCCTGAAAACACAAGTACTCATATGCTTCAGTAATAAATGATATGACGTTGGTCCTTAAAAATCATATGTAAATAAATTTATTAATTTGATTTCATATTACTTAACACACCTTAAAAATTTTACAAATTTAACGACGAAACATGTGGCTCTATTTATACTTTATTTTGATATCGATTGTGTGAAAGTTACAAACTTTTGGCTTGAACTAGATATAAGAATAAAGTGGTGAAAACAAATAAAAAAATAATAATTTTAATAAACTGATGAAAACAAAAAAGAAATAATGTTTCATCAATTTAATTTCGAAGAAATTTCATTATATATTTCAAATTTCGCTCTTAATACAACCCTAATTAAATGAAAATTGTAATTTTTATGATAAATGCAAACGTGAAGTATGGGTTATATTCATATACTTCATATTGATTGTGAAGCAAATTTGCAAGCTTAGCAGCTTGTTGCACAATCAATTGTATTTAAATTATATATTATCAATAATATCAGACTATATTAATATTTACAAATAAAATTCATAATTTCAATCATAAAAAAATGAATTACGTTTATGAATTGCGATTAGATCATGATGAATAAGACAACAATGAAATGACAAATAATAAATTTGAAACGAATGAAACTCTGGTTCCCGCATGGTTTTTGTCAACAATAAGAAACATTAATGTATAATATAAATTTCTGTTTAATAAAAATTAATTTTTTAATATATTTTGTAAATAATTTATAAATTTTTCAATAAAATTTAGGGAGCAAGTGAAATTGATGAAGAAGTCTTTGAAATACCAGAAGAGACAGATTTTGAAGTAAGCAAATAACAATTTTTTTTTCTCAATACTTTGAAATTTTCCATTATTATTTTTTTTAAATCAGTTTCTATCAAACTTCTCTTTCATCAAAATCATATAATAGTCAGTTTCTAAGCTTTAAAACTATTTCTCAGTTTTAGCTACAAAAAAAAAAAAAAAAAAAAAAAAAAAAAGAAGAAGAAATAAAAATAAAAAAATGAACATTTTGGATACATCCTTCGAAAAATTAGTTTTTGAAGAGTTCAAAAATTCCTTAACTAAAGTTCTCTTATATCTAATCAATATTAATTGAATAACTTAATTTCTTCCGATAGCTCATTAAATTATGCATTGCTTCTACCATAAATATATGAGAGACGAAAAACTGAGCTGTAGCATTCCAGTAGAAAGGTTCAAATCGAACGTGCATAGTTATTATTGAAGTTCATTCAGTCAACATAGTTATCAATAAAAATTCAAATTAATAATTCAACAACCTATAACTGTGTTTTCAAAATGAAACTAAACTGAATTTCAAATTCATAATTCATTTTAAAAAATTATTAGGTTGGTGCGTATGAAATGTCGGATTCTCTTTACATGCGGACGTTTTCCTCCCTGTTTTCGTTATACTTTTGTATTTGGCATAACCTCATTCATACTCGTATTGTCCATTGCCAGAGACTCATTTCAGCAAAATAGGTTTTCTCGAAGGTCTTCCCTTTTTTATTTCTTTTGAGTTTATTGCCGATATGAATTCTGCCGACATTCGCGTCATTTTCTTATATGAGTACAAACTTGGTAATAGTGCTGCAAAAGCTGCACGCAACATAAACCAAGCGTTTGGGGAGAATACGGTTAACGATCGGAAAGTGCAGCGTTGGTTCGAAAATTTCGGACTGGCGATTTTTCACTGCAAAATGAGCCGCGCGGAAGACCCAAAACGTCTGTGAAGAATGATGACCTGAAGGCTCTAGTGGAAGCGGATCCAGCCGTATCCACGAGGGAACTTGCTATCAGGATGAAAGTTGACCATACAACGATATTGAGACACCTTCTGAGATTGGCAAGGTTAAGAAGATGGACAAGTGGGTACCGCCAACACCCCCTAGATACAAGGCCTGCGCGCTGATTTTGTGACGTCACAGTAGTAGGTGAGTTGAAAAACGAAACTAGCTTACGACAGCCGATACATTCAGTGATAGTAAAGCGAATTTTGTGAAATATATTTAATTTTTAACTCTGAGAATCTTTATTCAAGATTCTTCAAATATAGTCATTTTTGTTTATATATTCTAAATTTTGTTTCATGTATTAGATTTTCATTAAAAGAAATATGCTATTTATAGATAAATGTATATATACAACTTAAGTTTCCTAACAAACTTTTCATATCAATACCACTATTATTAGCTATCTATTATACTATATCATTTAATTGTAATATGTGCAACCCACTAGAGTAAAAAATGTACCATTTTAATGATTTATGATAACTTTTAAACATTCAGAAATTCATGAAAGTATTTTAGTTCTTGTTTTATAGAATGAGGAATGTGATAGATAAAATGGTTTCAATAATTTTTATTATGCATGTATAATCAACTTTTCAATATAATATTTCCCAAGAACAAATTATAATTTTGGTTTTTATAAATAATAAAATAAATAAGTTTTAAATAATACTTGCACTAGAGTGTTATAATACAAAATAATCGAATTAAATTTATTTGATAAGTTGTGAAAAACCATGAAATGGAAAAATAAAACAACACAGATGAACAAAATATTTTTATTAATCAATATATACACACCAAAAAATAAAAAAGCAATTTATTAAATTTTTTTTCAAACTTTATTAAAGCTGGGGACAAAAATTTATTTATTAGCATGCTGATAATTGACAAACACAAAGTATCAATATTCTCTTTTAAAAAGTAATAAAACATCTTTCAGTTTTGGTATATGAAATAAAATGAACATTATAAAAATTGTAATACTAATTACACATGGAAAAAATATACATTTTAAAACTAAATAATAAATTACTATATATTTTTATTTTGTAGGGTAATTTATGTAAAAAATAATCAAATATATTAATTGAAAGCTTTAATTCATATGAGAAAAATCTTCATAGATATTTAAAGGAATTTATTCAATAATATTGGTGTAAAGTAATTCTTATATTAATTATAAGGTTATTTGAATTCAAGGTTTGGTTGAAGAAAAATAAAATTGCCAAAACTAATCAAAAAATGAATCAAAACTTATGGGTGATAATGCCAGATTTTTTAAACAATTTTATCAAATTTTAAAATTAGCATACCATCATATAGTTGTGTCATACTTTTTATAAATATATAATATGAACATATAACCACAAACATTGCCTTGCTAGGATTTTAACCCCAACGCAGAGGGCCAACATACATACATTCACACAATCATTAACCTGCATATAATTTAAGCATGATAAAGTAATACAAATGTAAATTTTCTTAAAAAATAATCATCCTCACATCTTTTGTTCAAGAAAAATGAAATCTTTAAAACTCAATGGAAAATGAATAAGAAAAACCACTTAAAATTACAGGTGACATAGCCAATGAGAATTTATTTAAATAAGTGTAACTTTAATAAATTTTAAATAGAAGCAAGCACTTTATACACAAGTATTGCCTTGCTAGGATTTTAACCCCAACGCAGAGGGCCAACATGCATACACACACACAATCATCTTGCAATCAATTTGAACATGACAAAAATATAAATGCAATTTAAAAAAAAAACATTTTCATACACATTTTGATAAATTTTAAAAATTTCATTTTTCTCCATCACACAATGAATAAAAAAAATGAAACTTGCAAGCCAGTTTTATTTTTTGATACGTGTAACTTTATTAAATATTAAAGACAAGTAATCACCTTATAAACACAAGCATTGCCTTGCTAGGATTTTAACCCCAACGCAGAGGGCCAACAAACAAACCAGGAAAAATGTCATACACACAATCATTATTTAAGGATTAATTTCAACAGGAAAAAGGAATGTGAAAGAAAATTTTCTTCACGAAGTATAAAACAGATGGAATGCTAATTAATTTTAACAATATTCTATTATAAAATTTATTACTATACCAATTGAATAATTTTGATTCATATTTTGATTTTACAGGAAAAAAGGCCAAAACAGTATTAAAAATAATTTTTAACATTAGATAAAATGATTGCTTATTTATTTAAATAGTTTTCTAAATTACCATACAAAATAGCGAACAGTTAACTGGTGAATAAAAAATATATACAAATATACAATAAAACTTCATTGAATTTTAACACTTTTTATTTGCATTTTACTTTTTATCTAAAAATAGTTGGAACATGATTTTGTTGCAATTTTTAAAACATTATTATAAAAAATATTACAAAAAAGCATAAACCTGTCATTAGTCATAATAACAATGAAGTTTTACTGCAATTTATGATAATGTACCACAAACATAAAAATTAATAAACAATTTATTTTTTTGTACAAATACATAAAATCTTGATAGCAACACTTCTTGACTAAACTTATAAATTTAAAAAAAAATTAATTAAAAAAACTAACAGCTAAATGTTTAAAAAAGAAACTTAAGATTCATATTTATATAAATTTTAATTAAAAAAATGGAGGAAAGAAGGGTAATTTAAAACTTCACACTTTTTAGGAGATATCCATTAAAAAGAAACTTTACTTTCAAGATTTTAAGTATGTATGAATTCTTGCAAAATAGTTAATAAAATAAAGTTTAATAATTAATTTTTCAGAGTTTTTAATTTACGCATCTGTTTTTTGGATAAATACATGTCATTCTTAATTTTACAATAGTTATTTAATAATGTATTTGCAGTTGACTTTAATACTAATTTTAAAATAGCCTGCAATTCATGACCATTTAAGCAAGAATCCGTACTAAAAAATAAATTGTTTGTCTTTAACAAATCCAATGATAATGTAACAACAATATACCTTTGATTTAAATGTTTTAAAAATTTTTCCTCATGTTCCTGACTAATCAGTTTTTGTACTAGAATATACGAATAAAGCACTGCATTTATCACAAGATCTGTTGGATATAGCAGCCCACCTCGATCACACAACTTGATGAGGTCACAATTTGCTTCCATAACCATTTCTCTATCTAGAACCAAAGTACTTTTGCACGAGTCACATTCAATGTGCTTCAATGCAATAAAAGCACAATAACCAGCTAAATAAGTTATAACTGGTATAGATCCTTTGACCTCCTCAATATCATGTTTGTTTACATTGATGTCATAGAAAGAAGGATCTATTGGTTCCTTATTTTCTTTCCATTCATCAATATCTTTTGAAAAAGAAAGAGAAACATTACCCTTTTTTGAAGAGTTTAAGTGCAATTCTTGTGATACACGTAGTTTGCTTTCAGTTTCGTATATTTGTCGTACAGAAATGTTATACTGAGCACCTGCCATTGCACGATACTGGCCAAACCTAGACTCTAATTTGTCAGTCTGGATCTTTCCAGGCAACACATATGACATTTTCAACTCAGTAATACAATACTGTGTGATACCAACTAGAGCTTCTGTTGTTAATAACAAAGCAGAATGAGTTTCTCTAGTTAACATACCACTGTCTGAATTCATTTTCCCCCATCTGTCCAACCAGGACATAAACTTATGCAAAAAGTAATATTTTTCATCATTTTCTGCACAAGTTAAAGGTTCACACATAGCATTACGCTTGCGTTTACCTTTTCCAGGGGATTTAACATTAACTATGTCCCACCAAGTACAAAAAATATTTAAAAAATTAGAAGTTTCTATGGAATGAAAAAGATCATGCTTAGGACCAAATTCTTGTAAGCCTTTAGCAACATTAGCATTAAAAATTTTTAATGCTAATTTCACATTCTGGCGTTCAAGATTTGTGGGCCATAAAGCTTTTCTTGTCAATCCATAACCAAATTTCAATAGACTGCTGGATTCTATTTCGTACATTTTACGAATAGATCCAAAACTAGCAGTTTGAAATTGCTCATTTTCTGAGTCAAAGTGGGGATAATACATGTTTTGCCCATTTTTTTGATTGATCCAGTTATTTCTTACACATTTAATCAAATGAACTGAATCGATTGCAAAAAATAAGGGACGTGAATTATCAACAGGATGAGGATAAACACTGCTTAGCTTAGGAGGACAGCAGAAATTCGTCATAGCTTTTCTATTTATGGCATTATTATCAGTAACTACAGCAATAACTCTGTAGCCTGTTTTTTCTAAGCCAATGATAACTGTTTTGAGCAACCTAAACAAATTTTCTGCTGTCATATTATTGGCAGGAACAATATGAACAACTCCTTTGAATGAAGACAGGATACTCTGTATCATGAAGACATGAGCACTAGAAGCCAATGCTTCATTGTTATAGGACATGCCAACAATATTTCCCCCTTTATAATCAAGGAAGGGTTGAATGTAGATTTCATCAACCATCAGGACAACAGTTCGTTGATCCTCTTCAAGTGATGATATCATTTGTTTAGCATATAACAAGAATTTTGAGTCTTGTAGTTCATATTGTGGTGCCATGCGTGACTTTGCACTAATTTTGCGAATAGTACTTGGGTCTGGCAATATTAAATTACCAGACTGTCTTAAGAACTTGTACGCTTGAGGTGATATATAAAACAACAATGAAGAAAATATTAACATATTTGTAGAATAATGAAATCTTTCTGGCTTGTTGGAAAATAATTTGAGTTGTTCAGCAATAAAATCAATTTGAGTGATTTGATGCTCATCCAACTTTTCCTTTAATGAACACAACAATGATTCAATAAGTTCTACATGACAGTTTACATCATCTGAACAATTTTGTTGTGCTTTCAATTTATTTAATAAATTGAAAATACTGTTTATATTACCAACTGTTATAGGTAATTTTACACCATCACATTTTGGTAATACATGACCTTTATATGATACATATAATTCCAAATTTTCTTTTATTGTAACAGAATATAAAACTTGTGGTACATCATCATCAGAAAACATAAGAAAAATAATCTTATTACTTACTTTACCAAGGTTAATCCACTGCTCTGGCATTTGTTGAATCGATAGGATGTTCATCAGTTCCGACAAATTTCCAAAATTGTGCTCCTCATCATATTTTTGAGCAGAAAGCTTACTTTCTTCATATGCCTGAGCAAGCATTTTTACTTCCAACTTTTTTCTTTTAGCAGCTGGACTTTCTCGCTCAGGCACATTCCTACTGTAGTATGAGGGACAATTTGGAAAAATTGCTGGAACTGCAGTTGGTACTAGCCTTGGTCTCAAAAAAGGGCTGACGATGGTTTCGCCAGTTCTGGAATCAAATACACTCTCCTCTCTAATGATATCCGACGCCTTAAAATGAACTTCACAAACCTAAAAATTTAAATAAATATATGTATATATAAATATATATATTGCAAACATCATCTTCATTTAACATTTCAGTTCTATGTCAGCAGTTAGACTTACCCTCAAGTTATCGGTTATTTTCAAATTCTTTCTTGGAATGGCTTGAGCCCATTTTTCACGGAGCACCGGATCTTGGGGAAACTTAAAAACAGATCTCCTGTTTTCAGGAGTGTAGTTTCCACGGCAATTTGGGACACAGCAAGAATATGGCATCTATATGTAAAAAAATATATATAAATAAATAAAACTATTAGTTTTTATGTGAATAATATTAAACTTTATTAATGCATTAGAATTAGGAGTTAATTAATTTATACTTCAAGCTTATACATTTTTTATAATATATTTTATATAGAGTAAGAGAATTATATTTATCATCATACACAGTTTCTGAGGTTTATAAACACATGTTAATGAACAATAAAAATAAATCCTCAAGAATATTTTTAAATGTAGGAATTAATACAAATACTTATATTTTTAATAAAATGAAGTTTATATTAAGCTCAATTATTCATTGGATCATAAAGCAAAAATTAAAATCTAAAGATAATCTCAATGATTTAGTTTTAAATTAAATATTTGTATCATTATTTACGGATTATTATTAAACTTAAATATATTAGTTTATCACAAATAATTTAAAGTTTACATGATATTCGTAAAGTATAATTATTACATTTATATTAACAGATCGTAAGCCTTCACGACAGGATCATACAGAATACAAAATCATTACATGTTAAGAAATACAGTTAAATAGTAGGAATTTTTTAAGTGATAACAATGTTCCACATATGATCAGTTAATTAGTACAAATCAACATTCATTTTAAAGTATATTCAAGTAATGATAATGATTAACTTACTTTTATTTATTGGATTAATCCTATTGTCAACACAAAAAGCACAGCACAACACGTTGTTTTTCTAGTAGAGTAATGGCGTTCGCCGGTTTTCTCATTCACCACCGCTCACCTACTACAGTGACGTCACGACCCGTTTTCGTTTCAGCCAGCAGGCCTTGTATCTAGGGGGTGTTGGTACCGCACGCACTGACAGAGCGAAATAAGCTGGATCGGTTAAACGTATGCTCATCATTGCAGCATCCACCCTATTCACCGGATCTCACGCCGACCGATTTTTCATTTTTTCAAGCATTTAGAGCTGTTTTTAAGGGGCAAACACTATGAAAATGAAGACAGTCTAAAAAACTCGATATCAGAGTTTATTAATTCTAAAGACCAAAATTTTTTTAAGACAGGCATCTACGCTTTAAAATCTCGTTGGGAGAAGTGTATTGAAGCGAATGGAGCATACTTTGATTGAATAAACAGCTTTTGAAGAAAGATATGCAGTTTTATACAATCACTTAAGAATCCGACATTTCATACGCACCAACCTAATGTCATATTTGGTGTAAGTGATCACAAGAGAAACTAATTCAAAGTTCACTTCTGCCAGTTGGGCAGATCAGTTTTCTGAAAACAAGTTGCGATCTAATTTTTATCAAACAACTGTATAGTATTTAGAAATAATGAAGTATTTAGAAATGTGATAGTATTTAGAAATAATGAAGTTTTAAGAATGAATTAAAAGTATTGGGAGACGTTTTATTGTCTGAACTATATAAAAGATAACAAACAGTTAAAATTTATTGCTAAACATATGATATTCCCTGCTCACTGAAGTTAATGGGAAAATTTTTCATATACCATTTAGACCACGATATACCATGAACCCAATAATTAATTGTTCATATACTAATCACTCGAAGGCTGTTCTAGAGTTTTCAATATCAAGTGTGTGTGTGTGTGTGTGTGTGTGCCTATTACTATTTTCCTTAAATAGTTTTTCAGTCTTTTCACAAATAGTCGGCCTATTCCCATACCTAAAAGGAAGAAACCCATAAATAATATTCCTTGAGTCTCTCTCTCTCTTTCTGATGTGCATGCAAAAGGAAGAAATAAAACATCAATCTTCAGTTTTTCAATATTTGATCGGATCAAACTTGTGACTCGGTAATTCCAATTGTTATAAATATTAGTGAAGCTCAAATGTATTTCTCTAGCCAATCTCCAAATTAAGGATAAATAGAGGAAAGTAAGGCAATATCACTGTAATTAGCCAATATGACAGACAAGCATCACAGATAGTAAACAAATGGTTAAGTGATTTTTTTATGAATGATAGGATTTGATAATAATTTCCAATGACTGTGATATATAATTACGGCACGCGTGGAAGAATATAGAAACTACAACTTAATTCAAAACAGATTTTCCTTTTCTATAACTCTATTAGAAGACTAATATTAATATAAATTTTACATGAAAGCAAGAACAAATTCACATTTGATGAAGTTTTAGGACAAATTAAAAGTTTCCAATAATAAATTTTCATTATTTTTTGGTACCGAATGTTTGAATAATGGAGTCTTCAAAACTGGGTATTGTTATCTAACAATAATCTTTTAGAGCATGTTTGAAATAATTGGGAAAACACATAAAAAGCTTCTCTAACTTTTTTTTTTGCAGTCCTAACTCTTTCTGCAAAATAAATGAATTTTACTTCTTAATAATTAGGGCCGTAATAACTTGGTTGGCGTCGTTGGTAACCTGGTTGGCTGAGGCATCGTCCTTTTTATCGGAAGGTAGTGGGTTCGAATCCTGACTTAATCGAAAATCCATAGTGTTCACGAAGGGTGACTGGGGCACATTAAATATGTCATAGTCGCAGTGTCTTCCATGTGAAATGATACCTCTGGGTGTGGGAGACTAAGTATTGGGGTTTTCTGCTTTTAAATTAGGAAGACTCCCACCAGACTGCTTCTATCTAAGGTACAGGGAAGCATGCTGCGGAACAACAACTTCTTAATAATTGTTAATCTGGTCTATACTACACTGCTGGACAATTGCTAAGGACGGATCACAAATTGCAATGTAGCATAACATTAAGCGAGACATGAGGCCTAGTAGGATAAATATAGTTGCCACACTGTTCAGACATTAGAATAAAGAATATTTATTGTTCTGGAAAGTACAAAAGCTGAGAAACATCTGAAAGAAAAAAATGTTCATTTGATGCTGCATACTGGTAAAATGCATTTAAAAGTCAGCAGGCACCTTGAAGAAAGGTATCAGTACGGGATATGTCCACCGTGGAGTGTGATGCAACATTCTACCCGTCGTATCATACTTTGCACAACATAATCCAGCAGCTGTTGAGGCAATTTATCCCATTTCTCTGAAAGTGCACGGATGAGGATGTTCTGGTTTGTCGGAGGATAGTTTCGACCAGCAACTTGCCTTCCCAAAGCATCCCACACATTTTCAATGGGGCTTAGATCTGGAGAACGTGATTACCATACGAGGCGTTGAATACTCTCGCTGTCTAGACAATCCTGAACAGCGAGTGTTCGATGACATGTTGCGTTATCGTCCATAAAAACAAATTTATCACCGACAGCACCACGGAAAAGACGAACACGAGGAAGTAGAACTTCACTAATGTATCGTTGGCCCGTCATAGTTCCATTCCCAACCACATGTAGGGGGTGAGGCCATTGATCATGATGCCGGCCCACACCATGACACTGCATGTCTGATATCGGTCCCTTTTCTGGATATTTTCTGGACGATAAGCAGTACCACTCTCACGCCAGATCAGTTGGCGTCTACAATCCGATGACAGACTGAACCTACTCTCATCTGAGAATAGTACGCATGCCCAATCCTGTTCAGTCCAATTGCGATGTCACGACACTATTGCAAACGGGCAGTATGATGCTGTCTGGTCAATGGGACACACACAACAGGTCT
Organism: Latrodectus hesperus; assembly: GCA_037975125.1. NCBI lineage: Eukaryota > Metazoa > Arthropoda > Arachnida > Araneae > Theridiidae > Latrodectus > Latrodectus hesperus. The sequence continues at coordinate 106,148,721 of CM075851.1, forward strand.
GCGGGCGTATAGTTCTCCTCCCCTCAAACGTCTGGCAACAGTTTTTCGGGAGACCTGCTTTCCTGAGGCAGCAAGAAGCTGATTTGCCACCTGCTGAGCTGTGGTGAGCCTGTTCCTTTTTGCTGATAGGGCGATATATCTGTCTTCTGCAGGCGTTGTACTTCTAACACGACCTCCCCCGTGCCGCCTACTACACATTCCAGTAGTTTTAAATGACTTCCACAGCCGTGAAACAACGCTGTGAGCGATGTCGAACTCCCTGGCAACATCTGTTATTTTTCGCCCTTCTTCGATCTTTCCAATAATTCGGCCACGCATAAAATCATCTAAGTGATGTCGAGAAGACATGCCGAAAATTTCAAGTTCGTCTATTAAATCTTTCCTGTAAAACTTTGACTTGAAACAACAATTGTCCACACGCGTCAAAACCTTTAAAGCTCTTATAGAACGCTATCACGTGATGAACAGACGTAGAAAAAAATTTGCATACGCATACTTCTTCTTACTATATCCCGCACTTATTCTAATTTTCCACATTTTGCTTCCTTTCATTTTGTGGTTGCTATGGATGATAGTGTTATCCGTCCTTAGCAATTGTCCAGCAGTGTATAACAGTGTATGTATCCAGTTCCTCAACTCTATAAGTTTGAAGAGTTAGAATTCATTCCTTTCAATCTTTAAGATCCCAAATGAATTAAGACTCGTGTACAAGATAAAACTGTTAAAGCACAATAAATCAAAGCAAATCAGAAAAGCACACGTGATTCTGCCAATTATGAATTAACAATCTACATAAATGAGGTAATCACATGCGCTACATAATTTTTCAGAGTGGTATTAAAGATATTTTTTCAGCATCAAACTATCTCATCCAGTTCGATAATTTTACACAATTTGAATTTGTTGCTGATTCATAAAATACCCTAAAGAGCTTATACGTTTCGTGTTATTTCATATTTTATTTATTTATACTGTATTTTGGTTTCATAAAATCCCTCAGGCAACTTTTTTGAGTCATCGTTGTATTTCTGATTTTTCCGATAATGGTTTACCACAATTATTTTTTAAAAATGCATTTGAAAAAATTGAAAACAGTAAAATAATTTGGTTTAAAAAATCAAACGTATGCGTGCTTAAGCAAATAAAAATGTAAAATGAAAATTTTGTGGTATGGAAAATGCAATGCGTATGATTGAATATCATTTGGAATTCCTTTACTCTTATACCGATGTGCTATGATTTTTATTTGCAATATTGTTAAAATTAAATTTCATTTATTCAGACAAAAATGTTTTCTAGATTTTATGGTTTAGGGTACTGTAATTTAATTTTAAAATGTTTATATCTTTTAAAAAATAATAAATTATAAGAAAACATTTAAAATTTTACTGCAATATTAGAAATAAGCGTGTGTAACATAATCCAAGTTCATGATTAAAAAATTATAAATATAGACGATACATTTTATTTTTAATTTTTATTTTATTTTAGCTGAATGTGATTTTTATTAAAATTTATGGAAGATTGCTTTACCAGCAGTGAATTCCATTACAACAATCATCAAAATATGACATCGAATCCAAAACTTCATAAATAAATTTTAAATGAATGATAAAATAATTTTATTGTCATTTGTCACACAGTACGTAACATGGCTGTCGACTAGTAAATGTTTTGAGCTGTTTTGCGAAATATTTGAACTTTATCATGGTATTTAAAAGACAAAAAGAAATAAATTAAAGGGGCTGAATTCACACGAGCGAAACTTGGTTTTTTATTTAATGTTTTTTTACATTTGTAAATGGTTTTGTTGATTTAAGAAAAAATGTCTTTCAAAAAAGTGAATTTGATTTTGAAACAAAATTTCCATTGTTATTGATAATCTTGAGAACAAGATAGTTAAACGTTTTTATCAAAGAAAATAAATTAACATCACATGAAATCTTTGATAATTTTAAAAATAAATTGAAAAAATCAATTTCAAACAAAAGTATAAACATTGGAAATGTTTGAATTTGTAAAATTTGAATTGAAGTATTTTGTAAATTCGTTCAGCGGTGACATTCTTGAAAATGAATTTATAATACGTCTAACTGAAGTGTCATCTTGGACTTGACAAAAGGCTTACTATCAGTTTACTGTATGATTTACGATTTGAGTCTGATTCACGTTAGAAGAGACAGTCTGTGGTATTGGAGTCTCCCCCAACGTGTTCACAGTACAGCCACGAGTACACCGCAATGCACTCACAGCTGTGGGATATATTGCCGTTGTCAGCAACGGTCAGCACTACAGTTAGCTGATAGCCAGCCACACTCGATTTAAAATTGATTGGTATTTATAAGGTTGTTAAAAATGTGTTTGTAAAAACTGGTAGGTATTAAATTATAATTAAATTTGCTTGTTTTAATTTTTTTCTTATTTCATTCATTTTCTAAGAAAAATATTAATCTTACAGTATTAAAAATACAGTATTCAAAAAGTGGAGACAGAATTTAATCAACTTATATATTTTCAGTAAATGTTACCCATTTTTGTTTCTGATTAAAAGAGGCGGAGAGTGAAAAGACACGCCTCTTGTTACATCTTTTAAAATGTGCGATTCTTAATCCGATGGGTGCCATTTGAGATTATTTATTTGTCTCGAAAATAGAAAATAGTCACTAAAAATTTAATTTTGAGAAGTTTTAAAGCAAAATGAAACAAGTATAAAATCAGTCAGTCTCTTCCCTACCTAGTAAATAAATATCCATGTGACACTAATGATAATGATTGACAATTAATTATTTTTAGGATTACTATTTACAACTCTTTTACGTTAACAATAATATTTTAGATGAGAAATATAATTTGAATTAATGGCAATATAATAACTTTGCTTATGAGAAAAATAAGAGTTAAATAATTTTTAATTCATTATATTTAGATTGATTTCTTTTTCTTTTCTTTTTTTGCTTACATTATGTTTGTTTTTTTTCTCGTTGAAAAATAGTAAATCAAAAATGAAATTTGATTAAAAAATCTCTTTTTTATGCTTTTTATTATGGGTTACTTTTTTTGTTATTAAAATCAATAATATTTTATCTCTAACAGGCTATAGCTTCCAGGTGAAAATACATACTTTATTCCAGGAAAACAACTGCGAATTGGTGTTTTACTATTTTATTAAGGATATTTGTATCAATTAAAGACTCGGCTATTTTGAAAATGCGTTTTTATAGAAAGAAATATAATCTCACGCAAAGATCAGCTAAAATGAATCGAAGGAGGGGTAGAACACATGAATATTCCCTGTCATTATAGTTAATAAATATTGATTTCACAGAGCTCCCAATTCTAATGCATTTTAGATGGGTGGTGGATTAGGGAAACAGAAATTATGACCGTTGCAATGGGCTAAAACAATATTTTCAAAAGTTGATTAAATATTCATCATTATTTTTAAGGAAATTACATTGATGGAATGTGGAACCCAAACAACCACAAAGATCCACACGACGTCTAAGAGATATGTCCTAGACATTTTATTGGATATCGTTTTGTCTCTGAGATGTCCACACGATATCCAAATATCTACGGCATATCCACCAGTTATCCAAAGGGTCGCAGCAAATAGATGTCAAGTGGATATTCGGATATTGCGACATCTAGTGGATGTCGCTTAGAGATTTTGGATAACCCTTGGATATACGTTAGATATTTATTAGATATCTCAGATATGTTTTCATATCCATGGGATATCCATTTGGAATTAAATACGATCTCTATGAGATATCTAAATGAAATCTGATTGGATGTCATTTGGAAATCTGTGTTTATTTTTCAGAACTTTTAAACTTTCCATGTTAGAAAATTAAAATAAAGTTGTATTTTTTTTACTTATGAAATTTTTTAGCAAAATGCTTACAAATATGTAATTTTTATAAAACTCATTCAAAATTTAATGATTGAATATATATTTTTGCACAGAATGAAAAAATATAAATTTTACAATGTTTTGACTATTTTTTTATAAATAATTTGATAGACAAATTTTTTCTCTAACACTTTGTTAAACCAAAGTTAAATTAATTTTTTGTAAATATTGCTTGTATTTTTTTCTTACAAATTGACGGTCTTTATAACATTATTTACTTACTCTGCTTGTACTTTGAATGTTCTTTTTCAATCCCTAATGGAAATATTTTTGATGTCTAAATAAGGAAATTTTTGTTTTTGAAACTAAAAATCATTTTATTTACTAGCTTACACATGGTAATAAACTGATTTCTAAAATCAAATGTTTGAATTTTAAAAGAATTGCAGAAATGATTGAATTTGAATTCCTTTTTGTAAACTTAAGTAGAATAGTTTTTACAAAGAAAAACAAATTCTCTTAAAACCCCAGTGACTAAATATATATATTCTGAGTCTTAAATAATAGTGTTAGTATAGTTTTTCAATTTTTGGTTAGAACACATTTGTTGTAGAATAAATTTTATGTGTTTACTATCAACCTGAAAAGTATCAAAACGAAAATCTAAATAATCTTAAAAAGCTTAGCTTTTAAAAGTAACAGTAGTTATTTTAAGATGGTTTGTTTTGCCTAGTGCAACAAAAATATTTATTTTTGATATCCTTAAGAAAGCTGCTAGTAAGCATTTTAAATTTCTTACACTTTAATTTTTTAAACTTGATTGATGAATCTTTAGTTTTAAAAACTTTCACATTCTTATTGAAGCTCTTTTATAGATATCTCAAACTTGATTAATAGAATATTGCATAATTAGAATAAGTTCATAGAAAAATACATTATAATTTATTAAAAAGTTAGATTATCTGTTTTTTCCAAGGATCAATGATCCGACAAGGAAGTATAGAAAAACAGCAATGTTTATTTTTACAAGAATTAAACAAGTGATTGAGAATTTTCTTGAATACAAATATGTTTGCTGCATCTTGCTTTGGCATGTCTAAGCCAATTTTTAATTGCCAACTCTATATCAGCATCAGTGGCAGGTCCAATCAAAGAAGGATTTTTTCGGGCAGCAGCTGTGAAATAGAAAAAAATATTTATTAATTCAAAAATAATTAAAATATACACTAAATTTTTGTAATTCAAGCTCACTTTGTCAGCTGCATTCCATGATATGCAGAACACAAAGCAAAGGAACAATACTCTAGAATGAAGTCTCTAAGCCTAAGTTATTAAGAATTATTAAGCCTAAGTTAAGGAAAAAAACTAAGTAACAGAAGAAAAATCAAATAAAGTTTTAAAATAAGATTAATATTGATAATCTTATAAAACTTTTTTCCTGGGTTGCATGTCAGAATTACTTCCTAGCTCCTTATAAACATGAATATTTACTGTCATTCACTTAAATAATTCATTAATGAAACATTTTCATCCTCTGATAATGTTTTACACAAGGTTTTTAAATAACCACCAAAATAATTTAAAATATAACAAAGAAAAAATATAATACAATATATCACAGTGTATGTAATTTAATTTATAACAAACTGACAAAAAACTAAAAGATTTGGAATTGTTACCAAATTAAAAATAAATAATAACAATCCTAAACAAAGTACATTTATCAAATAAGTGAACCAATCTCTTACTGATACGATTCGCCATCTACCCAGATGAAAAACTAATTCTAAAATTATGTTCAATACACAGTTCAAATAAGCATTGCCTGCCTCAGCAATGATTTATATTCTAAGTAAGGAACAGTCATTTAATTCAATTCAAATATTGTGAGAATGATATTGAGAAGCTATTGACATACCAAATACAATTTCACATAATCCGAGACTAGAAAAAACTTCTTTTCCTTTCGCACCCAGCCAGCTATAATTTCGGGCAATAAAATCAGTCATTAATTTCTTCATAATGCGTTTTACAGTTGAATCAACTGTGTGGCCACCACAATCGGAAAGTCTAAGAATCTAAAAGAAAATTTCATCACAAATTTGATTTTTGAATATAATAAACATTTACTCAGCATGGAAAAAATAATACCAAACAATCTTTTATAGCTTCATCTTTTAAAGAACTTTCTATTTTCTGCAAATCTTCACTTGAATTAATTGGAAGCTTTACTGGTAGCTCAATAGGTTGAAATTACAATAGTTATCAAATTATAAAATAAAATATTCAATATTTTTTTGTGCTTTTTATGTTTCATCTAACATCCCTGTGAAGTTGTAAAAATTTATTTATTATTATGAATACATGGAAAATAATTACATACTTATTAGTAAACATATTTAATTATTTCCAAATACAAATATTATAAATGTTAATTTTACAAGCTGTATATGTGAAAAACTTGTCTAAATGAAAAGAGCAATTTGCAATTTATAGAAAGCAAAATGTTTTAGTAAATTATTATTTATAACTTTTAATGAAATGGTAATAAATTGTTTAGTACTTGAAAATTACAATGAAGTGAAAAAAAAACTGCATTCATATTCAGAAGATTTTAAAAAATACTAAGGAAAGATTTTTTTGATAAATTAATTTCTGTTAGAAACTTTACTTTTATTTTAAGCCTTGCATTTTGTCGTAAAGTATTATGAAAATATTGTTTCTTCTTCAACAGAAGAAAACTGTTGGAAGCATGTCTAGGGCCAAATTTAGGTTGCTGTTGGAAGCAATTTTTACAACGACCAGTTTTCTTGATGTAAAAATTACTAGGAACATAACCTGAGCAGTTTTTTCCTCTTTAAATATAAAATAAGTAATTTTAATATATAACAATATTTATTTGTATTTAATAAATGAGAAAATTATTTTACTTACACATTCCTAGCATCAGCACAGATAATATACTTCTCTCCATTTTTAATCAAATTACATATACTTTCCATTCCTGTTAGCCTACAACTGCTCCCAATTGTAGATAAAATTCCTTTTAAGAAAACCTAATAAAATTGAAAGCTTCTTAATAAATAAAATAAGTAACCGTGCAAAAATTTAAACAAATAGAATAATAGTAAGCATACTTTGACATTAAGATTTTCTTTTATCACAATCCACCTTTCTAAACAATGATTAATAGTCCAGAACAAAAGAACCACAGAATCCCTTGTGATAGAGTATGACCATTGAGCAGACAAAGAGATGCTGGTGTAACTGTTTTCAAATATTCAAAATTAAATTCAGGTGTTGGTAATGAGGATTCCAGTATATCATGGTCTATTTCAGGTAATGATTCTATAATATTTTCTGTAATGGAATTTAAAAAGATTATTTTAATTTTTAAATAAATAATTAGAAACAAATTCTAAAAAAATGCTTCAATCTAAGATCATAAATTTAACAAAATTTTTACATATATTTCATATCACCATTCTAGTTTATTGGATAAATTTTAAATAAAAGCAAATGACATTCTTTGATCAAATGTACGTAGCAAACTTTCACCTAAAAGCAACAAATCTTTAAATAGTAACAATTTTTATGAATGCAAATTACAAATTTGCTAAGATGAAACAGTTAATTTGAATGAGATTACTTTTTAAAAATAACCTACTGAAATAATCAATTGAGATTCATTTTGTAAATTACAATACACTTTGAATAATAATCTATAAAATATTTATAGAACTGAATGAGTTTGATTGGGAATCATTTAGTAAGTATTCAATTACTGATAAATTTTTCTCGACAGTGATAAATTGCTTACCATGCATAGAAGTTTGCTTATTTTTTACTGATGTTGGAAAATTGTCACATACTTTCTTTGCTGTATTTCTAAGAGCAGGCAGTTTTCTTTTTCTTGTGCTTGATGAAAATAACTTGGGCAAATTTGGGAAGATGCTTGGAATAGCATCTTTCATCAATTTTGGCTTTCCTTTTGGCAATTTTTACAGCTAAGCACATATATTCACAAAACATTAAAAAATGTCTTAATACATTTAAAAAAATTTATACAACACAAATAACTTACAGTTCCATCTGATAACTTTTGTGTATAATAGGTATTTAAGTCTTCTTATTTAAAGTGCAAAGAACACACTACATCTGAAGAAGTCAATTGCTTATTAGCCCGAGGAATTGCCAGTCTCCATTTTTCAAGCAAGTTTGGATCCTAAATCAATAATACATTATAATATGCAGAATAAATTAAGAACAAAGTTATAATTATATGTTTACTTATGAGTATATCAGCTTTGTTAATACCAAGTTATAATTATATTTTCCAGTTTTATTTAAATCGGTGAATCAGTCTCTTAAGTGATTTACTTAATTTTAGCTTTTGTATTGATACTAAATTATATTTACATACAATTATATTCAATAAATACAATTTAATTCAATAAATAAAGAAGGCAATTTAAAATAAACAAGACAATAGAGAAATATGGGGGTAAAGTTAGATTGATATATAAATATTTGATGAATTACTTACAAGGATTTTTAAATTTTTTCACAATACACAATATCCAGAAATAAAAAAGAAAAACACAATCAACAATCTAAAATGGTTGCATTTTAATTAACCAGCAATTATTTGATTACAAAAAAGAACTAAACTAGATAATTTATTATATTTTGATAACAAAAATCAATCGCCGATTGCATCCCAGATCGCAAAAAATAATACAAAAGCATACATTTTATTCATTTTACAACATAGACTAACTTATCAAGATAAAAATTATTCATTGAAAATTAAAGTAGATGAAATATATTTTGCACGTTGTATACCTTTGGTGCACTAAAAAGGCTTGGTAGTTTTTGCGAGGTTAAATTAATTGCCGATTTTAATTTCACTTCACTTATTGAGTTAAACTACAGGCACATAACAGCTTAAATCTTTTCTTAAGTTACAGTAAGAGCCCCATTTAAAATCTAACATATTTAAACACAATAAAAATTTTGAATAAAAATTCCTTGTTTTCACTCGTGTTTACATTATATCATTCTTTAGATGTATAGGAGATATCTAGGCTTGGATATCTAAACAACATCTATAACAAGTACATCCAGTAATATCTAACTTTGAAATATCTAATAGATATCCATGTGAAGCGATTTTGAGATATCCACATTGCAAAAGTTGTGGATATCTATGAGATATCCCTAGCATATCTCCATGTTAATATCTAAACTATGTTACCTCTGTGATATCTCATGGATATCTAAGTCGTGGATATCCAAATTGTAGACGTCTAATAGATGTGTTTTATGTCTAACAGATATCTGGATCTAAATTAGATATGTTTTGGATATCTAAGAGATATCAATGGTTGTGTGGGAATGCATTGGGCTGGAGTCAGACAGTCTAATTATTATTATTTTTTTGGTCCCTGCCCCAAACGATCATGAATGAATGACCAATTCTTAAAGGAAAAAAAAGTACCTATTTTGGAAGTCAGCAAAGTTCGGGAAACATGAGAATTGAGGGTTCAGTGGGCTTACAGTGAGTTCAAATCAGGGTTAATTGCGGTTTACATTAATTACAAATACTGTAATCAAAATTTTGAAATGAAATAAAGTTTTAAATAAGTATGAGATTAACATCTTGATATAAGTTTAATTCCATTGTATGCTCTCAATTTAACACCCGATAAAAATTCATCTAATAAACACAATAAGGTTTTTATTCATTTAGATTTATTACTACAGTAGACGTTAGTTTTTCTCTCTCTAATTAATGCAAACTCAGGATTTTACGAACTGTAGCCTGGTCCCTAACAGGATTCCACAGAAGCAATGATAATTTTAAAATCCAGTTACGGACAAAATTGTTGAAAAATCTCTTTTTTATGAACTCGCTTTCAAGAATTTTTCGTTTTTATTTATTTTTTTTATCATCTGATATTTTATTCATTTTTTTATTTAATAGTTGAGAAAATTGGATCGACGTTATTATTGGAAAATCTTTGAATTGTGGGCAACTACAACATGAAATGTTAACAAATCAGTGTAACGAATGAAAAGTATTTTCGATTATAAAATTGAAATTGAAGATAAATATTTTTCATGAATCCTCTAGTGTGATTTATGTTAGTAAACTTTGAACTATACAATAGACACCAGACTTGAGTATTATTCCTCCCGGACGTTGAGAAGCAATCTGTGTAGCATTCATCCTGCCTAATCTAACTTTCGACTTTGCATAGATTTAAGTGTAATGAATAGCATCAAGCGAAAATATGCTATGATACTTTTGGATCATGTCACGGAACTTCCTTATGAAACTGACATTCTTGGCGTCAGAAGCTAGTGGTTCAGAAGCTTCACGCCGCTTCCCGTAAGCTCAGCAAAGTGAAGCATCATTTGCCGCGGGCAGTGGTTGGGAGGGTGACCACGGTGTACTCTCCTTCACTGGGTTGCTGGAGCTCCGTGGGTTGGAGACGTGCCCACGTTCATCTGCGACGTCCAAAGTCCTTCCGCTGGTGTGGCGTGGATGGGGAGAGGAGGGTGCCAGCTCAGGTGTGGCCTCGTCACCTGATTGTGGTTCAAAATGACGAGGCACCTTAAAAAGAGCAATGTCGTACTTTCATCTTCGTGGGGCTCTGATCCAAACGAAAGACGCTCTCTATTGACTTAATTCGCACTGCTAATAGCATAGTGAACTTGGCTTGTCCAAGTGTCATAGGAAAACAACAACAACAAGAATGATATCTAAATAAATTTGATCGCATGCGTTATTAAATAAACCATTAAGTGAAGAAAGAAAATAACTATCTGACTTGAGTGAAGATAAATTATGATGAGCTTCGTCAAAGAATCCTCTACTGCCCCTCGAAATTTCACTTCAGGATTCTTTGAATCTGGATTTAGATGGAATTTGACGTGAGCTTTAAACTAAGAAATCAACTCATTCCTGAAATTTCATTTCAGAACTTTTTGAATCTGGATTCAAATGTAATTTGTTTGAGGATTATCAGATGAGAAAGAAGTGATTTAGAATATAATATGAATGAAAAAAAGTTCAGATATCAAACATAAAGAAAACGAATTAATTTTGCTATCCTCGGCAAAACAGTAAGATAAATGGCTGATAATATTGAGATATATTTTTTGAGAAAAACAATAATAAAATCAATTTCTACATTGAGAAAACTTGTTTAAAAAATGCATTTTTGAAATAGAAAAATACGTGTTTTAAACTGCTTTTTCTTCAATAAAATGAAAGTAAGAATTGTTTTTAATAATGAATTTTATTTATAATGTTTTTTTATAATTCAAACTTAATTTTTTATTGTACTTTATAACGACATAGTTGTGTTAAAAAAATAATTTTAAGATCTTAAAAGTTACTTTTCTATTTTACGAACTATTTTACTGGTCTCTACGTGTTGGTAAAATCTGGAGTCTACAATATTTTCTTTCACAACTAATTTCTTAAAATTTTAAAATCATATTGATAAAGTAGATGTATTTATAAAGTTTTTATATAAATCTCTATACCTAATTTACTTTTTCGATTTGTAAAGAAAATGAAAAAAAGCATCTCGAAGAGCATAAGTGTTTTTCTTGGAAATAAATTTTTTCTATAGCTCATCAAGGTAATTGTGTGAATGATTTTAACTTCAATATCATATGATTCATTGAAGACGGCAGGTTGAATGCTGAAATCAGAAATTGGTGAAATCACCCTTGGCGACGATGCTTCCATAGATTAGGGTAAAAAATACATGAGTTAATATTAGGGTTACGGGTAAGATTGAAGTTAATTATTTCTAATGTTGTCTTGCACAATATTTGTTCAGGCATTTATTAATTGCCACTCCAAACCAGTCATATTTTTGGGTATTTGAATATTTCGCTTCCATTTCTTAGATATTTTCGATAATCAAAAGGTCTGGTGTAATTTCTCACTGTAGAAGCCATCTTACTAACTGAAAAATATGCAGTGGGTTTAATTTTTTAAACATTTATTTAAACTTAACAAAAAAAACATTAAAAGGAAATATAAAAAAAGATCTGACAGCAAATTAGTCAGTAACTTTCCACTCATTGTTAGAGCTACACTTACATAATGTTACAAACCACTCTCTCACTTGAATGAATGAGAGCGTCATTTATACTATAACAGAGATCTTAACATACTTCTTCGGATTGAAATATGAATTTTAAAACATTATTGTGCAAATTTTGATTGCTATAGAATTAATTTCAAAATCTTAAAATAAAATCAATTACCTAACAGTTGATAACATACAAAATTACACACAGTGCAATAAAACACATAATATACTTAAGAAACATGTAAAATATATTGTAGTGATCATTTGTGTAAATATAAAAAAACTACTACTACTTTCACTATAACTTATACTTTAAAAAAAGTGGAGTTTCCACTTTTGTTTTGTAGCTTTCGCTTCTCGTTATATCTCATGGAAATGTATGCAAGTTCTAATTTTATCATTACAGTTTTTCGTTATAAAATGGATTTATTTCATTCATCTACACTTTGACACACTTCAGTATAATGTTCTTAAATTAAGAAATTAAATATTTTCCGCATTTTAAACTATAATGAATATCTTTTGATCTACAGGTAAAATGTTTAAACTTTTGACGCGTTTCATAGCTCTGCACCATTTACTAATCTATCATTTACAACTCTTATTTTAGAATCACTACCTGGGAAAACCTGCTCTATTTTACCAATTATGCATTTATTCATTGAAAAATTATCGCTTATATTTAAACTAAAGAGCCTAATTTTACATTATTATTTCATACCGTCCGTTTTGTTTTTTCTTGCAAATTGCTTAGATCTCTTTTCCAGAAGTTTCGTATTTATTAGTGGTCTTTTTGTTCTTTTCTATCTATTAAAAATATTTTCTTTTCTACAGCTGGCGACGAATGGGAGGGTGACCACTTTTTCCCTCAGCTATATCTGGAGCTCTGTGGGTTGGGGCGTGTCCATGTTAATCTGTGACGTTCTAGGTTCTTCCGTTGGTATGCTATAGATATGGAGAGGGGTGTCAATTCAAGAGAGAACTATTTACTATAAATTTAAATAATTAAAAAAGAAGTAATAAAATTTCAGCGTAAGGCGTTGTATAACCCGTTCATTTATAAGTGAGTTCTTTTGACATAAATGAAAGGAAAATCAGACAGCTTCGTTCTTTTTCTTCTTCCGCAGCGGATGTGTGATCTAAAGTAGATCATCAGAATCATAAGAACTTTTATGAAACACAAGGTGCACTTTAATATTAAATGTATCATTTTTTGCAAATAGATTGATGATGGAGATGAAATAAATGTTTATCTGGGTGAGAGAGAAAGGGATTTCTCGGGTGGGGCTTTTTCAATAATACCTTCTTTCAAATAATCGTCTATTATTTCAATGTATTGTTCGTGTAAAAAGGGTTTTTATTGTGTGAATCGCTTTAAATGAGTTTTAAATCTCTTTTCTGCAACTGTATAATTATCACTTAAATTATTAATGGAATTATAGTCGTCCATGGTAAATATACTTCATAGCGAATGTTTTTAAAAATTATTGTTTTATTAAATTTGCGTAAGACATCATGAAAATGTTGTTTTAGATAGCAGATGATTCTAGATCTCAAAACCTTTCTAAGTCCCATTTTAAAAAATCATGATCATTTACTGATAAATACTGCAACTTATTTGGAAATTCTATTTGGCTTATAGAAGCTGCTACTATCCAACCAAATATTATTTACGGTAAAATAATATTTTCATTTTTTAATTTAATTTGATTTAGTTTTTCACACGTGATAAAAAAAGCTCACCTACAATTAAAAAGTCCATTTTCCTTGGCCAATTAAATTCAGGACCAGGAATAATTTTTAATTTTTTGTTAAATCTAATTTTGAATCTATTTGTTTTAAAGTAGTTAAATTTATAATTTTTGGTCATCTTTTCTACTTTTATAGCAGATTCATTAGTGAGTAGAGCTCCTTAAGTGGTGGACAGTCCAAACCGAGGGGACAAAAGGGGTTCTATTGGGACTCACTGTGGCTGGAAGAGGGCCGGATGGCCTTAATTCAAAAAGATACAGCACAAAACATATATTGTTGAGAATATAATGTATTCCCTGTCTCTCTGGAGTGCAAGATAACAGAAAAAACAGTCATTAATCATCGTAATTCAACTTTGTATTTCAGTAATATCGTTCTGATTGTGAGTCAGAACAATTTCTGTTTTGATTTAACCGTCTCAGCATATGGTATTATAGATTTTTCTTTTCTAACATTTGCCATGCCTTGATTTTACGTTCAGGAAGCTTGAGATTCAAGACTGTTAGAACGGTTCTACCCTTTTACTTCGTTATAGAAGTGATTGAGATTTCATAAAATTTCTAACATTTATAAACAGGATGATAATTAATTCATTATACTGAACAATTTGGATTTGAATTTGATTGTATCATTATTTACTTTTTCGAAATTGTTTTCTTTTTTAAGCTTAATGCGTGAAGGTTGATTTTATTGTATATTTTCCTTATTTGACTTCGCTTTAATGACATGCTGTGCCCGAGATTATCTCAGATACGACGGTTAAAAATTAAAAAATAAATAAATAAAAAATTAATGAATCTTTCCAATTTAGAAGCTTGTTTGTGACTTGCGTCAATTCGTGTCAAGTTTTTTTATATCTACTTTTTGAGAGATAATATGGATTAGTATTAATTTACATAACTCTTTCAATTCCAAGTCTGACAATTTCGAAGCTCTAAAATGATTTAAAACATTGTCAATAAATTTTCTAAATTATTTTGATGATTCATGTGTATAGTTTTTTTAAAAAATAAATGAGTAAGAAATATTTATCTTGTTTTCATATTTTTCTTCAAGAGATTTTAACAGATAAAAGTGTCATCTGTTGTTTGAATGGAATTTTTTTTACCTTTTAAGAGTGCTTGTAAATAATACGGTGTTTGCGTTTCACTACAATCATTTTATTCATTATCAAAAGATAAAATTGACTCTAAAAGCATTCCTATCTTCATAATTACCATAAAAAATTAGTAATGGTATTTCTGGAAATTTAATATTAGATGTATTTTTATAATTATTTGTTTTCAGATTCATTTATATTTTTCAATTGAGAAATGAAAAAGTTCAGCCTTACCTCAGTTTTATGAAGACGTTCTTGAATTTCCTCTAAAATATTTATTTAAATGTTCATTAATATATTTATTTCACCTAGTAAGAAACAATAGACTGTTCTCATTTCGTAAATATTCTTACTTTTGATACACTGAATGACACTGAAAAGGCAACACCAAGCATGATTGGCCAGAAAATTATGTAATTTTTAGGGTACATGCACCTTACCGAGTTATGCAAATGATGTGAAATACGCTGATCTCTAGAGCAAGTTGGATAAGATTTAAGGCGAAAACCCGGTGGAGTGGACAATATTCAAACCGTTATTGCTGCTTGGAAAATAATAGTTGAAAATTTGTTCTTGTCACAAAGGAAGCCTGTAATTGCAGAGAAGATCAAATCATCGTCCTTGGAATCAGTTCCAGCAGACAGAGAAGTCTATGAGGCGTATGGTGATCGGACTGAGAAACCAGTTTGGCCCTTAAGGTAAATCTCAGCTAACAGACACCTGGATTCGGCTACAGTGTACCGGCTGTAGCAAAGATGGTTGGAACAAGGAACTGTTTAACATTTGTGGGATGCCGGTGCAGCAGCTTTACGTCATCACGCATGGATAGACGGGAGGTAGTGGTGGCCCTGCAAACCACGTCTATTCAAATTCTGCATTCTATCGAAATGTGCAAGACACCCTGAATGCTTCCATATTCAGCAGAACCATTTGCCGTCGATTGTTTGCTAGTGGCCTACGCTCATGATGTCTGTTAATCTCACAGCATAGACACCAACACTTGGGATAATGACGGATTAGCTGAGTATATCGCCCGATCGTACATTGCCCACATCAGCTAATATGCTCTCCAAGGTGTACAGCTACTTCTCTGGCCACTATGCTTGCCAGATCTCTCACCAATCGAACACCTTTGAATTGATTTAACGCCAGTTGCAGACCCTGTTACTGCTTCCTTCAGAAGATGTACTTGGACAAATGGTTCACAGGGAATGGAGAGTCTTCCCTCAAGACGCCATCTGTATTCTCATAGACATCACGCCTAGACATGTTGCTTCGTGTATCGCCATCCACGGTGGTCCTACAATCTACTGACCAGACCCTGTTTTCTCTCTTTGTTATACACATCATTTCGAAATACTGATCACATATTGTTCATTGCTGTCTCTGTTTGCGGAGTTTCTTCACTTTCTGGCAACTCGTTCTTGGTATTGTATTTTCCCTTTTGGGTAGTGTATTTAAATTATCCAGTTTTTGTAAAAATTCTACCTAACTTTCCCATGTTTCCTAATAGTCCTTTGTTGAGTAATTTTATCTTAATTCGAAAAATAGAACTAATATATAATTACTCAAGAAAATAATCAGAATTTATTTCATTCCCCATTACGGGATGGGGGTTTTATGAGCTAACCTGTAAATGTGATAAAAAATTAATATTTATCACATTCACTTAGTTTAATGGAGATAATGAATAATCACGTGATTAATAATTTTTACCGAAATATATGAGGGTCAGTTAAAAAAAGTTAGTTGCATTATTCAAGAAAACAAAACAGGATAGGGGTTTTTCAACAACTTTATTAATATCTTAAAGTTACATTCAAAATCTACTTTTCAACGTAACTACCTTCGTTATTTAATCATTTGTTGAGGTGTGCTGCAAGTTTTTCGATATAAAGAAATCCTGTCCTATGTTCGATAACTATTGTTGGCTGCAGCTTTTACTTTGGCATCAGAATGGTACCTTCGCTATTAAAAATCTTGTTTCATGGGACCAAACACATAGAAGTCAGGATGTGAAAGGTCTGGCCTGTAAGGAGGATGATTTCACACTTCACTCTAAACTTTTTCAGAAGTTCGCGCGGTTGTTTTGCTGCATGGTTTTGCAGCATGCGGTCTTGCATTACCATGCTGTAGCACAATGCCTTTTGACATTTTACCTGTGTGTCGATTTTTAAGTGATTTTCACAATCGTTTTAGTGTTCAGAATAAGAAAATACATTAATTGTGGCCCACTTCGGCATGAAATCTGTAGGCAACGAGCCTTCTCTGTCGAAAAACAGCGTCGTCATCACCTTTCCTGCAGATGGATCAGTTCGGCAAATAGTTCGTGTCGGGAAATGCTTCCACTCGAGCGAGCTGCTTTTTGTTTCAGGTGAGAAGAGGTAAATCTATGTTTCATTTTCAGTCACAATTTATCCAAAAACTCATTTTCTTCCGTTTGATAGCGTAGCAGAAATGCAAATGTACTTTCGAAACGCTTTCCTGTATGTTCCTCCGACAAAAGACGTGGCACCCATTGAGTACAAACTTTACGAAATTTAAGGTGATAGGCAGTAATTTTATGCACACTTTCATGAGAAATATCTAGTTTATTTGAGATTTCGTCTATCGTTATGCGTCTGTTTGCACAAGAATGCATCCATTCACGCGAGCAGCGATTTCTGAATTTGTTGCAGTTATTGTCTTCCCTCGCACTCAGCGACGTAAATCTGTTCATCCATTCTCAAACATGTTGCAGCATTTCGCGATACCTTGACGTGACATTGCATTTTCACCATACCCTTCATGCAAGTGCCCATACATCTGAGTGCAGTTGCACCTTTTTGCCCACAAAAAAACGAATCACAGCCCGCTATTTGCAGCTGTCGAGACATGTTTGCGACTGACTATCAGAAAAACAAAACTTGCCTTGGCGAAACCGCTACGTCACGCGATAAAGGTACATGTCTGAAGTGTTGCCACACGTGTCATTAAAATAGAGTCTTAGACGGTACATATTTACGCAGTAGAGCAATAAACTTTCTGACTGACTCCAACACACATTGCGTCTCTAGAGTAACTTCGTGGTTGTATGTCTAATACAAAAGAAAAAATAAACTTTCCATTATTGTCAAAGATTTTATTACATGTGAGTTGCGCAGTAGAAATGCTTTCTATGACAGGGATTAACATTCATTGGCTTCAAAAATTTAACCATTAACATACTTCATACACAAAAATCTGCATAGGAAATCTCAAAATAATCGAATGTATAGACTTTTTATTTTTCTCCAAACAAAAGCATAACTTACGTTCGGAACTAAGAAAATTTACACTATTGTGTAGTGTAAATTATACTACAACAGAATATGTCTTGATGAAAATTTTTTGATTAATTTAAAAAAATAAATTTTCATCATTTGTTTATATATTAATTTAGAATTTATCAAGATTAGAAAAATATTTTTAGACTATTTTCAGGTCATCGAATATGTTTTGCTTTTGTTTATCATCGTTTAACAGATCGTAATCATCTAATTATTACTTTTCTTTTACAAAATGGTAATTCTCATGTTAAAAGGATCATGTTGCAAACTAACTATTGTATGACTTAAAAGGTAATTTATTTATTAAACATGATTTTTTGTTGCTTATACGGATTTTGGAGATGCCAATACGGAAGTTCTTGCAAAAATTCGTTTTGTCAACTCAAGCTATGTAGGAAGTTTAAATGTTAGATGTGAAATTAAGTAGTTATTTATATTAAATAACTAAAAATGTATAAATATGCAAATGGCTTATAAAAATTTGTATTAAAAAGCTCATAAATGATATACTAAAAATTTAACAAATTATTAAATGATTTTCATAAAAACAGATTGGAGAAACTGATGTTACTAGCGAAGAAACAGAGTTTGATGAGGAAGCAAGCATGTTAGAAATATTTTCATCATATCAAAAGATATCACCTTATGAAAATCCTATTTTGGAGAAACTAAAGGAAGCACCAGTTAGTATTTATTTTTAAAATAAAACAGCTAAGCTATATGCCATACATATTTAATAAACATGATTTTGTTACAGACTATAACAGAGTGGTACAATCTATGTCATGAAAAAGTTGACCAAGATGTTATTAGAAAAGACTCATTGCCAACAATTACAGTAGATGAAGTAGAAGAAAAAGGCATTCACGAAGATGAGGATTCCATTTCTGATGCCATTTCAGAAACTTCTAGAGAGAAACAATTAAGAAGAGTTTCAGGAAAGAAAGTCCAAAGGACACTAAAACTTGGTGATATCGAAGCTGCAGCTGAAACTGTTGTTGATAAAATTTTGGTTGATGTTTCAGAGAAACCACAAGATGGTTCATATGAGGAATCAGTTGTAAAAGACACATTAGAGAAAGTCTTGATGGAAGTTCAACAGAAGCAAAGTGTTACATATGATGGTGAAATTTCTAGTCGAGATGTCGAAATCAGTGAAAGTACAGAAAATATTCAAGTAGATGACAAAGATCTTTTAATTGTTAATAAAACAAACATGTTAAAGAAAACGGAGAGTGAAAACATTGACGACAATTCTTTCACAAGTGGAAAATTAATCGATTTAACTGGAAAACCTTTAAGCGAACCTGAAAGAAGTGAGACGAAACAAGATGTTCCAGAAATTGTTTCCGAAGAATCAAAGCAAAGTAACACAGAAGAGACATTGCATGAAATAGAAGTAAGTGGAGCAAAAAAGAATGAAAAAAATCAAACGAAACCAACGAGTACAGGTGACGAAAACAAAGTTATTGCCACAAACGTTGATTCTTTAGAAAAAGTACAAAAAGAAAAGAAAATAAATGCTGAAAAACCTTCTAAAGATGAAACCAAATTATTGCCACAGCTCGTTAGCGAAGATCTGAATAAAGATGAAAAGGCTTTAACACCAGGAGAAATATCTTGCATTTCTCGCACGCCATTCCAGTTAGCAGAAGAATCAGTTAAAAGAGAAACTTTTACAGACGTTGATGTTGATGAGTTAAATAAAGAAACAGAACATGTAGATGAAATATTTACTTCCCCGTTAAAGAACAGTGAAAATGAAGTAAATCGTAAATACGATACGATTGAGCAATCATTAAAGGGAAATCGGAGTGAAGAAGCCAAAATTTCAATTAAAAAAAGTAATACAAGGGCCGATTTCAAAACTGGACGAATTGCTTCAAAAGATACCTTAAAAACGGCACGTGGATCCGTCGAAAAAGTGATTAAAAAAAGTAGTAGTTCTATTAACAGTAAATTAGCCTTTAAAAGAGCAAGTCAAGAAAAACGTTTTTCAACAACTCCGGATGACACAGAAACTGTTGAGAAAAAACTCAAGAAAAAAGAAAAAAGCTCAGAAGATATGCAGCCGCATCAATAAAAAATACAAGAATATGCTAATCAAATGTAATTCTCCAAGTTATTAAGGAAGAAATAAAGCAAGCCAAAGAATAGATGTATTTGGACATGTGAAAAGCTTCAAATTATTTTAACAGAAAAAATGAGATACCTACATTTTAAAAGTTTGCTAAAATTCAAAAGTAAATAAAACTATTTAGAAAACATTAAATTATAGGTGTATTTAAAGTCAAAACACTTAAATTAATATTAGTTAGGAAAATTGTTATTGGTGACAGATTTTAAAATAAAAATATCAGATAATAAAAAAAATATTTAAGCATACTCTGAATCGTTATGCATTTGAATTTAAAGAAATTTAAATTTCGAAATTACAAAAGCACTATTTATATAGAATATATATAGTTTAAATAACTATATTACATAAAAGAGAGAGAATCTCTCAATATAAAATTCTCTCTCTCTATTTACGAAAAAATTAAACTTAAACTCATCACAACATTTTTCTTTTTCTTCATTAATTTCACATCTTATTTGTATAACTGACCTAAATATTTTAAGACTTTTGTAAATCATAATACTCGAATGCATATAATTAAATGTTTTTTTCCCATTTTTAGTAATTATAGTTGGTTGAGTGATTAGGTTCCTGACTTCTGAGCTGTGGGTCCCGGGTTCAAATCCCGGTTTGTGCATGGACATTGCATTCTTTCTCTGTGTTTTGCTGTCCTTTCTTTTGTGATGATGTATGAAAGTGGCCCAACCTATAAACGGGTTTGTGGAGGTATGGCGCGCGGGCAAGGCTGCCCAAGTAGCAGAGGCTCAATGGTATCACCGTGGCCATTTACCGGTTTCACTGGTAACTCACCTTACACCGAATTTTTTCAGCGGTTCGTGCCCAGTAACTTATACATGAAACGGTCACTGTTTTTCCTACCGCATATTCTGAATAACAGGTAACCATGAAAAATCCAGAGGTCAGATGAGGTGCACTTTTCTTTGGATGGAGAAATGAATAATTAATATTGTGACATATCAGGCGCTTCATCTTCTATAACGTCCAATACCAACAATAATCCCTTCATTCTGATGATGTAACTACATGATGCAGATTTACAACTGTTTTTTTTTTACTTGCATTTCTTAAATTCCTTATGTGTTCGGATGAGTGAATTTCGCTAGCACATCATTCCAGCTTTACAGGAACAGAAATGTTTGCAGACTATTGTCCTTATGCAAGGCGAAGTAACTTCCCACATGAGCTGCAAATCAAAGAACTGTCAATTATAAACTTTAGCGAGAATTATATATGATCCAGAGCTTTTACGAATGTCTGTTCTCGTTCCCCAGACATGAATCCTTGACTTTGGTTGTAGGGATTCCTATAAGTCCGTGTGATTACTTAACATCAATTGTTAAGTAATAACGTGGCTTAATGAAGGGAAATTGAGTACTTGTTGAGCAAATTCTGTAATTGGGTAAATTTCAATGATTGACAAACTTTTCGTCTTTTTAGGCGCTACTAGTTCCTTGTGTGGAAATTACTTTCCTGAAATGTTAATTATTTTTATAACACAAATCTTTCTCCCTAGTATCTATGCAATATAACGGCAAGATTCATCAAAGTACCATAGACAGAACAGGTATGTGTATAAAGGTATAATATTTTTCTGTGTTTTATAGGAATGGTGAAAAAGCTAATGAATGAAAGATTTTTGTTCACTTCAAATTTTAAATTTTTTAAATACTATATTTGTAACAGTGGAAAACTTTTGTCATTCTTATTGTTACATACATTTACAATAAAAGAAAAAGTTGCCATTTTATGAATACAAATTTAAATTTTTTTTAAAAAAAATATTACCGAATTGGTTTTAAATTGAAAACTTTTTGAAAATTTAAATTTAAAAAATACATACATTTTTAATGAAAGCTGTGATTCTATAAGAATACAAATTTTAAATTATAGCTTTCTGTAGAATTCTAACGATTTAATATATAGAAAAATAGTACAAACATTCAAATTTCCAAATATTTCGATGCAGACGAGGACTAAACATACATCAAAACAAAAATGTGTGTTTCATGTGTATACTTCTAAATAAATATGTAGAATAAAAAAGTTTTAGTAGAATAAATATTTATTCAAAAATTTATTTTTCAGGCAGAAAAGAAATTAGTAAGATTACATAAAAATATTAAAATTTTAATCTTAAAAATATATACAACACAAACTAGAAAAATTTATCCATAAAAGGAATGTCAAATGATATGAGTTAGCATTAACAGTGCTGAAATTCGAATTATTCAGGTGCAGCAGGAGGTGAAAGTGTTTTTATTAAAGATGTCCCACTAATGAGTGATGATGTTGATATCAGTATTCTACAGCCTATTAAATTTTTAAACCAAATGTTAATATAGTCAAAGAGTTAATGGTTAAATAAATTAACTTAGATTAAGTAATATTTCACAATGAAAAATAGGATAAAAAAAGGCATATCATTGTTTACAAATTCAATTTCACTTAAAATATGTATTTCCAAACAAATATTGATAATTTTGCTTAAGAAATAACTTATAACTATTCGTGAAACAAATACATGAGCTGAATTGAAAAAACAGTGAGTTTTAATATAATGTTTATATATAAATAAAGGTTAAAATGCTTTTAAAATATAAAATTATTTTCCAAAAATATAAAAAATACTACTGTACTCAAGTAAAATATATAAAGCTAAAATAGAAATTTTTAATAATACTAATAATAATAAAATACTAATATGTCAGTATTTACAACATATATATTCTCTTTAGATTATTTAATTTAGTCTATAAAAAGAATTTGAACACTTTAAACATAAAAAGTAATCATTAATTTATCTAAAAATTAAACCATTTCTCTATATAAGAGAAACAGTTAAATTTCTAAAATATATGAATATATGAACAATATTAGATGCTTTCAGCATACTTTCATACAAATAAATAAATTACAGTGTATAAATAAATGAAACTACTCATCTGCTTTTTAAAGGGATATATTCATGCCTCCTAAGCAATAATTTTTATAAATAATTTCATGGAAATAATATTTGCACTTTAAAAGAGAATTTCATATTATTTAACAAAAATTATTAATCATTTTAGAAAAATATAGTAGCTAAACAGTAAGTTGTATGATTGCAAGTATATTTGATAATATTAAATATAATATATTATTAAATATATTCATGTGATATTATAAATGGAATTATATTTTATATCATCCACTTAATGGTACTAAAATAGAAAATAGAAAGTAAACTCATAAACTATCTATGTCAAAGTGCATATAAAATGAAAACTATATTAAATTGCACATCTTAACAATAGTAAAACTAAAAGTTTAATGCTGAAATATAAAGTTTATTATTAAAAGTAGTAAATACTTAGATTAAATATAAATTTAAAAAATTAATTATATAATGCAATAAAATACTACATAATTACTTTATAAAATAACTAGAAAAATAAAAATTCTGATAAAAATGAAAATAATTAATAAGCAAATTCATATGGAAAGAAATTTGAACATTGTAATTTCAATAGCATATTTTATCAGTATATGAATAAGATTAAATATGCTTTTCAAAATCTAAATTAAAACATTTTCTATTAATAAATTTTTAAATTGGAACTTAAAAATAAAAAAAATATTACTTTCCTAATTTCTTATTTTAGCATTCATAAAAAACTTTTTTTTCAAATTTATAGATTTAAATTAAAACATTTGAAATTTTTTATACATACCATTACTAGCTACAATGATAAATGCAGTTTTACAAAATTATAAGACCACAATATGCTTCTTGTAAAATTTATTATTTTTAGTTAGTTAGTGTGTAAAATGTTTATAGAAATATTTAAAAATACAAAATATTTTATTAAAAATTTGACATTTTTGCCAGTCAAACATCTGTTAAAAATTATATCATTAGCTAAAATAAAATTTATGAAACTGAAAAGATACAAAATTTCCAATGGAATTATTCAGGTTTTCGAGTAAAGATTTGTGGATTTAATTTTCTGCATATGACAGCGCATACATTTCAAATATAAAATCAAATTGACAGCTATTTTATATACCTAATGAGCTAAATGACACCATAAATTGTCAATGGAATTCTTGTTTGGAGTATGTCATAGCCATCTTAAGACAGTGATTCTTTCTGAAATAAGTTTTTAGTCGATTTGGATGCTGGTATGGTATATGGAACACGATGCTGGTATATGGAATATGATTTGATGAAATTTTCTGTCTTGTCTTTGTAAAAGCAAGCCAAAAGGTATAAAGTTTTGGTAAATCAATTGATAATAACTGGAATTCATTTTTATAACGAATATTATCATGCAAAACTGCTTGACACCATTTCAGAACCACTATCCATCTCCCTACTGAAGAAATACTGAGGTTCTGTTCTTAAATTATACCAGTAGTAAATATTAATGTCTGGGTCATCCAAACTGAATTTTTCAAGTAGCCTTTCTGGTAATGACTTTCTTTGCCCACTTATTTATGATGCTTTTACAACCATGGTTCTTTTTTATTTACATAAAGCAACATTTGATATCAAAGTGTCAATTGTAGGTGAGATAACTTTTCTTGTCTGATTTGTTATTTTATGAGTAGAAAATGCTGTGCTGATACAAACATGAAAATTTGTTGACTATCGTGAGCTGATATTTTTTCTTACCAGAACTCTTATATTTTCCATAAAAATCATTTTATTAAAAATAATAAGAATAAAAGTTTTACAGTACTTAAGGGTCTCATTTCACTTTCCAATTTTCCAGTGCTTTTTTAAAATATAATTTTTTAACTTTCAAGGTCAAATTTCCACACATGAATTTCATGTGAAAAGCAAAGAAATTAAACTGTATTTTTCATTATAATATTATCATTAGCAATTTGTAATACAGAAAATGGCATAAGAAATTACATGAAAGTGGTATAAAAATGTCTGTTTTTGTATAACATCAAAATTTTTAAAATTTGTATTCTGTATGAAACAGATTATTTCTTAAATAAGAAATCATTTATGGGATAAATCAATAAATTATGGTTTATCCAATAAATGTAACATTTCAACTGCTTCAACTTAAAATCATTCATTTTATGCAGCATATCATTAAAATGAATACCATTTTGCATGATTTTATAATTTTGTAACATACTATTGTTATTAATAATTTATTCTTCATAATGATTTTCTTTTCATAAGAACAATCAATAAGATTTGTTTTATTCATATGTGCATCAGTAAAATTCTGAACTATTATTAAATTCTAATCATGTATGTAACATATAATCTAATTGTTTTTGGAACGATTTATGGAAAATAAGTTTTTTAAAGTCAAACAAACACAACTGACGAATAAAATTAAAAATTTCATTTAGGTTTGACTTTAAATTCACAAATAAAATATACTGTTTAATTGAAATATAGAAAACAACAAATTTATTAAACCTATAAATATCAACTCTTTCTAAACTCAGTGGCATGACAGCCCATTGGAAGCTAAGGCCTACAATGCCATTATCGATTTTTTTCACCAAAAACCCAGGGGTGCGAAGTATATATTCCAATTAAATGGTCAGAAACCCCCAGTATTTAGTTCCCAAGAGGCTTGGTACTGAATTTTATTGACCCACTGTGGGATGAAATACGGAATCCATTTTTCCCGGCCCAAGGAGCCTTGGAACAGATAGAACCTTGGATCTGTGCCTTGAGAATGCGAAGCATACCACTATGCCACAGGGCTTT
This sequence comes from Latrodectus hesperus, assembly GCA_037975125.1. Classification (NCBI taxonomy): domain Eukaryota; kingdom Metazoa; phylum Arthropoda; class Arachnida; order Araneae; family Theridiidae; genus Latrodectus; species Latrodectus hesperus. The sequence continues at coordinate 106,174,718 of CM075851.1, forward strand.
ATAAATATAAACAAACTTGCATAATTAGTACATAGGCTTTGTTTTCCTATTTTATAAAAATGAATATAGTGTTTACAAACCATTTAGTTGACCAATTAGCCTTAATGCAGCAACCTCAGCAAATGTAATTCCACCCAAGACATATACCAGCACAGTTTTAACTTCAAAATCTTTTACAGGTTTCACACAGCCAGATTCTACAGCACAAAAAGATAGCTTATGATGAAATTAGCTTACAGCAGAAAATTTTATATTAATTATGCTAAATGTAAATTAAAAGAATTATTTAATTCTATAATTATTTAATTAAATGAGAGAAAAATAATTCAACTGTATAAATTAGAATACATACAAAAAATAACATATTTGTACCAGTAGCTAAACAATAAAATGTTTTAACACTAAAAAATAATTCTTTTGTTGGATAAAAGATAAGTCACACAGGATTCTTAAAAATAGATTTATTCTGGATAAATGTCCAACTTAATTTCAATGTAATTTATTTCGGATCAACAAAATTAATATCAATTATTGTAAATAATGTTATAAAATCCTACACAATAATCAATTTTATGATAAATTCAATATATTTAATGAGTATAATTTTCGTAACAGAGCCCCCTTAATATAATTTTTCATTTCAATTATATTTTTCTAACAACTCTACAGTTTTAACAATAACCCTGCTTTTTTTCACGATTACATAGATGAAACATTATTTTCATTACAAATGCTTTAATGTCAAAAATGTGAGAATATGGTAGTTATGGCAAAATATGATAAACATTTTTTCAAAAGGTAGTTACAAAGGCTAAGAGGGCAATTTTAAGTGGTCACTTTTAATCCTCTTCATAAAAATAAAGCTTGAAAATTTAAAACTAAAATTTGCTGTATTTCTTAACATTGAAAATGCAATACTTGCAAAGAAAGACTATAAAAATAAACAATTTATGCAATTTAAGTGTAGATATGCAATTTTAATCAAATTTGCAAGCATATAGATCTGAAGAGCAATTAATGGAAAAGATTTAATGGTACAGAACAGAATTGAAAATATTGCAGTTACAATTTTTGTCTTAAATTTTCCACTGCTTAAAAATCAGAAGGGAATTTAGAAATCTTCCAATTTGATTACGTATAGTTACATTTTTGACAATCTATTGGAAATAAAAATGGATAGAATCCTTGAGTTGGGATATAGTATATTACTTTAGTAAATTGTAAAGCCTTTAAGTTCAGAAATGTTAGCATTATTGAACATACACATCCCAATGGTTTTTAGAATAACAATGAAATCTAATGACAACAAGATGTGAACTTCCACCAAATTGGATCTTTGAATTAAAAAAATAGACATATATTGAGCCTTATCGTTCTTGCAAATGAAATTCAATATCAAATAATAAAATTTTTATAAATGTTCACACAACTCAGCTACGAGTATATTCAACAGACTTAAAAAACAGAACGTTGAAGAACAAGTTTTCCCTTGTTTGTAGCCTGCCACAGAGAACGGCTACAAGTATACATCCAAATAATGATGGATGCTAATTATTTTACCTTACTTTTTCGCTTTTATTCAATGATGAGTCTCATTTCTTTTTTGAAAGAAATGTTGCTCAAACATTAGACTAAAAAACTAATGACCAATGATATTAACTAGTCTTTAAGTGAGAATGTAATACTGGTTACACTTTGTTGATAATGGTGAGTGGCATTATACATTTTAGGAAGACTCTTTTAGTCTTCATTTCCATTTTATTGACAGATAAATATCATATTAACATGGATACCATTGATACAAATATTAATAAAATTACATCCATTTGTACAATTCTTCCAAAGAAAAATTTTTTTCACTATGACACTATACCACATGTTTCAAAAAACATGAACAGTATGCATAGAACACATAGCCTTCCATAATCTGGATAGTTGTTTTATTTACACTTTTTTTAAAAATATTATTCCAAAATGAAAATAACATGAACATTTCAATAATATCCAGGAAAATTGAAATTGCTCCATAGTTATCGATAGCAAAACTGTAAATTTTAGATGAGAGCTCATTTTATATTTATATATTGATCATATTGATCTAAATCCTTAGAAAAAAGCTCACATGATAGCTTAAAATCTTATTCCATAAGACATCTTAATATCTAGATTTAAAGCAAAGTTATATTTTACAATAGTATGAATTGAAATTAATGTAATAAACACTAAAGGAAAGAGCAACATATCACCTTTGTTTACCCCAAGTCTCATTATGGTATTTCCAGGTAAAAGTTTCATACCATCTTCAATAGTTTTGAAAGAATCATGAAGAATAATCTATAAATATATTTAATAATTATTAAAAAAAACTAGTTCGCAAAATCAAAAATTTAATGGTAGTGGTAGTGCAGGGTCTTGAAAATTATTTTATTTCATAATGTACAGAAAAATTTAACTTCATATACATCTGGTTAAATGTCTCTTTTTTATATGCTTTCTCGTTTTTACAGAACTGAAAATACATTGCTTGAAAAGAATTCCTTTATTATTGAATCCATGTTAAAAAGATGCTAGAGTTACAAAAAATATCTAAAAGGTCCAAATAATTTGATCAAGCTTTTAAATTTGAAATTAACTTAAAGACACAAATATAATAAATTAAATTTAAAAGTCATTTTTACATACATGATACATAATAGAACATGGCGTACGATTTAAAGCAGATTCGAGCCACTGCAAACCTGAAGAAAAAGTTAAGATTATACAAAAACTATTAAACTAAAGACCAGAACAACAACTAATAAAGTGCTAGTTTGGAACATGAACAATAAAGGAAATTACTAATAAATTATAAAGTGTAAATTGCTACATTAAAATAGCTTTTTTTAATCATACAAGACTTGTTCCATTTCTTTTAAATATTTCATAATGTTTCAAATAATATTAATTTAATAATTGTTTACTTATATATATAAACTATTGGCCATTGAAAGTGTAACATCAAGGAAGAAAAATTTTTTTTTAACTTATTAAAAAACTTTTAGGGGTTACACACTTTATAAATGTTAACTAATTGAAAGTAGTCTTGAATTAATGGAAATTTACAAAGTAATGAAGATTATTTTCTTAGCAACCGCTTAATGGCAGGAAGCAAATATAATAGAATTGGAATGTCATTTGGGAATGACAGCTCTAACTATCACCACATACAACAAAAGTTGATTTTCTGTACTCCTGGGTTAGCTATATGGTAGCTTCCAGTTCTTCTCGTAAAATAAGCAAAGTGAAGCATCATTTATCACAGGCATTGATTGGAAGGATGACCACATTTTCTTGCACTGGATTGATTGCTGGAGCTCTGTTGGTTTGGGACGTGTCCACATTAATCTGGGTTTTCCAAAGTGTACCTGTAAGTGAGATATGAAAATGGAGAGAAGGGTGTCAGTTCAGGTGTGACCTTGTCACCTGATTGGTTCAAAATTAAAAGACGCTTGCAATAGGCATATATTGCAAACATGTCAACCATACGGTATGGTCAGAGTCTCACCTACACTATAATATATGTACCATCGGATGTTGTATTCCAAGATGGTCATATACCAAAAATGATAGACCTAAAAAACACAAGCAGTCAAGGAAGCAATGCAATTTAGAGTATTAAGAAGGAAATTTTGATGTTGCATGCATAAAGCAAGTGCCTTGATGATACATATCCATAGACAAGATTAGTATACAATGAGGAAGAATAAATTGGAAAATTACAGGAATACATATTCTGGCTAGATAATATACTAGTAATGTATAGAAGAAGGGTGTAGGAAGGAAATCAAATAATCATTTCTAAATATTATATGAGCAGCAGGCCTAATAAGCTAATGCAAAAAGCAACAGCTAAGCAGCTTCTCTACACACTTTTTCAAATTCTAATCTGAATATTTTGGTATTGCAGACAGAAATATAATTCATTCAAAAATACAAAGTCATCTTTTGGATGTTTATATGTCATTCTACTTACAACAGCAAATGCCAGTTATTTAGAAGTGAAGATAATCAAAGAAATGATTATGGCTTTTTGTCACTTTTCATATACTGTTGCTTGGTTACATGAGACACTTTTACTACTTTCTCAGAAGGACAATAGTATCTATAAGCAATGAGTCTTGATAGAAATCAGAAACATGAATGAATGATACTCCCTTTCACCAGGCATAATGAAGCAACTCCGGTAAAAAAATTCCCAAAAATAATTGAAGTTGTTAAAAATGCAAATAATTTTTAAACTTTATTCAGATTTTAAGTACTATAACCGCTCATGATGTGCAATTGCACTGAAACTGGAAGTATTTGCTTATTGTATGCATTGAGTAAGTTTGGTTCCGTTTGTACAGTTCCTTCTAAATTCATTTTCAAAAACCAGCAAAATATACATAGTTAAAAATTATCACAGGCAAAACTTCAAACTAATACCTTTACAAAAATTATATTTTATCAAAAAATAAAATTTTTGACAATTCATACAATATTTTTTAAATGTACTCTCCAACAATAAAGTTAAGAAATGTTATTTCACTTTCACGTTTCATTTTCATCATCATTCCTTTTCAAATTAGTAATGCAAATTAATAGGAAAATAATCAGAAATATTTAAAAAAATATCAGAAAATAATTCAATATTTTATAAATTGAGAGTATTAGTAATAATCTAAGAGATGATATTTTTTTACTTTTAATGTTTTTGCTTTTTAAAAAAATAAAGTACAATATTTCACAGAGAAATTCAGTTAACTTTCATTAATATGGACAATTTGTACTTTTGTAAACCAAAATTAAAGTTCTTACATATGATATATATACATAATTTAATATTAAATATATGCTTTGTATATATACATATTAGAGATACAAAATAAAATTGTTTCTAATAATGAAAATCTTTGAGCAAAATACTTTTTATAGATAAATTTATTGTTGTGCATTTTAGTCCAAAACTACGGCAGTTTATAATTAAAAGAAGTAAAATTTAAATTTTTAAATATGTATGAATTTCTGATGTGCACTTTTAATTAGTTACTTTTAATCAATTTAATTTTTGTCTGTTGTAATAATTTTAAACATTTTGTTCTCAAAAATAAAAAATTATCTTCAGAGTTTTTATTATTTCCATTAATGAGTATTAACTAAATACTATCTAGAAGAGTAAAACATAAGTTACTTTAAATTAATCTTAGCACACATTAAATAATTCTTAGATGTGCAGCATGTTCTCTGAGTAGTTGAACACAAATGTGTATATAAGATATTATAAAAATATATCTTATTTAAAAGTATGAAGGGAAGAATATTTTGTTTCAGTAAAATGTGATTGATTAAAATGATTGTTATACTGTTAACTAAAATTAGTTTTCTTAAATTTTCTTAACTATTGCAAACACATAAATGCTCAAAAAATATTTCAATAAATTTTCTCTATAATAAATTCTAATAAATTTCTGAAGAGATAAAATTTGTCTCATTAAGAATATCAAAGCAAATTCAATACTATTCATAATATTTCCATTAAAATTGACATAATTGGCACAGTAACAATAAAATTTATAACAAAAAAATGGGGTTTTGAAAAATAAAAATATAACAACTGAAGAGTGAATAATGACATCTCAATATTAATTATTACATTTTCAACATTATCATATTTACTAAATTTAAAGAACAATACAATAAAAAATATATTTATAACACAGTTCTACAAATCATAATATACTGATTATCTACATCAGCCATCATTAACAAACAGAAATATCTATAAGCATTTTGATCATAATTCTTCAAGTAATGGTAAATAATTACCATCACTTATTTTCAGCTATAATGATTTTATGTAACATCTTAAACAGTAGTTTAACAAATTGTTTTCCTCCCGTTAATGACATAACGTAAATAATGAAACTTTTAACATAAATGTACAATAAGTAACTCAATTTTTATTGCTAAAAACGTATATACATATAATGAAAAGTCAATTATATGTATAATTTTTACCAACCACAGTAAATAACAAGAGATATATACATTTTTTTAAACAATATTCAGGCAAAATAAAATATAGTATATTAAAAACTATGTTTTAAATTTTAGAAATTGAAAATTATACTATTATTAAATCTGGTTTTACTTAAAGCAAAATTCTCACTTGTTCAGTAATTCTCCCAATTAAAGGTACATATGCTCCACCAAATACATAACTAATGTTCTTTGGATTTTTTAAATCAGGCTCATCCCCTTCATTTGGAATCTACATAAGAAATTTAAGCTATAAATAATTGCTACAAACACTTTTAATGTAATTCCCAAATTAAAATGTTTTAATTTTACCTTAACCATAAAGATATATTTTTCTAAATTTGTGTATTTATACATTAAAACAATTTTATAATATCTACAAGTTTATACAATTTGAACTGCATATTAAATGGTATCATTGTTTGAAAATACACCACATAAATCCTTCTAGGAGAACTTTTCCAGGTTAACAAGACATACTCAAATGTCACAAATAAATCTATAAAATTCTCACAAACTACCCTGATAAATATGCACATAGAAATGTAATATACTTTGGCATTTAACAGGAATTAGGAAGGAACAAACGTTTTTATACGAAAAAATCTAGTCTTTCCACTAAACCAGAATGCGCCAAAGAACATTATACAATTAAAGTGGAATATATAATTTTCATTTTGTTCTTGCCATAATCATATTTAAGATCTTAATATCCTAAGTAATTTTGTTACTGGCACTAATTGTATCATTTTTTCAACTCTTCCTTATTCTTTTAAGCTTATCCAGGGATTATAAAAATAGCAAAATAGTTTGCAATACTTCATATAACTCCACACTGATTATCTATTTCCACATAGATCTTTCTTCGTAAGTGAGCATTAGTTTTTCTACTCCAAATTATTTTAAACAACTTGCCCTTTAAATCATTCACAACATCCCTAAAGATTCTACTATAATATATGCAGATGGAAGTAAAGCTGAATGTGAATGCACAGGAAGTGGAATTTATAGCTTATCCCAAGAATGTACAACATATTTATGTAGGAAAAATCCAGACAGATGTTCAATTTTCAGAAGTGAGCTGATTGCCAATGATGTTGTGCTCGACTCGATTCTGTCTTTTACCAGCTTGTCTGCCACTTGGATCCTGCCTGACAGCCTAAGCTCTTTTTAATTTGCATAAAGTATGTGATTGTGTAGGAAAGGCAATTAGCAAACTGTTGTATCTTTCATCCTTTCATGAGTTACAATTTCAATTAAAACTTTCTCACGTTGATAAACATGGTTGTGAGACAGCAGATATTTTGAGTAAGGCAGGTACTGGTGGCCCATTTAACATACATGAGTATCTGACTCATTTGGAGCTGTTCTAAAGAAAGAAACAGCTATTAATGTTATATGGACAATCCCATCTGTTCACCAATGGTACCAAGGAAAGTGCCATGGGGCACATTATAACTTAAGAGTTGTGGATGGAATCAGACAGCCAACACCAGGCTTATCAGTGGACACAAGATCTATGTCCTGGTCTTATGGAAAAAAGATTTTCCAAGTCTATTTGAAGTGTGCTGATTTTCAGGCCACTCTTGGATTATCTGGGGTTTTCCAGAATTGATCTTTTCATAAATACAATTTTAGTGTTACTTTCAGGAGTGACAAATTTCAAACACCTGATATAGCATTGCTAAACACAGGAGATATGCAACAACTACACAATGATATACTCACCTGTCAATTTAGTCATTTAAAGAATTTATTAAATTGAAACAAAGAATGAATGGATATCTTGAATGATATGCATTTAACACAAGTCTTTATTTCTTATGGTTTTATGTATAGAATTTTTGAGGATTGAATTTATAGGTCGTATCCCTTTGGACAAAAATACTTAATTGTAAATTTAGCTCATCCTTTTTTATTTTGCCCAGCCCATAACTCAAATACCTACCACTTTTATAAACATATAAATATTTAAAGTAATGTTAAGTCAAAGTCAGTAAAACTTCCATCATTAGATGCCAACTTCTTTGGTTCTGGTTTATTGGAACTAGTCACTTATCGCTATAACTTGGTCTACTTTCATATATTTTTCTTCAGTCATTTACTTAAATACATTACAGTCATTACAATAGTTTATGATATTTAGTCATTCTAAATATTTTTTAAATAGTATGCACATAATTTTTTGAAAAAGTAACTTCCTAAAACCAGTATGCAATTATACAAGTTTCCTTCTCCTAGATATACCATGATAATCCCTAATTAATTGGTAAAATAACAAATTTATTTAACATATTATTGGTGACATGAAGTTAAGTAATTTTTACAACTTTTTAACTAATTTTCAGTTACATATAAATGTGAATGACTAGCTGTTAATTGTTCCATTTTTTTTAACAAAGTGTGATTATGTGTATCATTGTTGATATGAAACATAATCGTACTATGTTAACAAATCGCTAGATGGAGCAATTAACAAACAGCAATTCACAATTATATATAAAGTATAAATTCATATCAGTCTACAGATGGGAAGCTATGATTCATAAGAGCAATTGCATATAAATATATTCAAGAAGAAAGGAACATTCCTGACAGTAGAACAGAAACATATTACTGTTGCCTAAATTCCAAAATAACACTGAGTCAATGCACACGTTTTTGTTTATTTTTTACAATGAAAATCAAAATGCAAATTTTCAATAAAGTGTGTTTAGAAAAAGGAAAGGAGAGGGAGAAAGAGAGATAAGCTTTCAATTTCCCATGTAAACTATCTTCATATTAAGTAAATGATTAACTTGTTTGCATTATTCACTTTTAAGATTATATTTAAAATCTAAAAAATCCTTTGCTAATTTTAAAGAAATAACACCTTTATACATTTAACAAATTAAATTCTTTCCTTTACATGTAATAACCTAACATGTTATTCTTCATAATGAGCCAGATTTTACTAACCCATACATCCAAAAGAATGAACTTAATTATGCAGAATGTAGAACCATTTGATTAAGTGACAGACTATAATAATTGGACTTAGATTCATGGAATAAAATACCTATAATGCATAATATAGTGATCTAAAACATTAACTAAACTAATTCATTCTTTTTTAAATGGTATGGACAAAATGAGTTTGATGTCTCTGATAATGATAATAATGACTCTGATAATAATTACAAAATAAAAATATATATAATACCCAAATTATTTGTATATAATTAGACTACACTGGTCATGCCTAATTGTGAATGCATATATATATATATATATATATATATATATATATATATATATATATATATATATATATATATATATATATATGCACAAACAAATTATGCATTCAAATATTAATAACATATTTCTTCTTCAGATAAACTTGGAAATACTTACTAAGTTAAATTTTCGCAATATCGTTTTAAAAGAGCTATATTTTGATAAGGCAACTGCTGTAGCCACTTTTTCAGCAATTTTAGATGCAGTTCCAGTTCCAACTTTTTCAACTATCTTCCCTGCTGTTGTCTGCCCAGATGGTAAAAATGATGCTTGCTCCATAAATAGGCCCAAATTTTTCAGTTTAAAAAGAGTAGGTAAATATTTACATCCATAACTCTAAATTTAATATAAAAGAACTCTAAGACTAATGTTTTTTAGTAAAAATAAACATCAAATTATTAATCTTTTATTTTAGTTAATTTTAAAATATAAAAATATTAATGAAAGGCAAATTTAATATCAACCAAGAATTTCTCAAATACACTGAAATAAATTTAGCTAAAAAATATAAAATAAAAAAATTTCATGCATTTTTTATCATTTCTTTTATTTTTTTAAAATATATTTGATGAATGAATAGTTTCTTTTTATTGAAGTAATTTAATGCAGCTAAGAATTTAATCTGGTATAGTTTAACTAAGCAATACTTATATGCAAAATTATTTTATTTTAAACAGATATCTCTAATACTCATAGTAACATCCTGAGCAAAAAATATAAAATTTTATTCTATATGAATATATTGATTTTATATATATCTATTGATTTTAGAATAAGAAATAATATTTTATAAGTTTCTATGATTATGATATATATATATATATATATATATATATATATATATATATATATATATATATATATATATATATATATATATATATAAAAGCTGAATAATTTTTAAAGTAACAGCTATTTTTCATTATCAAATAAACTTAATAAAAAATGTTATGCATATTTCATGAAATTCAAAAGATACTTTTCATACTTCGTTCTTAGATAATCAAAAAACTCTTAGATAATCAAAATAATTTTTAACTAATGGATTAAAATAAATAAATCAATTCTACCTGTCGAAACTGAGTAGCAAGAGATAGATACTCTGATGACAGTAATCCATCTTGAGCAATAGAAAGTAAACACATCAATCTTAAGGCACTTATGTAAGATCCCTAAAATGATTTAATTTTTAAAACTAGAATAAATTTACATATGATGGACTTAATGGATGGAATAGACACATAAAATTTTGAAAAGCATAAAAAAATATTATACAACAAATAGGGTGAGACATTGAGGAAAAACTGAAATAATTAATTTGTAACTATCAAAGTAAACTACAATATTTTTTGCAAGAGTTAGAATATTTTGCAAATATACTTAAAATATACCTGTTTTTCTTGCTTATTAAAAAAACAGGAATATTTTAATTATAAGGAAATGAATAATAAATTCTTAATAAGCCATTAAGAAATAAAATTAGGTATTTATCATTTATAACATAAAATTTTGTCATTGATTGGAAAAATTGTTTTAAAGTGATTAAAATAATGTTTAAAATATAATAATCATACCAAAAAAAAACAGAACAAATTACTTGGTTTTTAACTTACATAGAAAAGGATTTATTATTTAATATTCAGCATTTACCAAAATAATCATTTAGAAAGAAAAAATCAATTTTGAAGTAATAAATACAATTACTTGTTGATTTATGACATCTTCTATATAATCAATACATTTTTTCAAATTTTGATTTTCAATGATATCTAGAAAACGAAAGAATTAGTTTTCACAATTAAATAAAAACTATTAATTGTTTAAATATAAAAGAAATGTAACTTTAAATTCTTAAAAATTACCTCTTTCAACTTGCAAATGTTCTTGAAAGTCATCTTCACTTTTTTGCTTCATGATTACTTCACATGCTCCAACATCTTGAAAACCAATAACAATGATATAAGAATAATATTTCCTCTAATTTTTCTTTAGTTAGAGATTTTTTCCATGTCATTAGTAATATTTTGTTCAAAATCTGATATCAATAAAAAATACTTCAACTTATAATTTATGAAATCACTAGCAAATATGAGACTAATTATTATAATTTATACAATTAATTATTTACCTCAATACAATTATTTTCAGTTGCAATTTAATAGGTAATTTTAATTTAATTAAAAAAATAATTCAAGCCTTATAAAAATTTTGAGGTTAAATTTTTTTTTATTTAAAAATTCTTATTTTACATTTAGTTAAATTAAATAGTATTTTAGAAATTTAAGAAACTCAACTACTTGAATGTTAAAAAATGAACTGAAATACCACATACGTAATGATAAAGAAGTTTGTTGTTGACGAACATTTCTTATTTCATTTGTGACGAAATTTTTCATATCAGCCAAAGTCATGCTTGTTGTTTCCTAATAGATAAAGTAATATATAACTGAAAAATAAGTATAACAATTACACAATTTGTGAATAATTATCACAAATCATGTTATTACAAAGCTTCTTGTGTTACCAAAATTTGTATCCTAAATTTGCAAAATGTTAACCTAAATTTGCAATAAATCTAAATTTGTATCCAAATTCTTATTTGGATTCATACTGAATATAATTTAAAAATTAATACAATGCTAAACATGAAAATAAAGTGCTAATATTACAATTTTTGTAATGTTTGAATGAAAATTAGATACAAGCAACCACAATAATTCTTGAAATAATTAGAGATATATAGATAAGAAATAAGAGCTTCATGAAAACAGGCAAAGTATTAACTGGTGTAACTAACTGATGTTAATATTTACTTTATTACAAAAAAAAATTGCCAATTACAGGTTAATGCCTGAAATAGGCTTTAGTGCAGATACAGAAAATGAAACAGTATTTGGAGAACAATATTTAAAAGGTATATTTTTAATTTTGTCAGACAATTAATAAAAAGAGTTATATTTTAAAGAAATGTTTCTAACTTCCTTTTGGAGTTTTGTTGCATTTAAACAAAAGTGAACAACATTTCTACATAAAATTAAAAGTAACTTAATATGAATTAATAAGTACTTTATATGAATACATGAGAGTAAGAATTACATTGAGTTTTTTTATTAATAGATCAGGTAACAATTAAAATTTTAATAACTTGTAAAAATGGATGAGCAAATTTTAAAAAATTAAAATTTGTTACATTTCAGTAGATAAAACAATAGATAAGATTTTTAGAAAATCGTATTAACAAACAGTTTTATATATCAACTGTGATAACTGAATTGTGTTAAAAAATTATTCAAATTATAAAAATTTTGATTTCTAGTTAAACAATTAAAAATAAGTAGTATTTTTTGAAAATTGCAATCATTTCATGATACTAAATTACATAATAGCAAAAAAGAAAAAAAAATGTTTCCAACAAAACCCTATAAATCTTAATGTTATCATTTTACATTTTAAAATTATCTACATACAAAGAATTTTCACATTTTTAAAGGATTTAGATAAAGTGTACAAAAGAAATTACATTTATATTATGTGTTTAAAACATTCACTTTAATGCACCTTATTCTTAACTATCATTTTGCATCATAATTTGCATGTTAATAAAATTTCTTTTTAATATCAAAAGTGGAACTATGTTTTACTCCTTTTTAATGGCTTTATAAGTTCACAAAACCTTTAAGGTAGGCGTTTCACTAAAACACATTTTATAAGCCTAATAACGCAAAAGGCCTTCAAGTGAAATATCTAGAGAATTCACAAAAATATCAGTGAAGAAAATCGTTTTAATCTCTGCTTATTGTTCCATTTTTCTAATAAAATAATCTTGGATTAAAATGCGTGGCTCCTTGCTTTGTTTTGATGCTGCTAAATTTATAGATGGCTTTATGGATAAAGATGTGGGATTTTATAAGTAAAGTTGGAGTTAAAATATATTCTTGAATAGTTTTAAGAGTTGATTTTGATGTCGATTTTCTTTTATTTTTATCTTGCCTTTGCATAAAAATTTAGCAGCAATCAAATCCTTTAGAAAAATATCTTTTTGGTTATTCGGATCATATGTGTAGCACAATTATTTGTTTCCTTTCATCTAAAATCTATAATTTTGTTATAGTCACACACAATCATTTTTGGTGCAATTACAATCATTTGGTGGCAATAATTAAACTTCATCTATTGCCCATTTTTCTTTTGAAAAGAATAAGTTTTTATAAAGAATTCTGTAACATGTTTTACATTCATAGATATCATGCTATATTTCTTGGCCAGTTTAATGTATTTGCAACACACATACACTGAGTTGAAGAATTTTCTTTTAACATTAAGATATCACCTTTACAATATTCAAACATTTTTTCTTTTGATAAGTATTCAAAATAATTTTCCTTTTAGATTCCAGACAACGGAAATTTTTTCTTTTATTGCTCATAATATTTTTTATCATGCATACATATTGATAAATTGTGAGACTGTCTGAATAAGAATAACCCTCTTCAGAAAGAGAATGAATGTATCCTTCCATCCTTTGCCTTTTCAAAAAAGCCATTTTGCATGTAAACAGAAATTTAAAATATCAGATGGTAAATAAAACTTCAAAAAATATAACTTTTATGAATATAAAATTTTCTTGTGGCAAAATAGAATTATCTAAAAATGAGCGAGTAGCTTCTTCTTGAAGCATACAGATAAAAAAATTTAACATCATTTTTATAATTGCTTTCAAAATAAAGAAAACTGCATAAGCTCAAGATGCTTGAAATCTTTCATGAACACAAGTAAAGAATAGAAATATTGATAAATAAAAAATTTAGAAATGACAATTATAGCAACTGATTTAAATAGATAAATTAAAATGATAATTATTTATAGTTTGTCAGAAATAATTTAGGTTTTATAAACAAGTGCTTAAAAATGTATTCAATTATTGATATCAGCTAAATACTTACAGCTTTTTTTTAAATAAAAACTTTATTTCTTTTTAATATTTTTTTAGGCAAGTCATAAATTGTTTTCTCTGATAATTAAGTTAGAATTATTACTACTAAGATATTAAAATGTAAAATTATTTTTCAGATACTTAGTTACTTCTGGCGGTTGATAAATATCATTGATAAATATAAAATATGACAGAGCATTTAAAACAAAGTTTATTGGTTAATTAATACAAAATTATAAAGTAAATAGATATCAAATAAGGTTTTTTAAGGAACTAAGATATTAACTTATGAAGTAATAACCAAATATTTAAAAAAACAATGCATTTATCATAGAAAGCACTTAAATATGTATCCAGAATAATTAAAACGGCACTGCATATTTTCCAACTTTATCTTTATTTTAAAATTTTGTTTTAACACAGAAAGATACTAAATAAGACTCAATTTATATCATATTATCATTAGTGAGACAATTTTAGAAACTTTAAAGCATTCCATATAATAAAATCTTTTAAAAATCTTAATTATACAATGGGACAAATAAATATATGAAAATTCTTTTAATACACATAATTTTAAATGGATAATTATATCTTTGTAAACTGACACTATTATTATAGAAGTTATAGATATTAAAAAAAAGTACACACAGGACAAACTTCTCAAGTTTAAATAAAAACTTAAATGAACTTTTGCTATAAATGTAGAATGAATAAGCTACATTTTTATGAGAAATTTTAAGTTTCAATTGTAAACAAAACTTTTCAGTAAAGTATAAAGTTTTCTGTTAATAAAACAAGTAACACAACTCTTCTGTTAAGAACAAATTTACATAATCTAATACTTTGAAATTATTTCAAATATTTTTAATAAAAACTTAACATACTGTTTTTGACTGCAATTCCTTAGCTTTACTACTTAGAAACCCAAATACACTGGCAAAATAAGAATTCCTTATTTCTTCATATATCTGTAAAACTAGGAAATATAAGTAGAATGAAATGACAAAGAAAATTTTAAAGCCTAGCAAAGAAAAGAAAATTAAGAACAAAATTTTACTGCCTTTTTATATGAATTCTAAATATTATGTTCCTCAGATATAATGAAAATATTATATATAGAGAGCACATAGTATTTCTTTAATAATAAACTGATAGATAATTATAAGAATATTAAAGAACTGCATGGTTAATTGTAATGATATAAAATTGCCTTAAATATACTTTGTAATACAATATTTCAGAAATACTCATAAAACAAATGTTTTTCATATATTTATGTGAAATATGAAGATAATATTATAAGACATCCCAGAAAATATTATTGCAACAAAAAGTAATTACGATAAAATTTTGTTTAAAAAAGTATTAAAATACACATTTTTAAAATAAAGATTTAATATATTAAATCCATTCCTAGAAGATTTCACACTATATATTTTAATAAATACATTTCCCACAGTTTGGTTTACTTAATTTTAATGCTCCTATGTACAACTTACCACATCATTGCTGTTGAGTACAACTTTTAAGGAGTCTTCTTTCCCTGTTACTTCTGTTGGAAATATAATACGACCTAAAGTAGCAATAAACAATTCCTTAATTATAACCCATGTATAACATATAATACAAATTAATCAATTATAATACATAAATAATTAAATAAAGTTAAGCTAAATAAATTTATTAAAAATGTTAATTAAATTAGAAATATGGTAATTTTTTTAATCCTTTAATCACTAATACTAAAAATAAAAGAAACTCTTTTTAATCATATGGTAAAATAGATACACATAGATAATGTTAAAATAATGTTCATTCAAAAGTGTTAAAAATTTAATAACTTAACAGAGTACTACTAGAAACTTTTTTGTGAAAAAAATATTTACAAATTACACATGACATCCATTGTCCTTTCGATATTAAAATTGTGAACTGAGCACAGTGATTATATAGGGCATGAGCAGTTACAAACATGCAACTATTGGTCACAAAACATTTTGTTCATAAAGTGCTCTAAGGTCATAATGACTTTTAGGTTATTCTGTTCCTTAAATACTCAATATTTCTTTCATATCTTAGGTTAATTACATTGCTTTCAATTAAATTTCACATAATAAACTGTAATACGTTGCAAATACAAGAAACATTGTCCATTGATTGTGTAAAAAAATGTGAGTTAATTATTGCTATATACTAATGTGAAAAATTATGCAAATTATTAACAGATGTGCTAGCTATCATCATTGTCACTTAGGATCAATAGGAAGAAAGTTCTGGTATACTTAATTAAAAAAATACTTAAAATATAGAAGATTCCAAAATGTGCAAATTAGATGCTGTTGTAGATACAAGTGAACTAAAAAAACATATGCACCAATCCCTAACAGTTAACTATCGATGGCCAGCTAAAATATCCAGATTTATAAAGTCAATATTCATTATTCTTTTTTTTAATTACGTCCTTATATAAGCTCTTTCGAGCATCATAAGTCTTGCAGTCCAATAAAGAATTGAAGCTTCTCCAGGAGAGGTTTGGTTTGGTTTGTTTGTCGCTCAACGGTCATTTTTTGCACACGAGGGCTAATTAGACCGGGACTTACGGCTTAAAGTGGATTCCGAACCACTACGAACATCCATGCCCAAGGTGGGATTCGAACCCACGAACTGTTGAACCGAAGGCAAGAGCGTCTCCAGGAGAGGAGAGAGTCTTGAAGTGTGAAGAATCGCGGGCCTCCTGGAGGGCAGAACACATCCAAAGGTGCTCGCCATTCATGTCCAAATGTTCATTGCACAAAATGCAGTCAGGTGAGTCCACAAGTTTAATGTGGTGCAGGTGTCCCTGAAGATAATCATGCCCAGTGAGAGGCCTGAAGCAGGACACCCCCATAGCTCTAGGTAGATCCCTGGGTATGCAAGAGCAGCAGCCCTGAGCTCTGTCTCAGGGTAGACTCCCTTCTGTACCGGAAGGACAAGATCAAAAACAGGAGTGGCATATTTGAATAGACCTGGGAAGACGAGGGGTTTGGTTGAAGGGCCCCTGTTACTTGGAGTACCAATAGAGCTGGAAATTGCCTGGAATTCAGATAAGAAAGTTCGCTGAGATTTGAGTCTCAGAGTACTTGGGCGATAGCCAGGCCAAAACCCCTCCCTGCAAAGTAATCTTTCACCAAGAGTCAGGGTAGCAATGACTCTATTATCGTGCAAACAGTCAATGCCAATCTGAAGTTCTAAAGCTGGTATAGGAGTTGAGAAGGCTCCTCCAGTGATAAGCCTAAGGGCATTGTTCTGAGCGACATCGAATCTCGATAGAGCAGTAACTGAGGCTGTGATTAAAGTTTCGGCACCATGGTCGAAGACTGGACGGATGAAAGAGTTAAAGGTCGTGATCAACACGTCCTGGGAAGCACCCCATTTAACAATAGCTAGTCATTTTAGTAAGTTAAGTCTGCTCGAAACATTTTCAGTAATTTTAGAGATTTGCTTGTTCCATGTCAGTCTTGGGTCCAGAAGAATACCGAGATATTTAGCACAATCAGTTCTCTGAATAGTTTTGTCAGCATAGTTTAAAATAATCTGGTGCTGTTTGGTACCCAGAGTGAAAAGCTCAAAGTTGGTCTTATCAATAATGACAGTGAACTCATTGTCGTTAGTCCATATCAATAAAATGTTCAGGGCAGAGTTCATAACCCTCTCCAGAGTTTGGCAGTTGTGGCCAGTTGTCCAAAGAACCAGATCGTCTGCATATAACAAAGCCTGTACATCAGGGCAGGACCCCATGATGTTACAAACGAGGTCATTGATCATGATGTTGAATAAAACAGGGCTTAAAACAGATCCTTGAGGGAGACCCTGTGTTGTCTGTCCAAAACCTGGTCTTGCATTTCCGTAATTTACGTTAATGAAACGCTGTGAAAGAAAATCAAAAATCCATTTATAAAGGTGATCCGTGATACCCAACTGACGGAGCTTTTTTAGTAACATTTTTCGGCAAACACGGTCAAATGCTGATTTAAAGTCTACAAAAACTGCTAGAGTACTTTCTTTTCTATTGAAACCATCTTTGATTTGTTGACTGAGTCTGACAATTTGTTCCGTAGTATTAAAGTTCTTTCTAAATCCAGTTTGTCTCTCAGAGATATATCCATTATAGTCAAGAAAAAACTGTAGTCTATCAATGATCATTCTCTCAGTCAGCTTACTCAAGATGCAGGTCAGAGAAATGGGTCGAAAAGAGTTTAGGTCAGAAGGATCTTCATTAGGTTTCAGGAATGGTATAATGTTAGCTTTTCGCCAAAAATCTGGCAATGCTCCACCCCAAGTTCTATTTCTGAAATCTAAAAGTTTTGACTTGGCTTTCAAGCCGAGTTCAAGGATGAATTCTGGTAGAATCTCATCAGGTCCTGCACTCTTACCCCGTTTTAAGTGCCTTAAGGCATTTTTGAATTCTTCACTGGAGAAAGGGTCTGAAAAGAGGCAGGACCAGAAGTCCCTTAAAGGGTTTGGTTTTATTTCGTCTTTTCGAATTTTTGTCTTCGATCTAAAATTACTAATTTTTCGAAAAAAACTGCAAAGAGCCCCAGCAATATCTTTGTCAGAGGTCAAAAGCTTTCCAGAAACCTTGATTGGTTTCCCGCAAGGTTGAACTTTTTTACCAATGAGAGTGGATAAAAATTTAAAAGCCTTAGTACCATTTTTACGATAGTCCAAGTCAGTAAGGAATTTGTTAAAACAGGCATGCTTAGAGTTTAAAATATTCTTTTTGAGAAGGGCTTGTTTATGTCTTAAAGCAACACTATCTTCTAAGAGGCCAGAAGATTCAGCTAGAGTTCTTGCGCGATCTCTGTCTTCCCGCAAGGATTGGAGTTCATCGTTCCAAAAAGGTTTTGCTCCTTTCCTGTGTCCTCTTGGAATACAGACTTTAGCGCACTCAAGAATGGTTATTATGATACGGTCAAGTGCCTTATCATTGTTGGTATCAAGAGTACAGTCTCCAAGGAGAGAGTCAGTGAGTTCAGCATAGTTTTGCCAATTTGCCTTCTTTAAGTTCCATTGCGTAACCCTGGGTTCTTCTTTTTGTTCAGGTTTAATAATCTCGGTCAATAAAATCTTATGTCCTGCTCCACCTGGAGCGGAAAGGAGATCATGTTTAACAAAAGGAATGAGATTAGGGTGAGATAATAGGTCTGGGTGAGAAGTCCCACCAGAAAAGGATAAAAAGGTGGGGAGACTACTTGAGTTTTCAATAAACTCAATTTGGTTAGAATCAATAAAATTCTCAACAATATTGTCAACAGGGCAGGTCTGGCTATATCCCCATCTTTGGGAATGAGCATTGAAATCTCCAAGAATGAGCGAGTGCTTATTCCAATCTTGTATTAGACAATTTAAGTCTGGCTTGTTCCTTGGAGGATTGTAAACAAAGTTAATTCGAAAAGCTTCTTTGTTTTTCCAGACTCGGACTTCAAAAGCCTCAAGAAGGTCATGATCGTGCATGGAGTGTTTAACTAATGTATCAGTAATTAGGGATCGTTTCACAAAAACTACAATCCCAGAGGATATTTGTCTTGAGCGTGGTAAAGAGTAAGACTGATACTGGTTGATTGGAAAAAATTTTAGATTGTCGGCAGAAGAACCACTTTCAACAATGCCGATAACATCAGGTTTCACTTGATAGACAATGGTTTTAAGTTCAGTAAGCTTGTCTTGTGTAAGGCCACCAGAGTTCCAAAAGAATATTTTTAGTCTGGCGTTGTCCTTGCACTTAAAAGTGCATTTTTCAGGAATTGGAGATGCCTTCATTTAGGGAAAAAGACTGCAAGAGAGTGACGAAAGCTGTAACAGATTTAGCGTTATCCAGGGTGCACCACGAGGAGGCCTGTTACACCACACCCTAATATTCATTATAGAAATCTATATTTAAAGTAATTACAAAAAAGCTCTTAACATGAAGATTGAGTATCTAAAGACAGATAACGTTTTTTATAAAACAATTAGTAAATGTCATAGATTATGCATTTCAGCATGATCTAAAATTTATTATTAACCCCTTAACTGTCTGAGGTTCTGTGAAGAATCTTGTTTAAAATGTGCTTGTAGTTTAAACATAGTTTGTGCTTTCACTGCAAAGCTAGTTTGTGCCCATAAACCCTTGTCAAGAGTACAAAACCCTCTAACTCACAATGAGACATATATCCACTTTTTCCCTAACCGTTTCAGAGCAGGATCTCATCTTGATAATTGAATTACAGTGGGGATGTCCATCGATCTATATCACCCAAAGAAGCCAATACATGTTTACAGCTTACTTTGTGAATGTTCTTTTTGATCAGATATTTTTACTATTATTTGTTGCAATTTTTTACTACATTCAATTTGAAATTGTTTTTCAAATACTTTTAGTATTTTGGCCCTAAAACCTGACCTTCAAATACTTAAAAATCAAAAAAATGTATGAAAGTAATAATTATTGAAGATTATAATCTATTGTATTTTGAATCTCAATATATTTGCAAAATCATTTGAATTATACATGGCTGTTATATTACACTTTTTCTACTTATATTCTACTTATTCACAAATGAAAGTAATCTGTATTTGTACCTTAATTGTGAACTTGATAGAATGCAAATATGTGACTTCGTGACAAATTTAAAATACAAAAAATAAAAGATACATAAAATTTGAAATAATTAAAATATTTAATTTTAAAAATGACTAAGTTTTCTTTAAAATTATATAGGTATAATAAGTTATAAACTGACTAAGATTCTTTTGGCGTAATAAGCAGATTCAGCGTTATAATATTTTATTCATTCCCAATTTTGCAATTAATCTTTATAGTAATTTTTCGAATTTTATTACATTAAAGGCATTATTAATAATAGGTCATATATTTTATTGGTAGAGTATTTAATCCTAGTTATCTCTCAAATTTTAACTAATTTCAGAAAATTCTTTATTTTTCATTTAAAAAAATTTAAGATATGGAAGTAGAGTAATCATTTTAAACATCATAAACTGCATTTATAAATTGTTTTACTTTTAAATAGAAAATCTTAATTTTAAAATAATAACTTTCATTACTTTTTTTGCTGTAAATGTAATTTAAAACATAAATCATCTTGGATACATATTTCAATTATGGATATAATTCCTCGTTGTCGTTTGAATCAGATATGATTCTTGAAAACTGATAATATTTCCTTGTTTGAGGCTAGCAAGCAGAACTTAACTTCTGAGAATATAAATGAAATAACACATTCATTCATATATACAAACAAAAATGACAAATATATTTTCCAATATTTGCATATAATTCCTTTAATGAGATTTATCGAAAATCTCTTGTATCTTTTTCATGTATTGAAAATTTAGAATACTTAATTCGCAAATGTTTTCCAAATTAAATCGCATCCATTGCATTAATGTTATATACGTTATCAATTTAACACACAATTTTTCCAGGAAATTTATACTGATGAACATAGTTGCGGATTTGTAATCTAAATCCTTCCTTTTTTTAACTGGGTATAATCAATTACATTAATCAATCCATTAGCTGTCTTTTGATACTATGCTAATTAGTAATTTCAACTTAACAATATGTGCATCAAATTTAGAATTTAGTATAACATCTTCTTTAAGATTTCAATATTGATTTTTTCATATTCCTCAATACCTAATTACGATTGCTGCAGTTTATTTTTATACATTTATTAAACGTACAATATAAATAAGCACTATGATATGTATTTTTTATCTTATGAGTTTTCGAAATAAAAGTTTAAGAAATAAACTCTGACATTAAGCTAAGAATTTAAAATTTTGATAACGTGTGTTTCTAATACAAAAATAAACTATTTTAGAATGGTAAAATAATAATTTAAGGCACAAAAAGACGATTATTTAACTGCTTAAAACATTAACACAAATTCAATGATGTAGAAATTAAACATTAATTTCTTTCTTGTAAGTCAGTTTTAAGTTTACAAAGAGATATATTTTATGAATATCTACTACTTTAGTCAATATAATTAAAATATTTGATTAATCCAATTAAAGTTAGCTAGATATTTTATTTAATGATTAAATAAAGAAATAAATTTAAATAATTAGTTTTAAAATTTTTTTAATTAAATTTAGCACTTCTATTCATTTGTATTACAAAACATATATTTCATTGAAGAAATAAAGTTGCAAAAAATTTTAATGTTTAAATAAATGAAAATATTTTTTGTAAATATTTAATTACTAGAATACTATTGCTAACAATAAAGTATTAAGATTTCCAGAGTTCTAATTTTTTTCTTTTTTGAAATACATTTTCATGTGGGTGACATTCATTTCAATATTTGTTCAAAATGATTGAAACATTTAAAGCTATGTAGTTAAAATATATATATATATTCTTTTTTAACAAAACTTTATGTACAATTAGTATTGGAAATCATTTTTTTAAAATATTTAATACAAAAACATTCTTATAGATTAAGTATTCTGAACAAGAATTTCATCTATACTCTACATCTTATGCCCTTAACATCTTTGTGATTAGTTAAATTAGTCTTTTTCAAATTATGCAAATCTGAATGAATACACATTTTAACATAAATTTTTTCACTTAATATATAAAAAATTTATACTGTTGCTTTAATAATTTTCGAAATTATTTCATAATATTAGAAACATTTTGCTGATTTAAAAAAATTACTGGAATGGTTTAAATTAACCAAAAACTAAACAAACTTACTAATTATCATAACTTTTTGAAATCACAAAAACCTTATTTAAAAAATTAAAGTAAAATAGTTTTTATGTTTTTATTACATATTTTCATCATAAGAAGTGATAAAAGCAACTGAATTGAAATAATCGTTTAAATAATTATTTCATAATTTACCAAGTAGTTTTTAAAATCACAAAAATTCTTAAAAATTCTTAACTGAACAATTTTCAAAAATTGCAAACACAATATCTTTTTGCTGTCCACTAACTTTTTGAAACAGATACCTGTTTAAATTTAAATTTGTTTCAATTCTTTAATATTAACAAATAGAATGCAACAATTTATATGCAAAACAATGTGCTAAAAACTTTGCTTTGGTTAAAGCTTACTAGAAGTATTTATATATATACTTAAAAATATAATTTAATCAAAATAAATACAATAAAGTGAAACATTCTTTAACTGCAATAATTTAGAATGTTGTAAATTATAAAAATCGAAATCTGAATAAAAACAGAAAAATGTAATACAATTAAAACCATTTATAACTGCACCTTATCTTCAAGACGGTTTCTCACCATTTTTGAATGAATGCTCACATTAGTTAAATGAGCCAGCAATTTCCCAAGCCCTGATTTCACACTAAACTATGAAATCTGAGAGGTGAACAGGAAGCTTTACAGTGAAGCTAGTTGCCTATTCCAAGCAGCTCGAGATAGCCAGTCAATGAACAAAAATTTTTACCCAAGTTAACTCAGGATAGCCAGTTAAAGGGTTAAAACAATTTAACACGTGGATATTATAAGTCTGGAATATATTGAGTAAAAACAAAAGCAAAAGAAGTTATGTGCTTTGTTCACACGTAATACAATAGAAAAGTAATAGAATGTATATATTTTCCTCAAGAGAAATCTTAAATAGTTCTTCTAAAAAACTAAAGTAATATGATGTTAAGGAAAATATTTTGTAATTAAATAAACAAAAATGACTGTTCAGTAACAAAAAAATAAGGTTGATTTATGGAACATTTTAAACTAATTTTATTATAGCACATAAACCATTTAAAAAAAAAACATTAAAAGCAGAGTATTTTACATCGGCATTTAACATAAATTGTTAAAAATGAAAGCATAATTTTATAAAAATTAAAAACATATTTTGTTTTAAAAATTGTATATCACCCTTAGAACATTGTAAATCGATCAATATCTCTAAAATTCAATGGATAAATAGGATTCGACAAATTTTGTGAATGATTAGCACTTTAGGATTTATGATCAATGGAGAATTCTACAGTATGTGACATTGTTTGAAATTGACAAACATGTATTTAAGAGTAATAAAAATGTTATCTGCAATACTATGAATATTGCATGACTTCAACAATTTTATGAAGTTTATAGAACATACATATCAATCCGTAAATTAATTACAATGGCATTTTAATAGCAATGTTGACTTAATCAATAAACTAATTAATCAGTAAAAGCTGATTGAAACCTTAATTTTGAAAAAAGAGTAACAGCAGTATCTATCTCAACAATATTATCATCTATTAAATATTATTATCTATCCGTTTTATAGCAGACAGTTAACAAATTAAAAGCAGGGCTCAAGTGGTACCAAAATTTCTCATTGAAATATGGCTTTCAGATAAGATATTAACTTTCAAAAAGAGTGTTTATTATTAGTGAATCAAAGAAGGAAAATTAGACTAAATTGAAACTTGTAATTTTGAAATTAAATTGTATGTAGGGAAATAACTTCTAATTTTTATGCATAATATTCTAACAATTTATAGATATGCAACTAAAATTTTAAGCCACTTTTCTATTGAATCATTAAATTGTTCTTTAAACAAGAAACATCATTCTATTATGTAGTACAAATTCCCAACAATAGTGTCTAAGAAAACATATTTTTTCCAGATATAATATAGACATTGCTATGAAACAGAATACTTAAAGCATGTTAAAAGGAAAACTTCAAAATAAAAAAAATAAAATAAATTGTATCTCCTATGATATTGATTAATTTTCAGCAAACTTTAACATGAATTGTTTACTTAACTTTATCCGTCTTTCAAAGATTGATAGATTATACTATATAACAGATAAAGGCAGTTTCACAATTTATTAAAATTAATATATTTGTCTTGTACTATCTTGCAAAATAAACTTTTGTTTTACTAATTCTAACATTATAACAAATTAAATATTAGGATTATTTGCCGTTTTTTTCTTCTAAGCTTATCTACATTTTAAAGACAATCAGCACAATTTCAAAACAAAGCAGAACCACATTTAATAAATAAAGCAATATTATTTTAAAACTTTATACTCAAAATCTAATTCTTAAGACTTATGATGCATACAATCTTGAAAGTGAACATGATCAAATATTGTCGATAATAAATACAGAAATTATATAAAAAGTTAGTATTTAAAAATTATACAAATATTTATATTAAAAAAATTATGTTACATTTTTTTAGATTAGTTACTAAAGCAATTGATTTCTATTTTTAATTCAATTTTTCTTTAAAAATTTTGTTAGTTTAATCTAACAATATCTGACATCTGATACTAACAATATATACAGCTAAAGAGAAATAGCATGATAATTGGTGATCTCAATTTAATTATTATAAGCAACTTTTCTAGAAATAAAATTTTAAATTATGTGGATCAAACATAAAAAATATAATAAAGTCTATGGAAGATAGGTCATAAAATAAAATAAAAGATCAAGTAAAATAAAAAGGTTAACTAATATAAAGGTTATGAAAATAAAGGTTTAACTAAATAAGAAAATTATTTATTTTAAGTAGAACTAATATAAGTATCTATACAATTGATACTTACATATAAATAAGAATTTGAATGAATAAATATAGTAAAAAAATTTTGTTCAAAAAATATTCTTATATATAATCTTTTTCAGTATTTAAAATGTAATACATCTATTATAATAATTAAATAAAAATTTTGATACCCCTTTATATTATTTCAAACAAAAATTAAAATAGGGGATTTTATTTAATTTTTTGTAAACAATTTTTAATTATATATTTTCATAAACTAGTACGAACATTTATATTTTTATTGCTATGCTGAATAAACATTATTTGAGTACTAAATAAAGACTTAATTTACAAATAAGTTTAGAATTAATACGTATAATTTAATTAGTTTTCCAAAATATTTCACTTACTGTTATTTATTCCAAATACTTCATCTAACATTCCCTCATACGTCAGTTGTGACAATAATACTGAAATATAGTCTATATCTGAAAAAAATTGCTCAGTATAACAATGATCAGATATTGTTTTCAAATAACAAAACTTCTTTTCTAGAAATATCTCACAGATTCTCTTTAAAAATAAATATTTTATTTCTTGTTACTATTATTTACTCCTTATTACTACATTGATATAGTCAAAAATAAATTTTTAACCTCCCATTTAAGTAAATGTAATGGCGAAAATAAATTGTAATTTATTTTATTTGACAATATTTAATACAGACTAAGATACTACTGAGATCTATTAGAATAAGGAATTTTTTTTTTATTTTTATAAATACAAATTAATGTATTCAGTTCCTGGAACCAGGGGGTATGTGTAACTTCCTGGGGCTTGAGCAGCCACCAGGCGCGTTGGCAGCTGGTGGATCGCCGAATGTCCTGTAGGAATGACAGGATAGCCTTGTATATAGAATCAGAGGCCGCGAACCGGCTCCCGTAAACCCTGGTGTTATGCGATTCGTGCCTAGGGCTAATTGGCACCGCGGTATTGGTGTCTTAACGGAGCCTCTAGTTGCCTGGCGAACTTCTAGAGTAATTTGCCTTGCCCAGTAACTCAGGCAATGATGGGTGGACTTATATTACCTGAGCTTTTTAATTGTTATCTTGTAGCTGAAAAGACACAAGAAGTAACAAACCTTTCTGCATTTGCAGGTGAAGCCTCTGAAGTAGACCTTGCTGAAAAAGACAAGGGAACTCAGAGGCAATCTTGTAAAGGGGCAGCAATGAATCCTTCACTTAAGGTAGAAATGACCTCCAAACCATCTTCTTCTGGTGAAAGTCAGGAAGCTATCCCTAGCATGACTGACTTTCTGACCAGATGGGACTGTTTCAGCAAGACCCTATCTGCTGGAAATGTCATACGCAAGAGGAAACGGCAGAGCATATCATTTACAAATGTGAGGCTCTTGCCCTCCCTAGATTAACTTCTTTAGGCATCATCCATACTAGAGAGTTACACCTAGACTCCATTAAAGGGTTATCGGACTTTATTAATAAAGTGGGTGACCCGAGCAACTGGAACTAGGAAACATTGGGTTTAGAGTTAATGGTACAAAATGCTGATAAAAGCAGAGGTGCCCAATGACATACAAACCCAATTCTAAGAAGAAGAAGAATGTATTCAGTTACTACTATATTTAATTCCTTTTAATGAAATGCCAAAAGGATAATAAACATAAGTTATAAGGCAGTATTGTTTTCTCAAAATTACAAATTAATAATTTTGAAATTGTAATACTAATTAATTTCCCCATTTTTAAAATAATGTCTCAGTTTGCAATTAAAATAAAAAAGTGCACAAAAAGTGCAATAGGAGTGAAAAACAAATTTATAAAAAGGATAATTAGGAATGTTCTTCAGATTGTTTCAATTTACAACAATTATAGTATCAATGCAGTGAAATATCAAAAAGACTTTGTGATCTGCTATGCAAATTACTAGCAATCCATATATAGACACAAGATGCGTACCATCGTAGGCTTCATCACTGGACACTATCATTTCAGGAAACATCTCCATATTATGGGACTCGTTCAAGACCCTAATTGTAGGAAATGTCTTAAGGATGATGATTCGGCGCATCACATCATTTTTGTGTGTGATGTTCTAGCCTCCATTCGTTTTAATACTTTAGGAATCATCAATACTACAGAGTTACATCTTAGCTCCATAAAGGGCTTGTCTGACATTATAAATAAAGTGGGCGACCCAATTTATTGGAACTAAGACTTCATGGGCTTGAGGCTATGGCATAAAATGCTATCGAGCAGAGGTGCCCAGTACCGTGCAAGCCCATTAATAAGATCAATCCATACATAATTGGAAAGATATAATAGAAGAACCCTATATTAAAACAATTTTAGAAAATCTGTGATTTTAACTAAATCGAAGATAGAATAAGAACATATACAACAATAAGATAAAGCATTATTAAACATTTTTAAAATTCTTGCAATCATCACCAAATTTTTCTAATATTTAATAAATACCAATTTTTTCTATCACTATTTTAAGTTATTGGCAAGCTTCATTAAAAAAGTATCAAATTTCTATTAAAATAAATGCAAATAAAAAATATAAATCATGAATTTTAGATTAATGTATGATAATTTCAGGATAAAAATATTCCAAATTATATTGATTTTCCAAATTTGTGACACTATTTTACAGAAAAAATATATCCTCAGAGAAACTGTACTAGGTTTGAGTACATTTGGTTCAAATTAAATTTAAATGAAAACTTAAACAATGAAACAAATCAGAAATCAAGCTAAAAAAAGAAGTTTTTCTACATATATAAAGATTTTGGCATTTATTTTATAAGCAAGAAAATGTAATAACATACAAAATTATCAAGATTAAATGCACAAACTGTTAACTAACAGCTGATAGTTTGAACAGGTTATTCACTTCTAGCATAACTTAATGAAAAAATTCCTTGGGGCTTTAATTTAAAATATTTAAAAATAAATTACAATGCAGATTTTTAATTGAAGCACTTTATCAAATTACATATCTAGATAAAAAAAAAACTTAAAAATAATAAAAGCAAATATCTTTCGAATTTAAAAAGAAATGCTTCTTAAATTATTAGCATAAATGGATTAATATTTACAAAAAATATAGGACTGTTTATTATTTTTAAGCCAATAGAAATGTTCCTTAAAGCCTCTTATACTTTATTAATTTAGTTTAATCATAAGTATTTATAGTAAAAAATTTAAACTATTAAATAAAAGATTGCCTTAACTCCAATTACTCTTTTTCTGTTTATTTTAATTTTTAATTTTATTAATAAAAACTAAAAAGACTGAAAAGAAGAACTGGAGAACATAATATTTAGAGAATATTATATTGAAAATTACACCTAAAATAAAATATAAATACAACAAATATGTATCTCATGGTATCAGATATGAATCAGTATTAAATCTGATTAATTTAAGCCTACAATTTTTCTATACATCTAGAATTTTGTTCACAATGGCTACAATGCATATATAAATAAATTTTTAATTTTATTAATAAAAACTAAAAAGACTGAAAAGAAGAACTGGAGAACATAATATTTAGAGAATATTATATTGAAAATTACACCTAAAATAAAATATAAATACAACAAATATGTATCTCATGGTATCAGATATGAATCAGTATTAAATCTGATTAATTTAAGCCTACAATTTTTCTATACATCTAGAATTTTGTTCACAATGGCTACAATGCATATATAAATACTAACAATAAAAAAATTTTACATTGAATTACAATATGCATATTAACTAAAATCACTATTCGTGAATTGTTTTTAAAAACAAACATAAATGCATTGCAAGAAATACCAAGATTTTGAATTCCATTAATTTCAATCAAATATAAAAACATGAAACAGTTTATGCTTAAAAAATATATTAAATAAAATTGAACTATAATTATTTTTCAAGCAGAAATTCTTTACTTAATTCAAAAGGCAGATAAATATAAACATACCTCTATCTAAAATAATTAAATGAGATATACGATCTGTCCCAAAGGAATTCTCCCCTGTTTGATCTAATATGAGTTTCATAAGATCCACAACCATCTGAATAAGAAATTGAAAGCAATTAGTTTAAAATTTTGAACATCTTATAAATAAAATACTGCAAAAGAAATCTAATTAAATAAATGTAAAAATATAAATGATTTTTATTTTATATATATATAAATTATATAAAATAAAAATCAAATTATATAAATATAAAGTATGCAGTAAATATTTAATACATATTAATTATATATTAAATATTTACTACATACTTTATACAAAACGTTTTATACATTAGGAAATTAATATCAATATAATGATTTTGTGTAAGAAATTTATGGGCTCCTAAAGTATATAATTTCTTATCACTAAATTTTGATAAAACAAAAACAGTAAAGTTACGATATCTACTTCCAAAGAATGAAAACTAATAATGCAATGGAGGTTAATTTTTTAAATATATATATGTCAAAATTATAATATTGTTTTTAAAAAATACCCAATCAGAAAGTCTACATCGATTTTGATGAATAAAAGTAAACAATGGAATTTTTTAATGTAAACATAAACAATTACATTTTATTCAAGACATACAAAATGGTTCACTTTATTTTGTTTGGATTGTTTGTAGCTCAAGGATCCTTTTCTGTACAGAGACTAAATAAGGATCTACAGCTTAAAGTGAGTTCTGAGTTGGGGAGGGAATCGTACCAACGAATTATTGAACCGAAAACAAGATAACTAATCAACTGAAGGTTAGGTACAAAATGTCTCAGAAATTGCATGTATATGGATTGAAAAATATTACTTTACAAAACATACTGGAAATCTATAAAAGTTGTATGTTTTCTTAAAATAAAATATTAGAGAAAAGAATACTTTGGTGCATTTGAGAGAATAATAAAAAAATAGCTTCTATTTTAATTTTTTACGTTTGAAATGTGTCTAATTTCTTATATAGTATACTCTAATATATATTCTAAGCAAAATTTTACACATTAAAATTAAAATGAAATTAACTCAACACCATAAATATTAATTCCTTACAGAAAAATAAGATATATTGATATAACTGTTTAAGAAATATATTGCTCTAAAACTGTTTATTCTACTGTTCTAAAACTGTTCATGGTTTCATTTAATTACATTTATTGAATCATAATAAAATTTCATATTAGATATTATATTAGTGTATTCTTCCTAAGTTGAAAATAGTCATGTTGTTGTCTTGTGCCAACTAGGCTGGCAATAAGGGGTGTGCTACTCCACTTTTCCAATTGAACCATATTTTGGTGTGGAGTCCGACTTCCTCAGTACACACATGCCATAGGTACCCATTTATAGGGTAGATAACTATTCACAACCCTTTCACACAAAGAAAGGACCAAGATGGAATAAACAGAGAGAGAGAAAGTACATCCATTCACAAACTGGGATTCAAACCCAGGACCTCCCTATCCGCAGTCAGGCACTTCGACCACTAGACAGGGTGGGTGGCAAATAGTCATATCAATACATAATACACAAATAAAAATTTAAATATTATATTTTAATGCATTGTTATTTTACATATATTTAAAAACAGGATATATTTAGAAATAATTAATCTTTTGAAACAAGTTTAAATATTTCAAAAATTTCAGAAAATGTATTAGTTTAAACCATATATAAAAAATCATAAGCAATTTGTATTTTAAGTGATAAATATTTAGTTTTATAAATCATTAAATTTCCTTACTTCAGCACACCTCCCTTGTCCAAATATTTTAGGAATCGATCCACACATTTTACATAACTGTACTAAAGCTGTAGCAGCAGTATGTATGTAAGTTGTGTCTCCTTTCTAAGTAATAACAAATAATTTTGATGAATATTTTTATAAAAAATATGAGAGAAAAATAATCAATATATAATTATCTCAGAAATCATTTTTCATAAATATTTACATTAAAAAGTTGACAATTTAGACTCATATTAGATATTAATACTATGCAATGCAGGTCCTACTAAAAGAAATTTATATAAAATATAATTAACATGCAGAGAGAATCTGAAAATTACTTTGGAAAAAAATGAATTATCATATTTAGAAACTTTTTTATAAGTAGAATAATAATAATCCAAGAACTTTTGTAATTTTTAAGAAATGAATAGAATTAAAAATGTAACAAATATTATAAAATATTTGCTAAATATAGTAACATATATAGATGTAAGGATGTTTAAAAGCGTTGCAATGTGAAAACTTTATTCATTATTACATTATATATATTAATTGTTCAAATATCGATGAAATTTAAATTTTTAAGATTAATTTGACACAGATTTTCAAGTACACTTATGTTTTTTCCCAGAAAACAAGTTCTAATTATCTAAAGTTTACTTTTAATAAGTTTATCTATATGAATCCTTTCCATTTTAATATTTTTGCTTATCAAATAAATCCTCAATATATAAAAATGAATGTTTCAGAAATTTTATTTTGGAAAAGACAATCATTAACAAAGCAGATTTTAAAAGAAGCAACTAATTTCAGTTTCATTTGTTCTATTAAGATTAAACATTTAAGAAGAAAAAGTTACATTTAAGTGCAAAAATTAATGAAATATTTTTCCCTTCATGAAGGTAAGAGAATTATATTAATTTTTAAAACGATTTCTATTAAAATTATCACATAATATCTAGAAACACTAAATTCAGAATAATATAAAAAAGTCTTTGAAAATAAAGTGAAGTAAAAACAGTAACAAATTAGAGCGACCTTCTTAAAATTACATCAATATTTAATTTTCAATGTCATTGTTGGCTTTACATTAATGTAATTACATCATAGTAATGTAATTACATTAATATAAGGATAACCTATATAATGACTAGTTAATTATAAAAAATGAGAAAAAATGTCTTGGAAGGAATATATTTATGCTTATATAAGAAACTTCTTTCACTTCTCTATATAATCAACTATATTTAAACACCTGTAGCTTATAGTCACCTGCCTCAGAATACATAACAATCTTCTACTGTCCATCTATTAAACAAAATTGTAATAAATTCTCCAAATTTTAATTATTTTTAAACCTTTATAACTCAGAACCATTTTTTGCTTAAGTAAAAGGTGAAAATTACTTAAAGATGATCAAAAATTCATCACAAAGAAGAATTTAAATCCCCCCCAAATCAATGTTATCAAATATTTTCCTTCCAAATTAATTCAACAATTCTTGAAATGCAGCACCAAAGTGAAGAGTGGGCAAAAGTTGAAAAAAAGGTCTTAAGAAAGCATTTCTTGATTCTTGTTTAGAATAGTTCTCACAATAGTTTTCTTAGAAATTCTTGAGATGCAAGCATCAATGTGAGGGGGAAGACAAAGTCTAGAAAACGTCTAATTTCTCCAGAAAACATTTGATTCTTGTTTTGGGCGGTTCACAAGTTTTCTTACAGCTCACAATAATGATATGCCTAGATCATATAGCTTTTTATGATAAAATGCAGTTATTATTAGACTCAATAAACCACTCCATTAGAAAAGAACATAAAACTTCTGAAGCTCTTGATCAAATATTGAAAAGTTTAAATGCAGGAAGTAGTTAAGTTGGAAGTATAAGAAGCTTCATTATGTAACATAAGAGTGAAAATTATTTTTCGTCCAAAAAGTAATTTTTCCCCTTTTTTATAACTGGGTAACTGAATCTTCTGGGTGACAATTTTATAATATTTTTCCAATTATACTCTTATAAATAATTAATTAAAGCTTAATTTTTTCCAAAGTGAACATGTGCAACATTTAGTAGTTTAAGTAAAAGAAAATTTTATAAAATATGGTTAGATATTTTTTTCAAATAATCAAAACTTTAGCAATTGGTTTTAGTTACAGAATAAATTTGTTTTTAAAATGAGCAACTTATTGAATTATATTGGTATTTAGTGATAAATGCGAGCCAACTATATATATATATATATATATATATATATATATATATATATATATATATATATATATATATATATATATATATATATATATGATTATTTTTATTTTTTTAATATAATAATTCATAATTTAGAAGCAGTCTGCAGCAGAGTGTTAAGACAGTTGAATGCAAGACATACACTCCAAATATCATTTATTTAAAGAAAAGAAGAAATTAAATTAAATTGTCCATCTATAACACCCTTACCTTAGTTAGCAGACATCTGTGCACTGTTTTTTACTGATGGGGGTTTAGATAGGGGATGTGTATAAAGTTATTAAATGTATAAGAAAGATCTTGGAATTCACTGGCACCTGTGTTTTAGGACATCAGTATAGTATAAAATAAGAGAACATTCATAAATTTAGAATTGTATTAAATAGGATATATTATCAAAGAACTCTTATTCTATTAATTTAACTTATCTTAGATTATATATATATATATATATAAGATAAAACAGCTGCTTTTGCTGCTTTTGCGCTGGCTAGATTTCCTATTATGCATTGTAGTTACAACATTATATTTTTAGCATTGTATTTATTACCTTATATTCATATATGTATTTTCTCTCTCTATATATATATATATATATATATATATATTTTAAAATAGACAATATAGATCACTTTTTGTTTTCAAGTAATGGTATGTTAGAAGAAAATTGCTACATATACATATCATTTTGATAACAAATTTCAAAATATTTACTCCATACCACAAAAAATGAAGTAAAAAAGTCTGGCAACTCAAGAGAAAATAAATCTTTATCAAGAGCAAATAAGCAAATAGGCAACTCCAATTGAGTGACATATCCATAGACACCTTCTCTTTCCAATACCAGTTCACTATAATAAAGCTATGACAAAAATATTAACATATATTAAAATTGTGTATTAAATAGTAAATGCATTAATTAAGTTAAAATATATAGAATACACAAGACATGTTCAAAAAACTGAAATAAAATTGGTCATCATTTATTTCTTCAAGATGAATAATTTAGCAAAATACTGCGCATTTAAGAGAACCAACTAACAATTTTTATATTTGAGTAAAAAATTATGCATTATAAAATAAAAATAATGACTGTTACACAATTCTTTTGTTAATAAATTTTTATATTGATCAAAATAGTGTTTTTAAATGTCACATTCAGATACTCTTTACATTACTTTTTCTCCTTTTGCAGTTTCAAAGCCATAGTATTAAGCACTGAAGTAATTTGGCATTATTTTAAACAACATAAATTATTCAAATTAATTTATACAGTTTAACAGAGTTTTTTTCAAGAAAAAAATTATAACTACTATAAGAAAAATAATATTACATTTCCTTTACAAATTTTGGGATATTCAGTTTAAAGTTTCTTTATTTTATAAAAATTTTGTTCTTTTAAGGATTAACACATCATTAAACATTCTAATCATTCGAATATAAAAAATTAGAATATATATTACAAACAGAAATTTTTTTCAATAAATAACACCAAATTTCTGATGAAATAAGTTATTCATTAATGCAATTATAATTTGCCATCAACATAAATTTCTATTAGTCAATTTTTCAGTTAATGGAAGATTTCTATTACTTACTGTAAAAAATTTACTTTCGAATTTAATTACTAAGTGTTTAATAATCAGATTAGTGATAAATTCACACATATAAGGTTTCTCCAATTCTTAATTTAAAACTATGAAACTTTAAGCAATAATTCTAATCTCTTGAGCAGAAAACTATTTTCCATTAAAATTAGACACGCTTATTTAAATACCTGTCTAATTTTTACAACCCCATAATATCATGTATTAAATATCAAAATTCATCATATTCAAGTATAAGAAAATATCTGATAAATTTAAGCAATCTAGAAAATTTATCTATGCGATCTCTGCAGTGAATATCAGTGTAATATAGCCCTTTCTTTTATTTCAGATTCTCAGAAATGAGAATGAAAGTATAATTTTTTAATAAATACAATATTTCATTGTGCAAAAAAATAGGCAAAGTAAATTATCTTTGTGTTTAGGAAACTGGCTACAATTTTTAAATATATATTGTTTTGTTATGAAAAAGTACATTTCACTTATCTTGATTTTTAATATATTTTTGTGGGAGAAACAAATTTCCTCAATCTAAGAATATCTCTTAATGTGCTTCATCATTCATTAATTTTTAGCTTGTTATTTCATTTAATACTTAGGTGTAAGCATGATATATCCCCCCCCCCAAGAGATTTCTTGCCAAATCTATCTTCTTTTGTTTTAAATATAGTTTTGCGAATTTATTATATATTTGGTTATTTTAAGTGACAACAGCATTTAACCGACTCAGCGGCTCAGAAAATTTCAAGAATCTGCGAAAAATGTTTCCTCTTTAAAACCAGATGTACTACTTTTACCCACGTCCCTAAACTATACAAAAATCGTCGACTGTTTCCCATTCTCATTGGGAACATTTCCTACCCCCCTGAAAACTGTCACAGGGCTCAATTTAGAGGGAGGGGATGTCACTTACTACTAACTACCCTATCTAGGGTCGTATGTATTTGCCAGAAAGATTTGTACATCCCAATAAAAGTGGTTAAAACAAAAACGTATATCTTTTTTTGTATAAAACTTAAAAAACAAAAATTATTGATAAGTAACTGTTTTTTGTGTAATTGAAAATGATTGAAGATATTCCTCAGTATTTTTAGGTTGACTTCGTAAATGATATGAAAGTCAAAGAAAAACGGTATACACAAATTATGATGTTTTAGATTTCTTACACAGTTTAATTAAGAAAGTTGCTTGTCACATTTTCTTGTATATTTATTATTTTCTGTATAATGGAATTTTCTCTTTTTGAATGAGACACAGAAGCTTTTCAAATTTTTATTACAGTAAGATAAAATAATATTAGTAAAAATACATTTTCTCACATTATATTTTTCTTAACACAAACAAATTTTTACTTTATATGAATACATCTATGTAGTAATTAGTGTGGTGTTTATATGAAAATAAAAGGATTAATTATTTGTCAATTTTTATAATGTTATTTTCAAAAACATTAATTAAAGCTTTTCAATTTATTCATCTATAAATGTTTTGAGTTTAAACAATTAAACATAACATTAGAAAATTTGCATAACATTGTGAATAAATGTGTGTAATGTTCTTGGTTTATACTATATCTGAAAAATTACTTTCACTTTATATTTAAATATTTGGAAAAGTTTTTTAACTCAAAAAAATTAAATATTTACAAAAAAAGGATTAATTTTCATTTCTGCATTATTGTATATGAAAATAAAACTATTTAATGCAAAATACATGTAGATAAACTTTCATTAAAATTGTTCTGTATAAGAAATTTTAACACATTATATTTGCTGATTGTGTACTTTCTTAATTATGATATTTCTTATATATTTACATTCTAAAACAATATTATAAAATCATTTATTACTTTTACAATTTTCTTTCTTTCATATTAAAAAAACATTATTTAGATATTTTTAACAAGATATTTATTATAAATTAAAGTTGTATTTTAATCGAAAAGAATTCCAAGTGATGGACGAAAAATAAATTGCTTAGAACACATTTGTTAAGTATTCAATATACTTATTCTCATTAACTCAAAATAATATTCAATTATTATGAAGCAATCTGGTGAAATAGAAAATGAATTTGAAACTCAAAAGAATTTAAATTAAATTTTTTCAATATATGTGACAACCTTTTTTAAGAAAGCTTTTCCTAAGCACTTTAAATTATTTGAGAGAGGAAGAGAGAGAGATTATTGTGTGCCGTCCTTATTATATATTTACTTTCATCTGGAAATACATTTTTCTCAATTCTTGAAGTTAAGCACTTTGATAGACCTCATAGTGATTTGAAATATATATACTGCTATTTAGTAATTTATACTAATAGGAGAGTTGGTGTGTTACCTATAAGCTCAGAGGATATGTATGCATGAAGGCGAACAATTTATATCATTGAACGATAAAAAAATGTTAGCAATGTACTTCAAGCAACGTTATGAAGTCTCATTTATTCCATTTTAAAAGTTGCAGAAGTAGAAACTTTATAATTATTTAATGCAATTAAATAAATATTTTCAAATCCTTTCACAATATTATAATACTTTCAGCACACATAGCAAGGCTGATTTAGATTATTTATACGTTTCTATAATTCAACAGTCTAAATGAATTAGAAATATATTAAAATTATTAATTTACTTAATTTTTTAGCAGAACTAAAAATATATATTACTTATGCTCTTTTTTCATAGATAAATTTTGTTTTTTTATTTAAAAGCGTTAAAGCCCAAATTTATTAGCTAAATTAATTTTTTCTACTCGTAACTGAACAACCTTAGATAAAATATCACTTGTAACAATACATGAAAATTAACTTCATTTGTCAATCTGAATTGAAATATATATCAGTGCATGTACTAATAAGAAGCTTAAACTGTTACATTTAATTTATTTCAATGTAAATGGAATATTTGGTTTCACAAGTGTTTACTCGAGTTATTTTTTAAATATTAATCTAGCGTTTATGAACTGAACTTTATGTATAATTATAAATAAAAACAAAAGAATCTTTACTACTTAATTTGGCAAAATTACTGTACGAAAGAAACTTAAAATTTTATAACGAGTTTCTATTGGCTTATATTTAATTTTACGTAATATAATATGTAATAAAATGCTAAGAGGCTATTATTACTCCATTATAAAAATATTTTTATAAAAAGTTCTTGCATTGGTAATATTTTATTGTATTACAAGTTGCAAAACCTTTATATAATTATCATATATCTCTACTATATAAAGTTTCCTAATTAAAGAGACTTTATCTATAATTGAGAATTGTTAAGATTGAGAGGAATGAAATAAGGTGAGAAAAAGCAGTTTCTCATATGTCTACTTCAACTAGAGTAATCGATAAAATTCCCTTTCATTCCATCTGTAACTAAATGGAAACATCTTTAACCACACAGGAAGCCACATGTGCATTGAATTATCTTCCTTGAAACGAAGTCTTGACGTATATACAGGGGATATATGGGAGAAGCTGTTTGAAATAATACTGTTAATAGTCGAATACTTGTAAAAATTGTAGAGAAAATAAATTTAACACCTCATTCTTTAGTATTCAACTATCTATGATAAAAAAACTTTCCAATTTTTTAAGGAAAGGAAATAATTAAGTGAAAAATGTTTTAATACTATAGGAGCTATTTATAACTACTGCTGCATAACAAAAAATATATTAGTATTAATATGATAAAAACAAAATGATACAAAACAAATTTTGCTTATTAAATCATGAAAGATTACAGGAATCCTATAAAAATTTTCAACTTTATATTCTCTTTTTTTATATAAATAAGGTAGAATTTTGGATAAAAAATTTCCAAACAGCAATTTATTTTAAATTTTAAAAATTCTGAAAACAGAAAATTTCAAAAATTGCGTTAATAATTCAAATTTAATATCCTTGGTTGCATTTCCTCTACATTTTATTTTTTGAAAGAATAATTTTATTTTAGTTTTTGTTATTTTGTATTGTTAACATTAACATTAATAAGCGATTTAATGACTTAACAGATAAATACCTAAATCTGAAGTTAAGTTTGAAAATTTGAATTTAATCATATAGTTCCTTTTTAAAAAATTATCTCAAATGTTTTCAAAATTCAAATGAATTTTTACGTGTAAAAAATGCAAGTATTCTTTTCTATATTGTAAGGTCGTTGAAATGGGAGCCGGCGTACAAAAAAATTTATATAAAATGTGCTAAAACAGTATTATGCTTTCAATATAATGAATATCACAAAGTTATGTATCAAGAATACAAATCGAAAAATATTATCGAAATTGAAAAAGTAATCATTACTTAAATTGACAGAGGATATATTCTTAAGACTTGA
The DNA here is from genome assembly GCA_037975125.1 of Latrodectus hesperus. Classification (NCBI taxonomy): domain Eukaryota; kingdom Metazoa; phylum Arthropoda; class Arachnida; order Araneae; family Theridiidae; genus Latrodectus; species Latrodectus hesperus. The sequence goes on from CM075851.1 coordinate 106,214,461, forward strand.
AAAGGTAAACAACAAAAATTTTTATAAGCATTTATTTTTCTATTAATATTTATCTATGACTAGTTTAGAAAAACATTAATGTTTTAGATTATCACAAATTTACTTAAGGTGAAAAAGTTATGTTTGGAATCGAAAGATTACTTTTTTATTTAATTATTTATTTTATAAATTCAAAGCAAGCATTTAAATCTAAATTGATCAGTTTTATGAACGTTAATGAATATTCAATAATGAATCTTTTTTTATAATTATATATTTTTAGATCATCATATAACTAATGTACTATACGTTTGCCCTGAATTTGTTAACTTTCTTTAATATGGTTTATTTTTACTCAAATAAATAACACCATATTCCTATAAAAAAGAGCTAGCAATTTAAATATTGTATTAATATTATATTTTATAATAAACAACGATTATTTTGTGAGCTAAAATTCACATGTATTTTAAGAAAATAAATATATTTTTTCATAATTTGAACAGCTAATTAATTTATTTCTAAGCCACAATATCTCATTTTGAACTTTATTTTATTTCTGTAATCAATTTTGTCTCTTTAATATAATTAATCATATTTATGTCATCTATATCTTGTTATCGTTAATTCAGATTGTAACAACACAACTAGATTTAAACATTCGATGATTTCTATAGTCATATAACTTTAGCATACTATTTCATTTAGATTTTTCAAAGTGAACGTTCTTTGTTTTCAAAACTTTATTTTTTTAAAAAAGAAGTTTATTTTAAATATATAATGCGTTTATTATACTTTTAAATTTAAATAACACAATCAATCGTATATGGAATATACCATTTTATGTTTCAAAGATAAACCAGAAAAATTAATTTTTAATTCAAATAAGAAGAGTAAAGTAAATATATAACCACATTTTACAACAAGAAATTCTCTGGTTAAGATTATTATATTTAAAAATTTCTTTTATACCTAATATGGATCACGTTAAAAGATAATTATTTGTAAAACTAACGTATTAATAATTTGCTTATTTTAAAAATAAATTTTGTAATAAAATAATTATTTTCTGTAGGTTAAAAATTTAATTGCTTAGATGGTAGCATTTCCATTTACGAAATTTATTTGTTTATTTCAGTCATAACTAGTCGATAAAAAATTCCGTAAAAAACAATAAAAACTGAATTAAATTAAGTAAGATGTAAGAAATAGTTAGCATAAGCAGGAAAATTATTAAAATTTAACTTAGAAAAGAAGGCAAGCTCGTTAGTAATTTAAAAGTAAATATGGATTTAAAATTTTTGTGTAATAAAATCGTCCAATTCAATTAGCTTAGGAACTAAAATTAAAAATAATAATGTATAAACTTGCATTTTATTTCTAAAGCAACAAATTTATAGATTATTAAATTTTAAAGTTGAATCTTGGCGAAAAAATAATCAGTATTTTAGATATTTGGCGTAAAACTCAGGCTGAGTTGTAGTTTTCAAAGAAAAGTCTCCAAGGAGTGTGGTTTGAGTGATTAAGACCGATCAATCAAACCACCGATTAGGGGAAAGCAAAAATAAGTGGTTTCTACTATGCGAAAATATACGTCGCGGCCGCTTTCGGTGAAAACTCTGCGACGTATCTATGCCGTCGCAGGCCGCTTTCGAGCAGGAAAGTTTCGACGTATCCATGCTTGGTTTGTTTGTTTGTCGCTCAACGGTCATTTTTTGCACACGAGGGCTAATTAGACCGGGACTTACGGCTTAAAGTGGATTCCGAACCACTACAAACATCCATGCCCAAGGTGGGATTCGAACCCACGAACTGTTGAACCGAAGGCAAGAGCGCTAACCATTCGGCTGCCAGCTCGGCCGACGTATCCATGCCGTCATGAACCGCTTTTCGACCAGTTTATTGCGACGTAACAGATACGTCGCGGACGCTGAGTCGGTTAAGTTTTCTTTTTACTTTCAATTCAAAATTTTTTTTCTATACTTCAATTCAAAGCGATTTGACCATTGTTTGCTGCAGTGCTACATTGTTGCCATCGTCCAAACATCATGAACAGTTCTTTTTTCCCCCAATTTCTTTTTGTTATTTTATTAATATCTTTTTCTTATATGTTTTTTCATAATACTTGCTGTACATAGTGTTATTCAAAAATGTCAGGAGATAATTTGGAGTAAAATTAAGGGAAATAATTATGGATATTCTAGTTTTTCAAGCTCCAGACCAAATGTTGGAAACTCAGGAATTGTTTTAAGTTTCATTTAATGCAGGATACTCAATTGTTATTTAATTTTTAACAGAGCTTGGGTTATTAAAAAGGGCAAATTGCAGAAAATGTGGTTTGGAAATAAAGATAAGCACTAAAAAGCTTTAGTTTGTAGGAAAATTGAGGGGAAACAGTGTAACATTGAGAAATTAATAAGACATGGGTTGTGGGTTTCTCATTCCAAATTAAAATTGCTTGAGGTTTTGTACACCACCAATGAAATTTTGAGGGGGGACTTAAACAGAGCAAATAATTAAGGAGTATTCTTTTGCAAAGATTACTTTGGCTGATTGAAGATAATTTATCAATAAGCTAATTTTAGATTACATTGAACTTTTACCCAAAAAAATTGAAGGGAAATAGAAAGAATAGAAAAATAGAAAGAAAAAAAAACATGTAAAATGGTAGAAATAAAATAGTCAAAATTTGATAAATACAAGTACCATAAGGGGCATAAGATTGAGGACCAGTGGGTATTTGGAGGAATTCCAAGCAGGTTTTTTTAGGTGCGGTACAAGATAGCATACAGGAAACTTTATTGGGGATTATTAAGGAGTAGATTTTGACAGGCACTTCTGCATATTCTACTGCTGGAACAGCTAACACTGTCTTACTCAGGAGAGATTCGATCATTTAAAAGTCAATCATAATTGACATTTGTTCATCCCAAAACTGAATGTCATACAAATACAATTGAAGGTATTTGGAGACATGTAAAAGCACTGTTACCTACATACAACCATAAGACAGATTTTAAATTCTGTCTAGTGATGTACATTTTTCATAAAGCTTGCATAGTGGCAAATGTTGATTCTTTTCATAAATTTATTGAAATCATTTTGGGAGTTAACTGGGAAGAGTACTGAATTTTGGAAAAGGTGTAATTACTTTATTTAAATTCTATTTAATGTCCCATGAAGTAAGTTCATTAATGTTATTCACTTATCTCTTTTACTGGTTGTTTGGAGAGAAGTCAAACTCAACATAACAGATTTTTATTCATTTTCTGGTTATACTTTTTATTTTTTTGTGCTATTATATGATTTAAAAGTTTCTAAAATACATAATTTTGGAACTTTGGGAAATTTACCATTCTAAAAACATGTGTTCAACTTGGCGATGAAAAAGCCAATAGGGAGTATATCCTACTAGTTCCAATACTTTTTACGGAAATCTCATTATTTTAAAAGATTATAAATTACTTTTTTCTACAGAATTTTGATTCAAAAAAAAATTCATAAAATATTACTAAAGTCAGTATTAATTATTTTACTTTAACACTGATATTAGTTTTATTAATTTGCAAATATATATTCATATATATATATATATATATATATATATTCATATATATATATATATATATATATATATATATATATAATATATATATATATATATACAAAATTATTAGACTATACTCAATTTTTAAATATCAAAAATGTAAAAAAAAATTTAATTACTGGACCAACTGAAGAAACCAGTGAGCAAGCCATCAGTAAACACAAGCAGCTAGTCCTATTTTAGATGCTTATCCATGCATCCCTATACAATACAAAAATTTTATTTCATGCTCAAAATGAAAAGATCATAGTTTTTTTCTATATTGGGTACCCTAAATTCACATTTTCCAAAGTTCAATTTCTTTAAGACCATTATAGCCAAATTCAGAGAATTCTAAAAAATGAGAAAGTCAAAGCCAGTTGATCATAAGACAAAAACATCAGCATATAGCAGATATTTAATCTCTGGAACTACATCTTTGATTCGGCTAATTAGATCAGTTATCATAATACTAAACAAAACAGACAAGTTTTCTGACAAGTTTGACCCCATGTTTAATGAGAATTTTTCCAAATATGACACTCAAGAACCTTGGGAAAAAGACATGAATATTGATAAATAATTTTTCTGTACAACTTATTGTACCTAGAAAATAAATGCAATAAAATTTGTGTATTATAGAAAAAATTATAGAAATTAACAACAAAATTAATAAATTTTGGAAAAAATGAAATTAAATTTCAAAATTTGCATTATGAAAGTTAAAATATAATTAGGATTGCAAAATATTATTAAGAAATATTAATTCCCTTCAATGCTTCTTCATTTCATATATTTTTACATGCTTCATCAAATGGTAAAAAAATCAAATTCAAAATGAAGCTGAAAATTGATTCATCATATTACAATGCATAAATTCAAGACTAGAAAACAAAAAAGACTAGGCATATGGAAAAATAGCTGCATAATATAAAACCTTAAAAAAGAAATTGCAACCAAACAAATTTAAGAAAATGAATAGGATACATGAAATGTACCATATCTATGTCAAAAAATGTAAGCAACTCAAATAATATTTCAGAACAAAAGAAGAAAGAACTTCATAAATGACAAAAGTATCAGCACATGTTTGTTGTGAGCAAAATAAATGTTTTATATGTGTTCAAAACTTTAAAATGTTCTGTGCTTTCAATATTTGATGATACATGTAAGTCTAAAATATTTTCATGTTTAATATTTAAGTTCTTTTTAAAAACTAAAATCAAAACAACTTAATGATTCTACATGGAAACATTTATTTTATAAAAAATTATTTAATTATTATAAAATTAATTATATAAAATTTAATTATTATAAAAATTCCTTTTAAAAACTAAAATCAAAACTACTTTACGATTCCACATGGAAACGTTTATTTATTTTATAAAAATATATATTTTATAAAAATGCCCATTTTTCAATTGCTAAAAATGTATAGTATCATTATGGAAATCTCATGAAAAAAAAATTGTTAGAATTTAAACTTTTTATAATGGTAAATATCTAGAGAATGAGAAATTTTTAATGAAAGAAATATGCAAATCCTTGGCAAAATTTATTTCATTTTTAATATTTTGTTCAAAATTTATTTATTTACAATTTATCCTAATATTTTTGGTAAGTGCTGAAAAAGGCTTTTCTCATTTATAAAACACAAGTTTTTATAATATAGCCTCCTCATCAAATGTAAGATCTTACTGATCATTATTTATTGAGAAATCCTAATGACATATATTGATATGGAAAATTGTTTATTAAATTTGTTCACTAATTTTTTGTTCTCTTACTTCATTTCTAATTTTGGGTAAATTTGTTTTTCTTTCTACACACGTCATATTTTACAATAAGGGCAAGATATCAATAATTCTGCAGGTTTCACATCTTAATTTGATAAAATGTTTGAAAAATACTGAAGAAATATTTTATCACTTTATAACCTGTGTACTGAAGTTATATTTTTATTATAAAAAAGAACACATTTTCTTATTACTCAAATTAACTTCCCATGATGCTTTTGACATCATGCCGTTAACATTTTATATTTTAAAAACTAAATATCCTCAGAAGAAAATTCTAATGTTATTTCTATAAAATATATTTATACTGATTCAAAAATAAATATACTAATGAATAAAAAGATAATATTCCTAAAAATGCTTATGCCAGCAAACAGACTTTCATAAGCAAAGAAAGTAGCAAATACAAAGTGATTAAATATATAATAAAGAAAAAAGTTGTGTGTAAACAGTTATTAAAAACCCCTAATTCATATGCATGCTATAAATTTTAAAAAATGTACTTTCGGTAAAAAATTATCTAACAACAGAGTCTTGGTTTCAAGGAAAAAATCTTTGAAACTGAGTATGCAAGTAAGTTAGCAGTAGCTCAATTTTATATGCGATGAAAATTTTTAACATTAAAATATCTATAAAATATTAAAATTTGATGATAAAAATCACTGCATAAAAAATATCAAAATTAATTTTATTCAAAGGTTTTTTCTTTCAAGCATTAAAAAAATTTTTACACAACAATAAGAGAAAAAAATCACATTTATGGAAAACCATTAATAATCCTTCTACTGTTATTTGCATGTATCTACAAATTAGTAACTACAAAACTTATTAAATTATGTGTTTAAAATTTGCAATACACTGAAAAATAATGATTTACAGAAGTTAAGATCTATGAAAACAAAAATATTTGGCTTGTTTAGATACATTTATTTTGAATACTCCCAGAGTTTATACATATAATTTTTATATTGATTCATTTGGTTTTGTACAATAAAGATAATTGTTTTAAATATATTTTATTTAAGATTTAAAGCTAATCTTACAGATTTCTTCATATAAAAAGTTTTTAATCATATTATATTTCAAATATACAGATTTTTTTTATAAAATTAATTCATGAAAATTATCAACTTATAAGACAATTAGTAAACTTCATGATTTCATCCAAGTACTGAAATGGCTTTTGTAACATTTGATACATAAATAAATAAGTTAAAAGCAAACATTACTAAACATGACATTTCTATTCTGAATTCATGAAAGTTTAAATACACATATATCAGATAATAAAATTTACCTTTCTGGGTACATGTAATATCCAAAACTTTTTATTACTTCCAACACTTTTGCAAGCATTGATGTGATCAGCAATAATTTTTGAATTTTGCATACTAGGTCTTATTATGTAAACACATCTGAAAAATAAGAGAATAAAGCGGAATAGAAAGAATAGAAAATAGTATAGTACATTAAAATGTAAGAAATACAAGTAAAAACTTTATAATATAATCAACCAGTAAATATAATTAATCTTATGCTAATTTTTTTTAAATACAATTGAATCAATTTGATTACAATTGAATTTTTTAAATACAATTGAGTTTCAAGATACACAAATTTTTCATTCCTTATAAAATCCCAACCATTTATAAGGGTGGTTTGCATCAATTTTAAAGTATTTGCTCTTCAATATGAAGTCAATCAAATCCATAAAACTGCATTTACCCTTATTTTAGATATTTAGATTACATTATAGAAAAATGCTGTGTGTATTATAAACTGAAAATATAACAGTGGATAAGTAATTGTTTCCTATGAAGACTTGATAACTATATATACAATATATACTTAAAATGTCTAATATTGGCTGGGTTAGCAGGGATGCTTTTTACTCAATAATCATTTTTTTGCTCATAAAGGCTAATTAGACCAGGACCAATTGTTTAAAGGGAATTCCAAATTGTTATAAAGTCCAAGTCTGAAGTAAGATTTGAACTTTCATCTGTTAAGCCAAAACTCAAAAGCTATTATTTAACAGCCAACTGGGAAATTATCTAGAACATTAATGTAATATTCATGGTACAAGGGTGAAAAACTTGTCTGGAAGAAAAATTAACCATAGTTTATTTTCATTAGAACAATCAAAAATCATCTGAGGGGATTATTATTTATTATACACCCTGTTATAAATATTTGTCACATTAATATGCGACATAGCTACTATTATTGAGTACAGAAAAGATGTATCACAGATGTAAATTTTGCCTTTTAAACATAACTGAAAACTTATATGATTATTGAAGTTTATATAATTTACCCTGTTAACTAACTAGTACAATTCGGGCTATCTTGACATCATGATATTAGCAAGGATATAATTAATTTTTTGAACTTGCTTTTATATCTGCAACTGAATGAACATGTGTACTGCATTTCCTCGATATTAATTGTTAAAAGGTATTGTTGAGCTTGGAAACCTAGTGGCTTAGTAATATAGCTTTGCATTATATTATATATATTATAGTATAGCATATATATTACATTACTGAGAAATAAAAATTTTTATTTGATTGCTTTTTTTGATTTTGCAAATATTTTCTTTGAAAAATTTAAAAAAATTAATATATAATACTTCTCTGTTCTTCCAGGTGCAGCTCCAGGCTCTAATTTAAAAACTTTTTCTACATTGCAATCCTAAAAAACAGTATTCAGAAATTACTGATAATAATACATTTCATAAACTATGCAAAAGAAATAAAGTTTATGATACTGTTATAAATTGCTTAAAAGAGCTTTAAATACATTAAATGTTTATAAATAAGCTCATTTGTTTCATTGATATGCCAATGAAATACATTTCCTCAGATATTTTAATGTTTCATTAAAATTTTGAAGGGAATGTATAAAATAAATTAATGTCTGTGAAATATATTATATAAAACTAATAAAAAATTTATAGTATTGGAACAGAGATCATTCATATATATTTTGATAAAAAACCTAAATTTTTAAGGCAGCAATAAAAAAACATATAAAAATTGTAATTTCTCTAGAAGCCAAAATCACAGTTTAAAATCTTCTTTTTCTATTATTTAAAATTTCACATTTTTAAAACTTTTTTTGTTTTCTTACTTTTTTGTACACATTTTCCACTTACATGGAAAATACATACAAATATTAATGTATTATAAAAATATATAAAATTTTATTATACATTAGGCAATATGGTGCGTAATTTTTTAACTTACTGCCATTAAGTTACGGATAAAAATTATATTAACACAATTATTAATCTATTAAAAAATAAATATATAATGAAAGTTTTTTTTACCAAAATTTAAAAGCTAATGCATTGATACACTACTTAAAATTTTGGAGGAAATTTCAGTATTAAATAAACTGGTGAAATGCTGTAAAATAGTTAACTTTTTTTAAATAAAATACTCAAGTATAATAGTATCAAATATTAAGTTAGGTATACTTAATGAATTGAAAGATATTTTCTTCACCTTTATAGTTGATAGAAATTTAAGAAAAATGTATAAGTTAAAATATTAAATAATAAATATTAATATTACTATTGTAATATTAGATTTCGATACTTAAACTTTAAAAAATTACAAGTTGAAACTACTATCAGCTGAGATAATTTTTCATAGTAGATATTAAGAGAATCTCCTGCACATGGATAAAATCCTGATATATTGGATGGTTGAACTCAAATATATCAGAGCAATGTGAATGAAATATATACGAACATACAAAAAAATAGGAAATGATGCACATACTTATAATTAATGGATGATTTCTAAGGACTTTTGAGATAAAAGTAACTTTTCTAAGGTTTTTATTGAAGTAATTAAATGTTTTAAAAATAAATTTAGACCCAAGTTAGAAAAAACCTAACAATGTCAACATTTTTTTTTTATCCTACGCCCGACCTTGGTTTTTCAACCATCAGTCTGTCAGGCAGCCCAATACAATCTTGAGATGAATGAAAAGTCATCTTCCGCAGAATTTCTAACTGCGACGTCCGAAAGTCCAGGGCAAATGAAAAGGTGGTCACCAGTCATGTCCTCTAGTCCACAAAAAGGGCAGATTGGAGAGTCCTTCAAACCCAAACGGTGAAGGTGTTTTTGCAGATAATCATGCCCAGTTTTAAGGCGAAAATTTGCCACTCCCACAGCTCTGTGGAGGTTACACGGAATAGGCTTTGTTAGTAAGGAAGCCCATGCTTTCCCCTTTATGCACATCTTGTAAACATTTCTACGATAGGAGGCTATGTTTGACTTAATAAGCCTTTTAACAGTATGGTACTCCAAGGCTGGAGAAGGCTGTTGTAGATCTGAGCCAGCCTTTGCCAATTTATCAGCTGCGTCATTTCCGGCAATACCACAGTGGCTGGGTATCCATTGCAGCACAATTTGTCGTCCTTCTTCCAGTAGAGAACTAATTGCCATTTGACAGAGATAAACAGACCCAATACTGCTAGGAGCAATTGAAGAGAGACATCTGCTGGTGGCCTGAGAGTCTATAAAAAATACTATGTTGTTCTCATTACCCTTTCTGATCTCTTCAAGTGCTAATTGCACAGCAGCCACTTCACCATTGCAGCTGTTATAGTATTTCCCAACAGCCTGGCATAGCCTGAAACTCTTAGAGTATACTCCTGCACCAGCATTTCTAATGGCATCCACAGCTGAACCATCTGTATAGACATGGAACCAAACAGATGATGGATAATGCTCATTGATAGTAGCTAGGGTAGCCCTCCTTAGTTCAGAATCAGTGGAGACCTTCTTACTAACAGGTAGTATCAGGTCTAGACAGCAATCAGCTCTATAAATATGGTTTTGAAAGATAGGGGGTCTAAATAAAGGAACTCTATCTGCATCCGGGATCTTATACCTATCTGACAATTCCCTGGTCAAAGTCAAAAAGTTCTCTGTGTTTTCAATCTTGGGAAAACAGGAATATAATTTTTCCAGAACCCATCATCCCTTAGAAGCCTTTCGGAGAGTTTCAGGGCAGCGCTTTGTCTTCGAACTGCTAAAGGTTCCAACCCAGTCTGAATTTGCATTGCCTCAATAGGTGTAGATGAAGCCCCACCGGTGATAAGTCTAAGGACATTATTCTGAACAGTCTCCAGAACTTTTTCTGGATGTTATCCGATGCAGTAATCAGGAGCTCAGCTCCATATTCAATTGCAGGTCTGATGTATGACTTATAGGTGGTGCAGAGTAAGTCTTGTGAAGCTCCCCATTTCACTCCTGCAAGTCTTTTCAAAAGTTTACTTTTGGATTTCCCGATGTCTATAACTTCAACAGCTTGGCTTTTCCAACTTAACCTTGTATCCAAAGTGATGCCCAGATATTTGGCTCTAGCTGTTTTACACAGACGATGAGGGCCATAATATAAACTAATATCATAGGGTTTTGTACTTAAAGTAAACAGCTGGTAAAAGGTTTTATCAATGTTTACTATCATTTGATTTTCATTAGACCAATGAAACAGTTCTTTTAAAGCCCCGTTAAGGGAAAGCTGGATGTGCTGTATATCAACAATGTAAACATACATATTATTAATATTGCAAATAGTATTGTATAAACAAATATAAATAAACAGTGTTGTTAATGTTGTTACTAATGACACTTGGACAAGGGAATGCCTTGGCTATGCGAATTTAAGTCAATTGGGAGCGTCTTTCATTTAATCAGAGCACCATGAAGGTGAAAGTACAACTTTTGCTCTTCAAATCCTCCGATAGATGGCAGCACCAGAGGATCTATTCCCTCAATTTTGGCATTGATCTGAAGGGGGAGTAAATTTCTCCAGACCATTGCACCCATGGTAACTGCTCAATGACTGACCACAGGACTTTCGATTCCACAGATTTAATAAGCATGTATATCGCATGTAATCAGTGGGTCTTTGGTGGCATTTGGAATCGAACCCCACCCTTCTGGATGGAAGGCCGATACCCTAACCACTAGGGGCTACCACGGCCCCTATAAACAGTTTTTACCAATTGAAATTTCTCAAAAATTTCTATTACTTTTATTAAAAATCTTTTACTGCTTTGAAAATTGAAAAATAATTCTGACTGCATTCTTTAAGAATAAAAATTAAAAAGGATAAGATTGCTACTTAAATACATGTTACATATATAATAGCCACAAAAATATTAAAAGGAAAGGGATCATGAATAATTTTTCAATGATTTCCAGAATTTTCTACAAATTAAATATTTAATGTTCACATAAGAGGCCGTAAAGTTGCATGTGACATTTTTATTATTTCAGCATCGATATATTTTCAGAAAATATATTGTATAAAGTATATGGAAATATGTCAAAAATCATCAATATATCAATAATAGAAGACACTAAAAAAATTTCTTTACCTATGAATATTCTTAGGTAAAGAAATTGTACAGCAAGAAAATGCATGGATGCAATTATAGATAATTTTGATTCTAATTTAATCTGGAACTTACTCGGGTTGATAATCAAAGGTCGAAAAATTAAATTTTGAAGACTTCACATAATATAGTTTTGAGTTATTATTTTTGTTAGTAAAAGTATTTTATGCAAAAGTATTTCTGTTTGTAAACTATTACTTAGAAAATTATCTATAATTAGTTATTCCTTAGCAAAAGTATTTCTATTTGTATTTAATTTATTTTCTTACAATGATATTCTAAATAACATGTATAAGTATGTGTATGCAAATGAACTTCTATTAGTAAATAATCACACTTGTGAATGTAAATATATTTTCAAAATTTTTAATGTATAGTTTATTTTTATTTTAAGCATTTTCTGATTATCTTTTATCTATGAGGTAATGAATTACATTATTACACAGAGAAAAAAAATGAAAATATAAATACCAATTTTACTTATAACTTATTGCAATATTAATTGCAATTTAACTCAGTGCAGTATTTATACTGGTACCAAACTTCTGTATGCTACTTTAGATTTTGTTTAACCAGTTCTTTCCAGTGGGACATTTACAACAATGCAGCTTTTCCCCAAAAACTAAAGTAATACTTTAAACATTAACAAATTTAAAATATAATATTTCTTACCTTCAATTGCCGGAAATTTGCAATATAATCAAGAGAACTGATAAGCTCTTTATCTAAAACCAAATCTTTTGTGCCATGTATCTGAAAAGAATTAATAAAATACAAAAATTAAAAAATCACATTTTAGTAACTTGAAATTTTAAATTGAAAAAGGAAATTAGGCACAGCTGCTGTATATTCCAATATGCCAAATCCTGAACTTTTTTCACAATTAAGAAATGTTGCCAAGATGATGTACTGCGATGACTTGTGGTTATGTAAATATTGGGGTTGCCAGCACAGAGTTTTCTACGTAAATTGGCAAAAAAAAACACAAAAATCAGAATTTGGCATGCTAAATTATACAGCAGCAGTGCCAATAATTAAATAAAAAATTTAACTCCTTTTGTTTTGATTACCACTCTACAATTACTTTTTGAACATCAAAACTAATGGCAGAAGGAATGAAAATTTAAGACTAAAAACCACAACGAACATTAATGCTCAAGGTAGAAATCAAATCCATAAGCAATTGAATTGAAGGCCCCAACAACTAATTATTTAGCTGTCAGTTCCAAATTTAACTTGTAAAAGTAAAACAATAATTTCTTTAAAATGTAACAAAAAATTAGCACAAATTTGAAGAAAATTAAAACTAAAAAAATTTTACTGTCTTTTTTAAATACTATCCTATAAATTGGAAGTCATAATAAATATGCAAGTTTGATTTTTTATTGTTTATAACAAAAGAAATCGAATGTTGAACATTTAAATTAAACATCACATTAGGAACAGTAAATACTATTTTCTCTTTTTAAATTTTCTTTACTAAATTTTCTCTTTTTTTACATTTACAATGAAAGATGAAATGTACAATTTAGAAATTGACTATAGATATACAGTCTGCAAATGATATATATATACACCATGCGACTTAATTGACACTAAACCAAATTTATATACAAATCCTGATATATATAATCCATTAAAAATATTTAAACGAATAATCTATCGAATGTTTCCTACATATGAATTTATTAATGAATATAAATGGTTTTATAATGAATCAACAATTTAACAAAAAATTAATACAAATTAAATTCCATTATACCTCAGTTAATAAATGATGAATAACTTACAGAATTTAGTAAATTAAAAAGCTTCACTGCAGAAGCTTCACGATACGGCAGTATATAAGAAATTTTTATCTGAACCAGCAGACATAATTTTTAAATTCGAAACTTCCTTTTGTAAATAGTTAAATTACCAGTTAAAATTTGTAACCGGAAATTTGTTTCTTACATTTTCTTGATGTCATGATTGAAAAAATAGATTTTTATTTTTACATACTAAAAATATCAAATTTAATAGAAACACAAATAAATATTCTAATATTAAGTATTCTTGTCAAGCTGTAAACATGATCAGTAGTTCACAGTAAACTTTACAGTCATCTGGAAATGGTTTTTTACCATAGCAAATATTGATTGTTAAGGACCTTATCACAAGTTTAAATAGCAAAAGAAGGCAAAGAGGTCATCAGCTTATCTAACACAGTGGTAGAAAGATAAACTAAATAATAATTTAATTTTATTTAACTTCGGAGTTTATATGGGTTTGACTTTAGGTGCAATTACGAATTAAAATATTTTTATCTGCAAAAAACTGGATATAATTTACAGTTTAAAACCAAAATCTAGTTAAGCAAAAAATTATCACCAAATATATATGGAATTTATTTTAATAATAAATACTAATACACATGAGCAATATATATACACACACACTGGTGACCACCCAAACTGCAACACCAAGAAAGACAAGAGATATCACAACAAACCTTATTTTGTGGATAATTTCCGTGAAGTGTGATTCCTGCTAAAATCAGTAGCCACAGTAGCTGCTTTTGTTAGAGATCATCGCTGCCACATTCCTCAGAATTGATTCAAAAGGATTTTAGATGTATTCTTGGGGTACAATATAGCAAGCAGCTTCCACACGTTGCCGATGTCGATCTCATGAGGCAGCTGGGGATGAAATATGGCTGAATCGTTGAGCAATCACGGACCACGTGTTTTCTATCGGTGAAAGATCCAGAGAGCGAGCGCGTAAGGGAAGCAATTCAATCTCGTGATTGACGAAGAACCCTTGCACAATGTAGTAATGGATACTACATGCAGTAATGGATACTACTAATGTAATGGATACTACTAACAGGATAATGCGCTACCTTGCCAAGGTAGCGCATTATCCTGATGAAATATGGCTCAGGGCTAGCCCTGAAATTAAGAAAAGACAAGTGGCTGCGACACCTCGAATATGTGGCACTGGCTGTTTAAAGTACCGGTAATGCGTACTAGAGGAGTGTGAGAGTGATATTTAATACCACCCTATACCAAAATATACGGTGCAGGACCAGTGGGGCGATGCATAAAGCAGCTGTTTGTAATCCTCAATCAACAAGTAGCATATTTTCTCCATGATGGTCACATTCGAGTCTTTATCCTCGAATGCGACCATCGTGGTGTTGGAGACAGAAGCATGACTCGTCAGTGAAGACAATTGAATTCCATTCTGTCACCTACACCTTTCTTTTATCTCACCATTGGCGGTGGAGACGTCTGTCGTTCTTTGTAAACGGTAGACGAAGCAGTGGATGTCTTGCGAACAAGCCACTCTGCTGTAAACGGTGTCCAATGGCACGCGCAGACTTTGGATGATGCGATACAGACTAAATGTGCTGTGCTATGGTTTGTAATGTGGCTGAGCAAGCCATCTCTGCCTTGCACGCAATTTGCCAGTCATCATGTGCAGTTGTGTGGTTGCGTCCAACACGACTACCGATTTCCCTGAAAGATAATCAACAATCTCCGTAGGCCTCTAGCCTTCCTTTGTCGAATTTGATACTTAATTAACAATGATCTCTATTTTCTAAGAAGCAAGATTGATCGTATTTTTATTTATTTATTTATTTTTAAAAAAAACTACATGAAACTGGGGTGAAAATGACTTTCTCCTTTCGGTCAAGGGGGTAGGAAATGTCATCTTCTCGTGCCGCCATAGGAGTAGTTTTTTGAAACGGTAACGGTGGGCTCAAAAGGTTAATAATTCTTTATGACATGAGTCAGCCAATTTAGATATCGCTGTGTTGATACCTTCTTTAATATCCCTCCTGTCTATTCCTCTAGGCTGTTCCGAGAGGGTAATTTAGGCGAAATAGTCTTTGGTGATTTAAAACGTCGTCTCAGCTCGACGAAGGATAGACGATTTTTTGCTTTGCACTTTGGGAATATTTTTTCTTCCAGGTGAGATGGGCACGATGGGTAATCTGCACATATAATCTCATATAATCTTATTTGAAAAGCAAGAACCATTTTCATGGGTTGAGTCACACAATCTGCATATTTGAGTTTGCATCTCGCAATGTTTTATAAGATGAAAAAGATTGAAACATCTACCATATTGGTGTACACTATCAATAAAAAGATTTATTTTTAATACCATGTAAAATAATTTATGTAGGAACGTTGAATCTGTAAATCATTACAAGTATATTTTCTGAAATCTCTTACGATCCGTTTTTAGTGAACCTATGGATGTTATAAACTAATAAGTACTTACTATGTAGTTCTTCTGCCATTATAGTTAAATCCAGATCTATCGCAATATCTTTTAAGAGAAAGTTTGAAGTTATATTATTTTTTGAACTTGTGTGTGCGTGAGAAATTAAAGGGACTCCGAAAATATGGCGATAAATGCAAATTTTATTGGCAACTTCATTATTGTTAGTTTTAATCAATAGTTTCCTATTGCAAGTGAATAAAACTCCAGTAATACCGTTGGGATCAGTAATTCTCTTTTTTAGTTCAGTCTTCAAAACTTACAAGGGGTTTCGGAATTCTTCCATTACTACCTCCTGGGCATAGAAAAATTAAAAATTCTTTTACACCACCTTCGAAAGTTAATAAGATAGTTAAAGAAATTTTATCTTCATAAAACGATATGTTGGGTCCTTTATGAGTCCTTTTTTAAATAGTGCACTTTTAACCATACTTTCGATTTTTGTTTCTTAATAAGTTCGATTGTCGATTTTCATTTTTTAAATCCTTTTTTTTTTTAAGTTGCATATTTTGCTCAATATTTGTGATACTGCTGTTTTGTGCAACAAATCTTGTAAATGTGTAAATAACGAAAATACTTTAATTTTTTCATATAAAATTTCTGGAGACTAGTCAATTCCATTTTTATGCATATGAGAAATTTTAAATTTAGTATAAAGTTATTAATCAAATTATTTGCGTCAATATTATATGGTAATTTTTGGATCTATTATCTCAGGAAGATTACAAAAAAGTAAGCACATAACCTTATTTAATTTTGTAAATACGCCAAGATGCACAGTTCCCTTCATGAGTCCTAATTGTTACACAGGCTAAGTTAGAGGCAATCTTGTAAAGGGGCAGCAATGAATCCTTCACTTGAGGTAGAAATGACCTCCAAACTATCTTCTTCTGGTGAAAGTCCGGAAGCTATTCCTAGCATGACTGACTTTCTGACCAGATGGGATTGTTTCAGCAAGACCTTATCTGCTGGAAATGTCATATGCAAGAGGAAACGGCAGAGCATGTCATTTACGAATGTGAGGATCTTGCCCTCCCTAGATTAACTTCTTTAGGCTTCATCCATACTAGAGAGTTACACCTAGACTCCATTAAAGGGTTATCGGACTTTATTAGTAAAGTGGGTGACCCGAGCAACTGGAACTAGGAAACATTGGGTTTGGAGTTAATGGTACAAAATGCTGATAAACGCAGAGGTGCCCAATGACATACAATCCCAATTTTAAGAAGAAGAAGAAGACAGCTCAGATTACAAGATCCAGTGGCGTAGTGACGGGGGGGCAAGGGGGGCTATCATGCCCTGGGCGCAGCTTACAGAGGGGCGCCAAATCATTTCAAAGCTAAATAAAATTTTTCAGAAAATTTCAATTTTAGTTTTATTATAATATCAATTTTATTCGGAGAAATAAACTTTGCAATTTATAATCATTGTGTCATATGCAGGGAAAAATAAAAAAAAATAAATAAATAAATAAAAGCTCCAAGGAGGAATCAGATTTGGAAAAGAGAAGAGGTTGTTGATGAAAAATGAGGAAGAGCTGCAGGAGCTTGCCATAAATGAAACTCTTACTCTTATATTTCTTTATTAATAATAATTTTGCATGGTTTAGTTCCTTTTAAAAAGTGTGTTCTTTTAACCATGCTTCGATTTTCATTTCTTAACTAGTTAGATTATCGATTTTCATTCTTTAAATCCTTTTATTTTTTAAATTTCATACTTTGCTCAAAGTTTGTGATATTATTGTTTCGTACTAAAAATCTTGTAAATGTGTGAATAACGAAAATATCATGATTTTTTTTCATATAAAATTTCTGGAATATTAGATTGGTCAGTTCCATTTTAATGAATATGAAAGGTTTTCATTTTAGTATAAAAATATTTACCAAATTATTTGTGTTAATGTTATATGGCAATTTTTGGATCTATTAACTTAGGGAAATTACAGAAGAGTAAGCTCATGAAAGACATCTATTTAATTTTGTGAATGCGCCAAGATTCATTGTGCCCTTTATGACTAAATTGTTATACAGGTTATCAAAGTCAAGTTATATGATTAAAAAAGTCAACAATAATATTAACAAAACAAATAAGTTTGTTTTACTCAATATAAAAAATAAAATTTAAAAAAACGTTCAATGAATATAATTTTTTGGACCCTTCTGGATGTTATAATTATTCAAAAATTCAAGACTTAAAAGATTTTTGTCGAAATTTCAGTGTTTTGAAATAATATTTGACGTGCTATTTTTAATTTCTCATAACAGATTAAATCATTTTATTTAACAAGCAGCACTTCACTAATATTTTTGATATCCCTTTATGATAAAAATGTGAAAATTTAATCTCATTTTGATTATAATAACGTAATAAATAATTATGCGCAAAAAAAGAAAATTTCATATAACTAAAATATTATTAATGGAAACTTGTGTAAGAATTTAAATGTACTTATAAAAACAGAAAAGTCAGATTTTACTTAAGTTATCAAGAAGCGATATAGAAAGATCAGTTTCAGTAGTTATTGAGACTTAGTGAAATAGTACTATTCATTGTCCCAAAATAAAAATAAAACCCTTGTATATTTTTTATCTCAGGCTTTTACTGCTGTAGCCATTCAGTCTAGTGTCGCGTTACACTCGTGAGAAAATTTCTGCTGA
This sequence comes from Latrodectus hesperus, assembly GCA_037975125.1. Lineage (NCBI taxonomy): Eukaryota > Metazoa > Arthropoda > Arachnida > Araneae > Theridiidae > Latrodectus > Latrodectus hesperus. Next base: position 106,233,172 of record CM075851.1, read on the forward strand.
AACGTGTTTCATATTAGCAGTTACCTTTGTCAAAAATATTGTGTCCGGCACCAGACTGACCTTCAAAGAAAGGGAGGAAATTTTTCATAATATAGCACTACAGTATGCCCCCTAGGGAATTGCCTTCCTGGAATGGAAATGGAGGGGATCGAGAGCTAATTACCTCCAAATTCTAGGAAAACATAAACTTTCCTTCCTTTTTATTGTTCACACGGTTAGTATTTCGTTTCTTCCAAAACATCGCTTCATGGGAACTTTTGAAAATCTGGAGTTTTGACATTTAAAATATTATTGCCAAGTTATATTTTCTATCTACCATGTATTCTTTCAATATGAATATTTATTTCATATTTTTGCTGGTATAAAACTGGTACTAACATATTTTTGCAGAGTTTTGAAAATTAAATATTAAATTACTTATTTGTTAAAACTATTCATTTAAAAGTAATTTATATAATCTTTAAATGTTTTTGTTTGGGGAAATAATTTTTATTTGACTCGTAATTTTGTTGGCTTTACATAAGCACCTTATATTGAAAAATTCTTTTTTCAAATGGTAGAAATTAAAAATCTATGAATGTTTTTTTTTCTTTTCTGTATGTTTAAACATACAGAATCTTCTTCTTTAATAGCGCAACAACCTATTGCAGGTTTTAACTGTCTCTACCGCACTCCTTAAACATGCAGAATATATTTATTAATTAATTAGTTCAATTTATATAAAAAACAAATCTTTTAACTTGAAAAATTCATTCAAGAAATTTATGAAGAAATCGTACATATTTCTACATTGCAAAATTTAAAAAATAAGATCGTCTTTACATGATTTAAATTTATTGAAAGAAAAAAACTTCATGCCATTGCATGAACAGCACTTCCAAAATGATTCTTAATAGAAATAAATTTTAATTTTTATAAAAATTAGTCCTTATCTTAATAATAAAATATATTTTAATATCTTAAAAAACAGTTTTAAAAATGCCTTTAAAATACGAAGAAAATATTCCATTACTATGATAACTAATTGAGAAAATTTCTGTAAATAAAATTGTACGATATAACAGTTAAAATATTTTTTTTTGTTTCAGTACTTTTAATTCTTGATAATGTTTTGAATCAATGAAAAACTTGAAAGAACAATATACAAAGCATCAGTTTGGAGAAAAAATTATTTTCAATAATATAATATATATTGTTTGACTAAAAATTTCTGATTATATTAGATATACATAATTTTACTTGATTTTATGTGTGTTTTGATTTTTAATTTAAGAAATTTGCAAAATATTTTTGCTGTCTGCATTAACGTTCCGTTGCTTATCAGATATTTGCATTGATAATGCTATGGCATAATTTAGTTACCTAAACTGAAATTAGATGAAGACTTATTAACAAAGGTATTCTAATTTTGGAATCAGAAAAATTGGTTATATTGTATAAAAATGAAATATTATAAACTATCAATATTACGTTTTGTGATTTAAATTTTTTATAATAAAAATAATTTTGGTTTACCTTGGTGGTCTTAATGATAAAATGTTAGAAGGTATTTTAAATGTAAAATTTTCCATAAAGTTAAAATTGTTTTTCACAGGAATTTTTCTGAAATAAAAAATGAAATAAAATTTTTTGTTTAATCTGTGGTAAATGAAATGTTTAAAAAGATATCATTGTGAAAAATCAGGTGAGATGATCCTAAATTAGGAGTGTAAAGTCTTACCCAATTATTATTTTGCAATAAATAGCTAAAGTTTGTAAAGTTTATAGATTATAGAATTTTTGAAAATATGTTAAGATAAGTTATAGCATACGTTCAACACCAAATGATCAACAATTTATAGAATCTTTCATAAATAAGCTAATGCACAATTAATAGGGAGTAAAAATGTGTAATTGTTTCAATTGGTTGACAAGGTAGAAAAAAAAAAACCATTAAAAATTTTGTGAGACATTGTTACGGAAATGTTAAATGATTAAAATAATTTTTTTTAAAAGTTAAAAAATAATTGATAAATAAATAAATATCCCGACTTCAAAACTGTAATATCCGGATCACAAGGCCTACACACACAGTGCCCATATCTGTTTTCCTAACCGAGGGCCCTGGGGTGCGAAGCATATGTCCCGGTTAGGTAGTCAGCCTAAAGCTAAATCCCGGTGTTTAGTTCCCAAGCATGATTGTTATTCAGTTACTTAGTCGATCAACTGAAAGGATGAAAGATTGGTATTATATTAAAATATCAGTTACAAAATACTGACTACAGATACTTTTCCCCATCCATATCTCTCTTTCACTCACGTCTCTTCGCACAACCGACTGGAAGGCTTAAGCGTGCTGTCTTGTGGTGTTTTCCTCTGAAATGATCAGTCAGAAGTACAAATTTATTTGAAATTATCAGTCTATGATTTATTTATACATTTTTTGTTCTATAATTAATTGTCTGTAATAAAATCTGATCATATTTTATTTCTTCCAACATAATGCAACAAGTAAATTCTCAAGATATTTCAAAATTTTAAGCTGCTTAGCCAAAAATTACGAATTTTCTTTTTAAATGTTTGCTGAAAAAATATGCAACTTGTAAATTTATTATCTCTGGGTAATAGATCCCATACTTGAGAATTATGTAAAGTTTACGGTTTTTATAAATAATTTTGTTTATAATTATGAAAAAAATGTTCTCAGCAACTATTTCAGCACATAAGCAGACTGAGCAAAATTTTAAAAGCTTAAAACCTATTTATCCTAGCAATGATCCTTGTTCCTGCATCAAGTGTTATGAAACTTTTGATAGTGAACAGGAATTGAAGAACCACGTGTATAAAAATCGATGTTCGAGTGATAAAGTTGATTTGAATACCAGTGATTCTGTCAAGACATGCCATTTGTGTAATAAAACATTTTATTCACCTTTTGACTGGCATGATCATTTAAAAAGTAGAATGTGTTGTGAAAAAGAAGTTAATTCATTTGACTCAAATACAGATTTAGAAAAAAGTATCACTAGTCCCTCAACTTTTGATGAAAAATGTAATGTTGACCCGAATTTAAAACAAAATCCAGAAGAACAAGGTTTTCACTGTGAAGATTGTGGGCGAATGTTTAGTAAGAAACATTACCTTGAATCTCATTCTGCTGTTCATCGAACTGAGAGACATTATGCATGTGATCAGTGCTCTAAATCTTTCACTCAATTACGTTATCTTAGAAGACACTATCGACACCATACTAAAGAAAAAATGTTCGAATGTAACTTATGTGACAAAAAGTATGTCGAAAAAAGAAATTTCATTTCCCATTATCGTATTCATACTAATGAGCGTCCATATTCATGTGAAGAATGTGGTAGATGTTTTAGTAGTCAAACTAGCTTATCAACCCATGTTTTATCACATACAGATGAAAAACCCCATGTATGTGTTGTGTGTAATAAATGTTACCTATATAAAAGCTCTTTAAGATCTCACTATTTGACTCATACGCTTGAGAAGCCGCATGTATGTGATATATGCCACCGTCGTTTCAGTGAGCGAAACAATTTAAGGAGGCATCATCTACTTCATACTAACATCAAACCACATGTGTGTAACATTTGCAATAAAAGTTTCACTCATTCTAATAGTTTGAAGTCACATTACAATAGTCATGGAAATAATGTCAAAAAGATAGAAGATGACTAGTAACTAAAGAAAAATAATTCATTTATGTAAATTATCTTTATAAAAGTTCCTCATTTAAATTAATGTATATATTTGTTAGTCTTTTACTGTTTTATGTCAGATAATTTAAAATTGATAAATCTTGTTAAAAATAATGCCTGTGAACCTGAAAAATATGTGTCATCAAAAAGGCAATTGTTTGAATCTGTATCTATAAATATATAAAATTGGGAATTATGATTGCATTTTAACCATCTCTGATTTTAATTATAAATTAAGTAATAAAGTATAGTAAATAATAAAAATACAGAACTGTATATTTAACCTTTCAGATTGCACATAATTTCTAATTTATGTGAAAAGTGAGTGTTCATGTTATGAATTATTTACTTAATGAAAATTAAGTTTTTAGGTTTAATACAAAATTTTTAAGCTATTACTGTTTTGATGTATATTTTTTAATTGATTTCTGATATAAGCTGTATAAAATCTTTGTATATTAGAATAAAAGCAGTTTTAAGACATAGAAGCAAAGACTAGTATTCTATATAGAAAATATTTAGAAGTTATTTTAACTGTTGTGCTGATTCTATTATTATATTTGATGGATTGGCATCTTTCTGGTAAGGAAAAATTAAATGTTTTTAATTGGTTATGTAAGTTTGATTTCTAAAATTGTTTATCAATATTTTGGTAACTAAGATACTTTTCTCTTGTCAGAACCATATTCAAATATTCCTGAGTGTTCAGTATTTTGGTGAAAAATTTAAACTTTGTGCAGATTATTTTAATACTTTCAAAATTTATAAAGAAAATTCCATATTTGCGTGTTAATGTTACTACAGCCAATTTTACTCCAACATTTAAGTAAAATTAGTGCATAATCTATAATTAGAAAAAAATTTTCTGTTTATAGTAAAATGTTTTTGATGTTTGTTCTGCTGTAAAACACTAGTGGCACTAATATATCAGTATCGAAAGTTCAAATGAAATTAACATTGTAAAACTTTACTTAGGTAAAGAATAGCTGACTTCTTATGCTTCTTTTGGTAATTTACACAAATATTTTTCTACATATCTGGTCTTGGTAAGAGAATATGGAGTAATATTTATAGCATCTTAAGCTTAAAGGTAGTTAAAATCTATAGTCTTAGAATAATTCTTTTTTAAATCTTCCAGTTAATTAAAATAAAGAATTTTGTTTTAAATATTTTTTTTATGTATTGCAAATCATTGAATGATATTTGTATAAATTAAATGTGTGTAGCATTGATGTGAAAAATGTTATAAAATCATAGATATTTTACAACTTAAGTAGTCACATAGATACCTTTAATGCTTTTATGATACATGTAAATACTGAAATAAGTAACAGTTAAAAAAACCCTAGAAAAAATGTTCACAAACTTATAAATGCTGGCATGTAATAAATATATTATGCAATTCTTATCTTGTATAATACATATGTGTTTAGTGAAAATAAATGCCATCATTTTAGGAATATTGCGTCTAATCAGTTTTCCAATCTCAATCTTTCAGGTAATTTATCTGAGGGAATTCTTTGAGAAGTATTTAACCTCATTCAAGACAAATTTTGTAGAGAAGAAAATTTTTAACAACAATAATAATTTTTTTTTTGTTGAACAACTTAGTTGAGTTCCTAAGTTAATTATCACTACTTTGCTTGATCTATCAAGTCTATGCTGTTCTATCATTACCATGTAACATTTATTTAATGTATAGATGGTAATTTTCAATAAATGTTTCATTATGTCAACATTTCTTTCTCTTTCTAAATATTTTATGTGAATTAGTTTAATAAAATGTGAATAATCTTTACATATTTATTTATTTATTATTGTTTGCATATTTATAAATTTCGAAAGGAAGATGTGTTTTAAATCTTTATTTAAAAATATTTTCCCAAGTAAAGAATTTTATGACATTTAAGCAACAGACATTGAAATAAATATGCATGAAAAAATATGATGTTTTAGCTGAAATGTAATTTCTTCTTCTTTCATAAAAACTGGATGTGAAGAATTATATAAGTGACAATTTCTTTATTATAATTTCTGTGATTCTTTTAAAATTCTAAATAATTTTGATTATAGGAACTTAATTTCCAAGCTTTTAATTGGTGAACTCTACTATTTTGTTTTCATTAAGTCAGAAAATTAATGTTACTGTCTGATTTATTCTTACTGATTGATAATACTTCCTTATACTAAATAAAATTATATTAAAATAACTTAAAATTAATATTTATTGATATGAAATAAATACAGATTGTTCCATCTATTCTAGCTGAAAATAGACTTTTTTAACTGATATTTAATGCTTAGCTTCTTAAGACATTACATTCTTTATAGTTATTAATGCAAATGCTACTGAAATATTTGAGATATACTTCAGTTTTAAAGGTAACATTTGTAAAATTTTAGGAACATTCAATTTCCTTAGCATCAGTGCACGTAGTAGATAAATTATCAAAGATCAAATGCCTCAAATTATATATTTTTTGAGATTGATGAAAATTGTACATGGCCCATTTGTCTCGTCTTCAGAATGAAAATGATGTTCACATACCCTTTTTTACATTAAGGAATAATTATTACTATATCAGGTGAATATTATGGACATTCTATCACTTCGAAATCTAACTGTCAATCTTGTTTAATAAAAAGATGCACTGGTGTGTTGGAGCAGGAGTCCTCTCTATCATTTACTTCTTGAATCTCTAGAAGACCAGCTAATTGTGACTGTCTTTCAGTTTAATAGCACTGACAAATCTTGTATATCTGTAAAAATGCATTACTTTTTTTCATGATGTGTTGTTCATTTACCATTGTAGATATGGGATCATTTTCAGAGATGCATATTTTACTTTTTTGACATATTAGATTGTCAAAAAATGTGCATATATTTCCTCATCAATTATTATTGTAGAAATGTGACTAGCATTACGTTTTTTTTTTTTTTTACATACTTGTTTTGATGCTTTGGAACAAGTTCAGTATCCTCATACACTGATTTCTCGCCAAATCTGGTAACCGTTGTTTACGTTGTAGTGTTGCCGATTTCAGCTTTTGTTTTTATTACATTGTTGCCAATTTTAGTTTTTGTTTCTATTTTTATTTTTTCGTTTCCAGATTCCGTTTTTCTCACGTTATAAATAATTTTTACGTTATATATGTGCTTTTTTTAGTGGCAATAGCTTTTTTAGTTTCACTTCGAGAACTTTCTTTGCTAATTGTTCTACGTTTTAATTGCTAGTCATTTTAATTTCATTTACTGATTCCTGCTGGATTTCTCACTCTTCTGTTTCGTTGTCGCCAGTGTCCAATTATCGTAAATTTTTTTTACTATTTCTTTTATATTATTTACTTTTATTTGGTTTAATTTTAATATATATTTTTTTATTAAATGATATATTTTATTTTATATATTTAAAATCGTTAAATATTCTTTTCTCCTTGTTTCGTTTTCTTAATTTATTATCAACTTTTTAATGTTTTAATTACCTTATTTATTGTTTTAATTTAAAATGTCTCATGCTCAAAATGTTGTTGAAATATATCAACAAATTATTTTAGCAAAAATTAAAGATAATAATGATAGATTATTGCTCAGGATTCCAAATTATTAATTAATTTAGGATTCACAAATATTAATTAATTTTTTAACGGAAATTGGATTTGGAGAAGTTGTTATTATTTTATTTAAATTCTATTGCTTACATGTATTTTTTTTATTGTATTCGTGTTTAATTTTTATTTACTTAAAAAGTGTTTGTATTTAAAAAATATTTTATTTGTTTTTTTTTTAATTTAAAAAAATGTATGTTTTTGAAAAATAAGTTTTTGTATGCCTTTTTTTAAATTTTATAAAGTGTATATATTTAGAAAAATACTTTTGCATGCTTTTTTTGTAAAATTAGATAATTATTTTTACTGAAATGTGACACTGGTGACTAACGAATGAAATGTCGAAATAAATATACCAATCGCCATGTCAGCTTAACTTCATATCAAATAAGTCAAATATCTAAATTTATTTCCCTTTTTAAAATTTCTGAAATGCTAATTTTTCTATCGAGCTTCGGGAAATTTCCCGTGTTTATAAACGCGCACCTAGCTTGGCGAATTGGCGACAAAATATTCGCCGCGTCGCCAAGTGTATGGGGATACTGAACTTGTTCCGATGCTTTGTTAAATAATTAAGAATCCAATAATAAATAATATTGTTCATATATAATTCTTTATAAATAACTTTATATAGAGTAGCAAATCCATTGTTCAGTTCCTTTTATATCATTGATAAGTACAAAAATTAATATTTTCCATATGGTTGATATATATACATTATGCAGGATTATAGTTGATTAAAGATTTTCTGTCAGTTTTTCATCCTGAAAAAAAAATTAAAAACTCTGAAATTCAATAAAACATATGAACATAGTTGCACTCTTTTCTAAACATTAATTGTAGACACAACTCATTTTTCTTGATTGACATGTTGCACGATGTTCTTGCAGGGACTCCATTTTTTCTTTTGTCTAAAGTTTATTTTATGTTAAATTGGCTGATAAAAAAAATAATAAAATAAATCACTGTTAATATTTATATTGCTAGTCATATGGGCATTTCTCAAAAATTTCAGAGTGACTTGTATTTTAGTTATGAGATACTTATAATAACTTGTATACTTTATTTTTTCTAAAAAAGTGCAGTTTGCTTATTTAAGTACTGATTTACTTTGTGACTGAAGAATTTGTTAATCAATAATTAGAATATGAAAGCATACTAATTTTCTCAAAATAAAATTTACTTTAATAAAACTCTAACACTTATGTATTGTATGATTAGAATGTAACGATACTTTTTAATTGTTCCTTTTGATTATTAGAATTATATATACTTAGTTGGAAATATTTAAACATGATGCATATTTTATATCTACTGGTGCAACCCCCATGTCATTATATTTCTGTTTATTCAGTTAATCTGGGTAAATTTTTTATCACAACTGACAAACTTAACATTTCAGTTACTAATGCATTTTTATTTAAACTCCGAATTGATTTATTGGCAAAAAATCCAAGTTTTCATTTGCTGGTATTAATATAAAGACTGAAAAATTATCTTGTGATAAAAACATTGAGTTTAACTATTGTGTAAATATTAAAAGTTTGATTCTGTTTAATCCTACTTTCAACAGAATCTGCTTTGAATCTGGATTAGTATAATTCTATTTTACATTTTAAAAACATATGGAATTTTTATAGAAGACTAGGAAGAAACTAACCACACAATACTACATTGGGAAAATGTTTTAATTTTTATTGATAATTATTTTTTGAACTTTAAAATATAGTATCTATTTTTGGCTTCTTCTTTTCATCTAGTTATAGCATTTTGTTTTAATTTTGATTTTCAGATTTAAATTTTTCTTTACTAGATAAAACCAAGCATTTAGTGAAATTATCATTTTTTGTAGAAAATATTGGAATATTATATATTGTAAAAAATATTGGAATATTGTATAATTTCCCTATTTCATACAAATTATATTTCCTTTGATAACAGTTCCTGATTTTAAAATAAGCATATACATTTAATGTGATTAAATAAATTTATAAAGAGTAAAATACAATATGTTTGACTATCACACATAATAATAATAAAAGAGACATCTGCCTAATATTCTCCTGTGGAAATTAACCTTTTCCTAGTCCTGAAAATGCTAAATGTAAATGAATCTCCTTGAAGAATTTTAATAAAATTTCTTCCAACACACTTTTTTCTATTGTAAACAAAAAAAAAAGTTTTCTAATAAACTTTAATATATTTTTTTAGTAGTGTCACCTTGTATAATATTTACATATGTCTCTATATGTTATGCAATATGTATTATCTATATATGTGGATATTATACAAGGTGACACCACTCTCAAAATTTATTATTTTCATTTTATTACTTATTATTAATTTTTTATAAGACTTTTGCGTGTAAATAATTTCTTGATAAAAGAAAACATTTATTTTTAATTTGTTAATTGGGGATTTTAATAAAATGTAATTTTTACTTTTTTAAAAAAAGAGGGAGAGAAATGCATTAAAGTATTGTGTTCAATAAAATTTTTGATTCAGAGAATTTATGGATAATTTGAAATGATAAATTATCGATGGTAAAATTTTTTTACAAATTAGTAAATTCCTAACTGTTGAATTTGCATGATATGTGATAATGATATGGAAAAAAAAGTGAAATATTTTATTGTTTAAGAGCAAAATATTCTTTAATTTATTTAAGACATTATTATTTTGTATTGTAAAAAATAATGTAGCAATGAAGTATTAATGTGGTTTCTTGCTATATGCAGAGAACAAGAAAGCTTAAGAAAGATATTGTACCGAGCTCCACGGGTTCGTGTCGATTGAGAGTTGAATAAAGCAACCACTTAATGAACACAAGACTTTTATTCGTAAAAAAATCTCACTAGATAAACGAAATTCCCGCTGTAACAATCACAATTATACAGCTACAATTCGTCAGATATAATAAGAAACAGCTTCTAATCACAGGTCTCAAATACCTCAGACAGAGAACAACTAGCAGTCACAACTAATCGTCTTCACTAACTGACTGTCTTCATAAAACTCTACTACTATTCCATGTCGGGCTGCGGTATTTATACCTGACTTGGCGGAGAAATCTACCAATTTCGCCAAGGCTCTGGAAGCTTCTAGGCTATCTCGGAAAATATTGGTCCTAGAGCTTAGGTGATGGATGTTTCCAGAAGTATCGATTTCTCGCCAAGTCGCCAAGAATCTCGCCAACCGTCACCAAGTCGCCAAGAATCTCGCCAACTGTCGCCAAGTCGCCAAATTATTAGGAAATCCGCTTTTAAAAGTACAACACGTCTAAATACCGCAATTTTTGCCCAAAATGTGAGAATTTCCGATCTGTCTGAGATATTTTAAGACAAATAAAATCATTATTTATAAATTTGTAACAATATCTAAATTTGTTTTCTAGATTATTTAAATATTTCAGAAGTTTGTTTAGGAAAGTGTTTACCAATAATAAAAATATTTGATACTATTTTTCTCATTGTTATATATATGTAGACTCTAAAGTATATTTAATGTTTTAGTTACTTATAAATATATTGCTTTGTCCTTTTTTTAAAATTTTAATTTATACTTGTCTTAAATTTCCTCAATCTGATCAGTAGAATAATGAGTTTGTATGTAATGTGTATTCATAAATATTAATATAGATGGAATTTGAAATAAAAAATAAAAATAAACTTTTATCTCTTTAAAGCTTTGTAAAATAGAGACCTGTTTTAAATTGGTTTATTGCTTAATTGGGCTGTTTTGATTGGTTAATGTATTTGTATACATAAAATAGCAAAAGTGACATTCATATAAAATTGATATTTTCCTTTTTGTAGACTTTTTATTAATAATCCTTAAAACATTTTTACAAAGAGAAAATATTAAAATTAATTTATTTCGCCTATAGTCAAATATCAGAATACTCTGAATTGGATGGAGCTTAAATAAATTTGCTGGTATTTAAGAAAACTTTGCACTGAAATCAATACATTGAGATTCATATAAAATTGTAATAATTTGATGATAAATATTTTTGTGCAGTTTCAAAAATTCACACACTTGCAGAGCTTTGATATTTTACAAGTTCAAATCAATGCTGAAATTAAAATAATTTATTTACATAAATTATGTGGTCAATTTCTGAAAAAAAGGAAATTTTTGGTTTTCAAAATTAAAAAGTTGCAGGGAATATTTTTTAAAAAGTAAGGTGCAGAATTTCCTGTTAATTATTGGTTACTTTTCTTATATATCAAGCAGAATTAGTTGTGTGGGTAAAAAAAAAAAAAAAATACTGACAAGCTAATTTTGTTTGCATGAATATAAAATTAAATTTTAAATTCTTGTAATCTTACAGAAAAATTCCATAACAGTGGAATTTGATGAATGTCGTAATAAAAGTTAAAATTTTATATTTAACAATTTTACAAATGTTTCTAAATTTTGCCCAGTTTTGAGTATTAAATGTTTTTTTTAATTTTATTGTTTGTTAAATAGTGCTTTTTTATTAAAAAAAATTATAAACACTGCTGAACATTTAAAATCAATATATATTTTTAGAAATATTATTAATTATTAGATACTTTCTGTAGAATTTAAAAAATTTAATGGGTTGAGTTATACATAATAAATAAATCTAGTTATATTTCTGTTTTTCTTATTTATTTATGCTTATTTAATTAATTTATGCTTAGAACCTGTTGTGAGTATATTGTTCATCAAAATTTTATATTTTTTTGGAGGCTGTTGATTATTTTTGTATCATTGTTTTATTTTTCTTTTTAGCATTTTTAGCTTTTAGAATTTATATCTTCATGATAGAAATATCCATAATTTCATTAGATTTAAAATTTTCTGTAAGAGTGTGCATAATTTTTAAAGTATATCATTCTTCAGTTGGTCTTGTGGATAATGAATTCCTACATAAATCATGTAACTAGATTTTAGAAATATAATTATTTGGATTTTTATTGTTATTTATCTGTATCCATGCACAGTAAGTTCTGAGAGAGAAGCTTGTAATTTTATATATTTTTATTTAAATGTTGGTTTATGTTTTGAAAATATTATGTTTATTTAATTAAATGCTTTTAGTTTTGACAACATACAATCAGTGCAAGTTAATTATTTTAATATTTACTGTAGGCTTTATATCAGTTGAATATTTTATTACAAAATGAATAAATCCACTAACATTTATTAAATTTTTCTGTATTTTTTTTTTTTGCTTGTTAGAAATATTAAAAGATTTGTAATTTTTTTGACTTTGGTTGTGTTATTGATGTTTTGGAGATTGTTTTATATGATTATTTTTTTAAATTATTTTTTGTTTATTTTGATGGTGCACCTTTTCTTTTTTATTCTTGTTAAATCATTAATTTAGTTGAACGCTACAGAAACAGTATAAAATACATTTATGAAAGTACAAGTTTTTTCAAATTTGTCCATTAATTTTTGGGTTTCAGAAATGTCTTTCAGTTTAAAATATATCTGTGATATACATATAATAAATAAAAAAAAGTTTATATTTTTTAAATTCACTTACATATTAACCAGCTTTATATATATATATATATATATATATATATATATATATATATATATATATATATATATATATATATATAAGGAGTTTTCATAGCTTTCTAACACCCTTAAATGTTTACAGAAATTTAAGTTTCATAATTAAAATTGTATTAGAAATACGAAATAACGACGGATAATTGTGGTTCTTATAACTTGTTCTAAACTCTTTTAATTATTTAACTAATTATGAGTTCAGATTTTTATTTTGTTAATATTTTTATGTTTTCATATTAAATCCATTAACAAATCTTGAATATTGAAACCACGCACGTGAGAGAATTTTAAATCAGCTGCAAATTAAGTTTGAAGTAAATTTATTTTTAGTTTAATTCTTTTAATCTGTTTGTCCACGCACTGTTTATCAATTATTATTATTATTGAATTAAGTGTTTGCACTTTGCAGGCATCAGAGAAAAATAATTTTTATTATTTAACATTCCATACTTATGTAGCCTTTATTTCTTATCGGTGATAGATATAAATTCTTATAAAGATTTAAACTTTCCTGATTTCTGCTAATAAAAGCTAACTTTTTACTATCCATTTGCCGTTAGTTATCCTATGTCAGATTGAAGGCAAATTTTAAATGCTTCAGATGTTCTTCATTTCAATAATTTGTGGGTCCAATATTAAGTTTGGACGTGGATGTTAATAGTAATTCAAGCTCCGATAATTAGGGCTCATGTGTACAAAAGTGGCTAAACTGATGAGTAAACTTGAACTCGACTCTAGATATAAAACTACGTATTTTTTTAAATAAAAATTTATTATAATAAAATCTTATTTGCATTAATAAGGTTGTACTTTTGGATGTGAAACTCCGAAGTTCAATCCTATTCCTTCCTGAATAACTTTTATGTTGACAGTATTAGGTTGTGTATTTTGTGAAATTACTTTGTATAAGTTTTATAAACGAGTTGTTAGATTTCAATTCAAGCACAACAAAAGCGATTTTGATATGACCTTAGGGCCTCTTAGAAGAAAATTTTCTTAAAAAACTGAAATTATTCATCGACTTAGTGAGATTATATTTTATAAAAGTTAAAATGCCTTCCAAGGTTTGTAGTGAAAAAAGCTATTATTTTCTTCCCTTTTTTTAAACTGGTGTTTATTTCATTTATGCTTGTTTCAGACCGAATAGAATCCAACTCGTCACATCATAAAATTTTAAAAATATTGCCATTACTTTCACGATCTCAAGTGATTTGTTATGATATGATTTTTTCGTCAATCATTCACAAATATCTTCCAGTTACAAAAAGTTTAAAAGAAGTCGTATAAAATTAGTGTCTTTCAAAATTATATGTTGAATTATTTCTCAAAAGGACAAAAAAAAAATAATAATAATAACGAATTGTTACTTTTTAATTTTCGAATTCTATTAGCTTGATAATAGAATTGATGAAAATATCTATGAACTTAAATTCCCCCCATGTTCCAACTTTATATTTTATATCTGGAGGGGAAAAAATCTTCTGTTTGTGATAATTGAAAAATTCCCATTCATTCAGGCTATGAAAGAGTTTATTTCAGGTACACCACACACACACATAGAATGTTATTTTCTATGACACGTCTTGATTTATTCTGAGAAAAAGACATAGGCGTTTATATAAAATGGAAAAACTACGTTCTGATTCCCTGAAAACATCGCTAATTCGATATCGAAGTTACAGAATTTGTTTCTTTCTAGTTTGAGCTTTTGTTTTATGAAAGGAAAAATATAAATAACCTGAGTAAGGTATGTACTCTGAGAAAAACGCTGATGCCTTGTAAGGACAAGATTTTTTTCATGATAGTATTTTGTTGGAAAGAAACTTCAGTATTGAATTAGTAGCTTTTTTCAATGTCGGAGACATTTAAGACAAATTTATTTCACACATATAGGTAATATAATGAACTTATCTCTTTTTCTGTATAAATCAAGACTGAATACTTGTTGCAATAGAACATTCTTGTATATATAATAAAAAATACTGTTGGGTTTTCTAAAGCTGGTTGTGTAGGTGTAAATATTTACAGCAATCACACATGTTAACATCCATTGTATAAAACGCAACAATGAAATTCATGATTTCTTAAATTTATATTTTCGATTATTTTACATATGTATTCTATGAATAGACAGGCCAAAACAAGCATGCAATTTTTGTTGAGAATTCGGAGCAGGAATTTATAAATGTTTGCATCTCAGTGTAATTCGCAAATGAAAGAATTTTTCAATTTCTCTGAAAGAAGTGATTAATATGAAGCAACATACATTGTTACAAAAATAAAAGAAACTAAAACCTTAAATTATAATGTAAAAAAATGACAATCTTATTTATAGTGAAGAATATTACCTTAAATATATAATTTTTTATCTAAAAGGTAAAAATCAAATACTCACGAGACATTTTCAGCAGTTCAAGATATTTTTTTGTAACGTATTGGCCGCGACGTTGTTTTGCAAATAGAGAAAATCTTTTTTTTTTTTTTTCGAGTAATACAATATGGAAGTATCTAACAAAGAGAGAGAAGCACTCTTATATTATATTAATGAGATATTTCCTTTTAAAAGTGTTAATAATAAAATATTAGAACTCAAAAAATATCTTTTCTTAAAAATTACTTCTCATGCACCATTAAAGCGTCAAACTTATAAATATTCTATATTCTAATATTCATTGCTTAAAAAGTAACCAAAGATATAATTTAATAGTAAAAGTTGCTGGAAATCTTGTGAATAATTTGATTAGGAATTTTCATTTTATAAATAGGTGCGGAAAGAATAGATTCGACAAATGCTTCAAGCAAACTAATTTCAATATATTTTTTGATAAATGGTGCAGTGAACGTTTGTAACAAATTATCCTCAAGAACTATTGATTGCGTACTTGCTATAATGAAAGTTTTGTTATAAAACTAAATTTAACTTCCCTGCTGTCCTCTGAACTTTTAGTCACTGAAACGAGTTTATTATGTTGGCAATCCTTAAAAATAATCTTATAAATCTTTGGCAGACTACATTATTACTCTAGCAACAATCATTACTAGAGTATTTTTCTTGTATACTTTTTTTTGTTTTGAAAAAAAACATTTAAAGATTTCAAATTCAAAAATGATTTTTTATCTATGAATGAACACATTCAACTATTTGAAGAGACAATGTGAAACAAAAATATTACACACTGTCTCTTCAGAAAACTTACAAAAAAAGTTAAGAGAAAAGGACAACGTGTTTTGTCTCTTCATATGTTTGAAAGTTTTTGACAATATCAAATTAGTCTTTTCTGTAGCTTAATGTCATACATTTTTTTACCTATGATCAACAATGCTTAGAAAAACGAGAAAACTTCTATAAATTACGTTTTTTGTAACTATGAAAATTATATTAATAAAAAAGAACTTTACAGTGAAATCTTTGATAATATTTAATGCGTGTCAGTACCAAGAAACAAGATAAACAATGGTGGATGAGAGAATTTTTAATTGATTTTGCTTAATAATGTACTTTGGATTTTTGATTTGTAATATTCACTGATTTTCATCTGCAAAACACAGACATTTATTCTTCCATTCTGAATTATTCCCATAGAGAAGAAATGTCTTAACTGATGTTGTAAGCTCATAAGAATAGGCGACCAATGAGAATTTGAGTTTGTCTGTTGTTGGAATTATTTTACTTTCAAATTTTTATTTTAAAAATTTTCAAATAATTTCTCAAATTTTAAATGTAAATAAATGAAATTAAATTTAAATAAATTGGAAGAGAAAATTCTTGATACATTTATAATATATACAACTTTTAAAAATCACAAATAACCTATTTACTTAGCTTTTGAATGAAATCGGTTTTGTGTTGTAAATAGTAAATTAAATTTGCGTTGTCATACATTTGAATAGTTCCAAAGAAATTTTGTTAGGTTTTCCAATTTGCTTAGTGATATAAATGTTTAGATCTTTTTCAATATTTGTTTATAACGTTACATGATACATTAGTCACAGATTTAAATATCTCATTGGAAAGACCCTCAAGAAGGGCTTGTTATTATAATTTAGAAAGCTCCATATCTTTGTAATGTATTAGTAATTAATGCACATATCATCAATACAATATAACAGTTACTTTCAGTTGTAGTTTTAATTTGCTTCTCTTTATTAATTTTAAATTTCGGTTCTTCTTCTTCTTAGAATTGGGTTTGTATGTCATTGGGCACCTCTGCTTTTATCAGCATTTTGTACCATTAACTCCAAACCCAATGTTTCCTAGTTCCAGTTGCTCGGGTCACCCACTCTATTAATAAAGTCCGATAACCCTTTAATGGAGTCTAGGTGTAACTCTCTAGTATGGATGATGCCTAAAGAAGTTAATCTAGGGAAGGCAAGAGCCTCGCATTCGTAAATGATATGCTCTGCCGTTTCCTCTTGCGTATGACATTTCCTGCAGATAGGGTCTTGCTGAAACAGTCCCATCTGGTCAGAAAGTCAGTCATGATAGGAATAGCTTCCTGACTTTCACCAGAAGAAGATGGTTTGGAGGTCATTTCTACCTCAAGTGAAGGATTCATTGCTGCCCCTTTACAAGATTGCCCCTGAGTTCCCATGTCTTTTTCAGCAAGGTTTACTTCAGAGGCTTCACCTGCAAATGCAGAAAGGTTTGTTATTTCTTGTGTCTTTTCAGACACAAGTTAACAATTAAAAAGCTCAGGTAATATAAATCCACCCAGCATTGCCTGAGTTACTGGGCAAGGCAAATTACTCTAGAAGTTCGCCAGGCGACTAGAGGCTCCGTTAAGGCACCAATACCGCGGTGCCAATTAGCCCTAGGCACGGGTCGCATAACACCAGGGTTTACGGGAGCTGGTTCACGGCCTCTGATTCTATATTCAAGGCTATCCTTTCATTCCCACAGGACATTCGGCTATCCACCACCTGCCGACGCGCCTGGTGGCTGCTCAAGCCCCAGGAAGGTACACGTACCCCCTGGTTCCAGGTAAATTTCGGTTACTTGGCTAATATTATTAATAAGGTTTTTCCATGTCATTTTAGACTTCAATATATGTCTACGTTATTTGGTACTGTCCACTCTAGGTCTAGCTTTTTAAAAAGAATTAAGTTGCGACGTTTTGTTTCTTTTTTACTTTTGGATATGATATGTTGAGATCTTTAGTGTTAATATATTAACGCTTGGAATAAGATTCACCGAATACGGCACAATTTTTCAGTTTTATAGTCCTTTATATAAATTTTATATCAAGTCTTTTCGACATACAGAATTCCCGTAATTATTTTAATGGTTTATTTAATTCTTGGAGGTCTTAACCCTTTTTGTACAATTCTTTTCTTCTAATGCCCACTTATATATAATATAGTCTCAATTAATTAAATAATTTTCGTGAATAATCAATCAAATTTATGGTTTCATTAATTTAATTTGGAAAATATATTTCTAAACTGATAACTTTATCGTAAATATCTGTAGGGTAATATACAAATTAAGAGTAATTTTTTGTGTTTGATGTTATTAGATACGCATTGCCGTATATGTTCAGGACTATTGAAATTAAACTTCCGCTATTCAAAGGGCTTTGGAAGCCGTTCTATTCGTCCAAAAAATATATATTTATTTAGAAAACACACACACTTCCGAAAAAGCGCTCAAATTTCTTAAATAAAAAAAATAGTTCAAATTACTTCCCCTAGATTGCGTTAGATGTGGTGAAAAGACAAGCTGAAATCTAGAAACAATAGTCTTACACAAAAGAAAAATGTAATAACAATATTGCATATGCAATTTATTAAACAGCAATAACAAAAAAAAGCCACTTTTTTTAAACAACATTACTAAATATCAAATTAGTGCTTTAAAATATATTCAACATGCAAACCATCTTGCTCAACAACGCATTCTTTTCTGAAAATCATGTCCTATATCAGTTACCGGAGAAAATCAACATAAATATTCTGAATATGGCGAAGAATACTGTTTTTTGCATTTAAATTTGGAGTAAAATGCTAGTAAAATGGAAATAAAATATTTTGAATACAAGTTATAAAATTCAATCGGTAAAAATAAAAACTTTAGCTTTAACTATTAAAATTAATCAGTTTTAAAATGAAAATAAAACTTTGTCATAGATTTGTTATGAAATTATATGAGATTATTTTATGTCTCAAACTTGGATCATTTTTTGCTAGATAATGTCAGCTGGTATCCATTTATAATTTTATTTGATACTTGTCTGTGTTCTTTTGAATATGGAATTTCTAAAAGAACATTATTGCATTTCATAGTTATGATATTTAAGTGAAAATAAAAAATTGAGTTTTAATAACTAATACTATTTTTTAAAATGCACTAGTTAATGAAACTCAGAATTTAATTTTCATTATATTAAATTTTTATTTTATAAATTAAATTTTTATTTTGTCTTCACTTAGATCTTGAAAACTAGGAAATTTATAATTTCAGAATAAAAATATTAAATAAACATTCTAATTGGCTTTCAGTTCTGTCTTACAAATTTTGATATAAAGCAAAAAAGTATATAAAGTATTTTTTTTATATCCTCCAACTGAATAAGGTCGTCTTAGCCTTTTATCCCTTCAGTAGGTCGATAAACTGAGTACCAAGCATGCTCGGAACTAAACACTGGGGGTTTAGCATTAAGCTGCCCACCTAATATTAAGGAAATTAAATGATGTTTAAAAATGTACAATGCATGTCTCCAATTAGTAATATAAAACTATATTCATTTTCCATTCAATTTCCATTGTCGACTGTTGAAATACTGCATCAAAGTACATTTAAATTAAGTTTGAATATTTAAAAGATTATACAATATTTAATAAAATCTAAAATTATTTAAAATAATTTTCAAATTTTAGATTGAACTCCTGAAATGTATGTTAAATAAGTTGAAAAACACAAATATGAATTTTGTTGGGCTTAACCCAGATAAGCCTACTGTCCTATATTTAGGACAGTAGAATATAGGACAGTAGGCTTATCTGGGTTAAGTGACGATACTTAGCAGAAATAGCAAGCCATAAACATTGCAATGTGATTAATTCAATCTCTTAATCATCGCGATTAACCCAGATAAGCCTACTGTCCTATATTCTACTGTCCTAAATATAGGACAGTAGGCTTATCTGGGTCAAGATGAAATGATTTGGAGCTAAGAGCCCTGGAAGTTTGGCATTAGTCTGATCAATTAACCGGGACATATGCTTCGCATCCTAGAGCTCTCGGTCGGGAAAATAAATATGGGTATTTAGGCCTTAGTCCCCAAATAGGCTGTCGTACCACTGAGTTTAGTTTTTAAAAATTGAGCAATTGAAGTATAATAAGTTCTGACAGTTAAACTACAACCTGTAATAACGTTTGCAGCTTTTGAGTTTACATGCACATACAATATATTTACTTTCTCTATGACTGGTATTTTTGTATAATTCAAAACAAAATGTAATAGAAAAGAGCAGATTTCTACCATATTCTTCGATGAAAAAGGTATGCTACTTTTTTTTTCTGATAAACAAATAATGATCTGATAAACTGAGTAATCTTTAAATAGCTGAACATCAATATCGGTAACTTTTATCAAGGTTTACATATTTTGAGTTAAGTATTTAAAGATTTTCTTAAAATCATTACCATTTTAATTTTAAATAAGCAAATAAATTAGGCAGATATTTTAATTGAAGTTAAAAAAATGGCTTTGTTTCAACAATGAAAAATGACAAAATCACAGATTTAAATAGCAAACTCTGAATAACAACAAAGTTTTTTAAGAGAAGAAAATTTTTCTTTGAAGAGTGTAACAGTTTTAATGTTTATTGAAATTATATTGATTCGATAATTTTGAAAGAAAAATTCTGCACGTGAATAGAAGAATTTTTTAAATTATCAAGAATTTCATTGGAATCTCATTAGATACGGGTGTATATAGTCAGAGAAAGGCTTTTGGAAAATAAAAGAAGACATAGGCGTCTACATGATTTTCCGTGGAAGAGCCAAGAGGACTATTGTAGATTTAAAGTGCTTAACAAAGTGTTGGCCTGCGAAGCTCTTTAATCTGTGTTTTTTTAATGTCTTAGCGATAGTTGAGAGGAGTAAGGGTATCATTCTCCCGGAGTTCTGATAATAAGTTAACAACTAAGGTTTATAAAGTATTAGGGAGTGAATTATTGTGAAGGTGAAGAGACCCAGACTTTTTGCTCAATATCTCCAAATTTGCTGATTTGAATCATTGTGTGTGACACACGCACATACTCACGTCTTACTTCTTATGTATATACACAATGGTGATAATTCTTGTTTGATTAATATCTGGAATAATTTAAGAGCTATATACAATATGTATGCATCATTTTTGCAAAAATTTTCATATAAACTTGTGAATGAATTGTAAAAATTGAAATTGGTTTACAGATGATGTCTTTTTTCTTAATTTACCATATTGAGGATGGAAAATAACTTCTCTATAATTTTGTGTTTAGATTAAAATTGCAGTTTTAAATTCCATTTGTAAGTTACAGAAGTATTTACAAATTAAGTTACTTTCTGATGCTATTATTTCTTATCCAAAGAGAATTCTTTTAGAAGAAATTTAAATTGTTTCATAAAAAATTATATTTAAAAGTACTGAATGATATTATTGTCATGTCGATTTCTCATTCACAGATTTTGTTGACACACCATTACACATAATGATTATAAAATGACAATATAAGAAAAAACTTTCTTAGCTTACTAAATTTCGACTCCATTAGCGACTCATAAAGCAACTGGGGTATCATCAATTTAGAGATTGGAATTTTGGCTTATCAATAAATTCTTTTGTTATAAAAAAAGATGAAAATTTTTAATCTCTATCAGGAGTCATCCACTAGATTAATCAGTCATTAAATTTGTAAAATAATCAGGAAAATTATAATTTAAATAATATGAACTTCATCACTAGAAAAAGAAATAATATGCAAGAAATTTACTACCACTAATTTAGTTGAAAATATTTATATAAGTAAAACATACAGAGCTGTTCGTCATACTTACCTGGCACTGGGGATGCCTTGATCAAGAAGGAGGCTCCCCCGAGCTGAGGCCTTTCATTGCACACCGAAGGGCTGACGTTCGCCACATCCACAAACTGTGGTTGCTTGGGGTGCATAATTTTTGGTAGCCGGGACTGCGCTTGCGCGGACCCGATAATTAAAGAGAAGAAAGTTCAGTGTATAAAGTAGTTTAAGTCTATATCTGCTTGAATTCAGCTACATTATTTAAAAGCATTCTTGAAACATTTACTTCCACATAAGTAGAACTCGGTTTGGTGAAATGTAATTTTTTATAAAAATATGTTGCCACTCAGGTAACTTATTTTCTGTTGATTTATGCTTGCATTACAGGAAATAAATTAGGATATTACACAGTGAAAAGTTCCTGCAATTTTTTAAATTATTCTATTTAACTGAGTTCCAGCATTTTAGAATAGCAGTAACATGTCTTGAGATAACAATGTAATTTAATGAGCAGTTTATATGGAAATAAATAATAATTTACTTATGACAAATGTTTATTTTTATTAATACTGTGCAATATAGCAATAAATTATATTAATTGATAACCTCATTAATATATTGGATTCGCATGCTAACTCATATGTAAACGGGAAATGGTAGATTTTCCGTTTAATCATGAGTACATATATATAGGTCTCAAAACATTAAGAAAAAAATAATTATATTTATTAATTATTAATCATAAGTGTATGTTAATGTAAAACTTTTTATGTTCACAGTAGCCAGAAAATTTTACAATATTTCAAAGAATCTACCTCTGATTCAAAGATCTACCTCTAAATATATACCTTATCTTTGATTTAATAATTCCAATAGTTTCCAGTTCTTTCAGAGAACTCAATGACAAAATGCTGATCAATAAAATTTCATAGTTCAAAAACTATTTCCGATAATTAATGAGGATATTTAAATATTTTATATAAATTGAGAATATTCATTTCTTTAAAATATTAAATTGTGCGATTGCTTGCTTACAAAAATATCACGATTTGGGAATGGGTGGGATTTGGATAGGTGGGGTCTTAAGGAAGATGGTATAGGTGTTTTCCGAGTACTTGGATCTGAGCTCTTACCTTCAGCACTGATTTTTATGATATTAAGTACAACCTTTTGGTTCAATTCTTGATTTTTTTTCCTCCTGTAAAGTAGAGAAAGGAAGAATGAAAAGAAAAAGAAATAAAATAAAAAAGAAAAGATAGTAAAAATTTTGGGAAGATTTGTAATTGTTTTTCTCTTAGTATTTACATTTTTAAAGCATCATAAATACAAGGAGTACTTTTATGTCTTTATTTTAATATATACTTATAATAAAAAAGAAAAATGTTTAAATAAAAAGAAAGGATAAAGAAACGCCAATTGCTTCAATTTAAAATCATTTTGATTTCTCTTCGCTGATTTTTGTAAACGCCCATATCGAGTAGAAAATTAAAGTAAAAGGGCCTGACTATTTCTGCACGTGAACAGCACGTTTATTTCCGCAGGTTATATCTAGACCTCCAATAGGAGGAGTGTCTTTGTTTCTGGCTTATTTCTCTTTGATATGTCTGCTTATGAACAATCGTGTTTGTTTCTGTTGAATTTTAGAGATTTATTGCTATTAGGTTGTATTTTTGAAAATTTTGTATACATAAATATTTATTTCTTATTTAAAATTGATCTAGGTCTCCGCTTATTTAATTTCTCTTTATAGTCTTAATTGGCAATGTTTTTAAGTTCTGGATTTGGGTGTTCTGTTTAGTCTGCGAAGAATTTTTCAGTTTGTTGTATGATATATTTAATCACACACACAATGTTGGGATTCCTGTTTCATGTTAAATTTTTATTTCTGCAATACCATGGAGCATTTATAATCATTCTTTGGTATATATTTTGAAGAATTTCTAGTTTATTGAAAATTTGGTTTAGCTGTGGAACCGTTTGGTGATGATGAATTGGTGATGCGTACTTAATCATTGGCCTAAGAATGGTTATGTTGATTAATTTTTTATTAAATGGTGATCATCTCTTACTGTCATGGATCTTGTGCGACCTTGTCCAGGTTTTCTCTAGATAGACCTGATTCACTGGAAGTGTTTCCATGAGTTGCACCAAATGATAGGCGTTAAATTGAACTCTCGACAAATCTGGACTTGAGACTGGCCGGCTTCAAACCTTCCCATAGTTCGCCCCATAATCTAAAAGGTGGTGATTAATCATTGTTATTCTTACAATTTGAACTCATTTGATTGCTACACAAAAACACCAAGAAATTCGATGAGGTGGGCTAGCGAACGGATGCGCGTTTAAAAACACACGTTTATAAAGTCTGTCCTTCTACTGGTTCCACCCACACATACATGTATGCATATGTATTCGACGTACAAGATTTGCCTCTAAGCCTAAATGTAAAAGTTTCACATTTCATTCAGTTCTTTGCAAAAAAATTGACAAAATATGCAACTTCTATTAATTTTGAACACTAAGTGTCTTGATTGATTGCTAGTCCACCATATAAATGCAAGTAAGGAGAAGTATTACTCAAGAGAATAATTGAAAAAATCTTGGATAAAAGAGATTTAAATATTCAGCATTAATTTGGGAGAATTTCAAGAAAGCTAGTCGCAATGAAACTTTTAATTAATTTATCTGCCATTATTTATTTATCTATAAAAATCAATTTCCTCTTCATCGGCTTATTTATCAAGACTATCTGCCACTTATTGTTGTAAGAAAATGAGTGTCATAGATTTTATTTTCTTAATAAATATTAGAGGTAATCGATAGTAGTTGCAACATCAGATAGCAAAAAATTGTACTTGTAGTGGAATAAAATAAGGCGATATTTCGTTAATGCTAAGAATTAAGTAAAATGCTTGAATTTATTTTATATTTTAAAAAAGAAATCTTGTGCAGAATGGTAACACAGAATGATTTAGAATAAATCGAAAGGTTATATAAAACTTTTACTTCGCTATTGCCCACAAAATATTAATTGATAAGCTAAGAAGTTAGCACTTAAGAAACAAGTTAATGAATGAAAAACCCATTCGTCTATTATAAAAAACAAAATCAAGCGAAAAGTTGAAACGAGAATTAATTCCTGCACTGAACTCTGATTAAAGAAGTTATTTTTGTGCAGTGAGACAGATCGCCAAACTAATTAAGTTCTGTGCTATCTCGTGCGGTTTCAAATTCTACTATAAACTATCTATTAATAGAGTTGCAACTTTTTTTAATCCTTATGTTTGTGTTTATTCCGTAGTAGCTAATATTTTTTTAGAAAATTTTGCCTTATAAAAAAGTCACCTGGCGGCAGCTGCACACTTCAATTACACTATTGAACTATCTTTCTTTTAGTAAATTTATATATAATTAAAAACTGTATATAACATAAAAATTGTAAGTTTAAAATTTAATTAACGTACTAGTCAATTTTAAATACCTTTGAATTGTCAAGAAAATATTTAGATGAAACTGGCAACTATTGAAACAATGTCTCCCAGAAAAGTACAAAATGATACCGTAAATTTCTAAAGCAATCTGTATGAATGTTTCGCTTCTGAAAGTAAATTTCGAAGGAAGGATTATTTTAAAAAGAAACATTAAAGTAGATAATTATTGTTTCATTAATAATAATAATTTGTTTAATTTAATAGGGTAACGACGATTTTCAACAGTTAAAAATGATTAAAAAGTTGAATTTTCGCGGAATATGAACTAAATGTAAATCCATTCCTTTTCAGATAGGGAAATATAGTAAAAAGAATAAAATTAATATCTAATTTGGGAAACAATGATGATATACAATTATCCTATTTCTTAAATTAAACATTTTTTTGATCAATTAATCACAATATGGAAATCAAAATACACTTATCTGTTTATTTAGTTCTTTTCAAATTTAAAAGATTATACACACACATTAATTTGCTGCAATGTTCCATGCCTCTTTATGAAAAGATAACACACACACACACACACACACACACACACACACACACACACACACACACACACACACACACACACACACACACACACACACACACACACACACACACACACACACACACACACACACACACACACACACACACACACACACACACACACACACACACACACACACACACACACAATGCGGCTAAAAGTAAGGGACGATTGAATGTATTTTTAAAAAAGTTCAATGAAATATGACTGCTACACAAAAAATAATGAAAACACAGAGTAATAGAGGCTTTGTTACTATAATAATCAAGTTGGGAGTCCTCCAAGGTTTTATCCTGGGCCCATTCTTCTTCAATTTATAAATCAAAGATATTCCCCAAAATGGAAACAATATGTTCAGTTCGTTTGCTCATGACACAATAATTCTCATCAGCCACAAAAATTATGATATAATCTTCAATAATCTCGCAAATCAGTAACTCAAATTGAAAATTGACTTATGAATTAGAAAATCAAAATCAATCCTACAAAATCAACAATTATTATCCTTACCAGGAAAAGAACACCACGTCAAAATGTTCAAAATTATGACTATGAAACACATTGAAGCACACATATGGTATACATAGGAGTTACTCTAGATAAAAGGTTAACATGGAAGCTGCACGTGGATTTTATTAAATTAGCCCCTTCAATTGAAACTCTTTACCCAATCCTAGCAAAAACTTCAAATTTATTTACCAAAATAAATTATTTATATATAAATCCTATATTAGATCTTTAATTACTTCCTCAGGGCTTGTTTGAGGAGGATGTACTTGTGACTCCACAATGGATCTGGAGGTTCAGTGAAACTAAATAATAAGATTAGTTGCCAATGCCAAGTTATATTTTAAAAGCAACATAATATAAGAAAAATTAAACAATGAAAACAGAAAATGTATAGCAAACAAATTTAATAAATATCAACCATAGTGATTGATGAAAATCTTAACACGTTTTCTATCGTATTTCTCATTTTTATATCCATAATTGATCCTTTTGGTATAAGAAGGCGTGGCTAATAGATTCTGAAAAACTGGGAAGGTATTGGTTTTTAGACCCCGCCTCTTGTAAAAAAATTTTGTTATGTGAATTGTTCCATAGAGAATTACACTAAGAGGTGGTGATTTTTTTATAATTATATTATGCACTATTTACATTGTTGAATATTCATTCATATTAAATAAGATCTTTTGTTCTTTTTATTTTCATAATTTTGGAAAAATTATAAATGAAAAAGTAAGCAAGAATGGTAAATATTTGGTAATTTTCTGTTATTGGGATTAGATTCAGATATAGACAAATCCTCAATATTTGGAGAGAATTTAAAAACTTAAAAATAATCAAAATATTTATTATTTGATTAAAATAAAGAAGATCAAAGATAATTAAAAAACAAACAGAAATTCAGAAATTTATAATAGTAATTCAACAATAAGAAATGTGACAAAAACATTTATTTTGTGTTTTGGTCAGAAAATTTATTCATGTATATTCTTCATCTTAAACAGCTGCCTATTTTTCATTTTCTTGTTATAGATTTCAATAAAGTAGACTTCTCAAAATATCAGTATTTTTGCAACATTACATTCATAAATCTTTATGCTTCGTATTACTTAAAATTTTATACATTCATTATTAATTTGCATTAGTTGGACCGTTAAAACTTTATTTTCAAAAAATATTTATAGTGCTTATTTTACTTCAGATGAAATATGAACAGATTAATCAAACCGATATTTACAGTTCTCACATTGAATTATATATGCATTGTTGTTATTTCTCAATTGTAAGGTTCTTTATATTTTAAAAATCTCTTTATAATTATAAATATATAATCCTTTTATAAAAGATAATATCATTTATTAGTCTATGATAATTTTATTCACACGTTGTCTAATCCGATGCATACCGATTGCTTAATGTAAAGTAAATTCAAAATAATTACGAATATTTTATAAACCATTCTGGAAGTTCAACCTCTACGAATACTCATAAAACACTTCCTAAAGACACCTTTTTTGGCGGGGTTGAGTCATCCCTCAGCTTCCAGATGAATTCTGTCCATTTCAAGATTTACATTTAAAAATCAATTTATAACTTTTAAATATATAGTTAAAAAAAGTCACAATAATAATTTTGTCATGAACTTTAAAAAAGTTAAATTATAAATAAAAGAAGTAATGTTAGCTTCCTGATTATCAATATAACAACTTCATAGACATATTCGCTAAAATATTCTTACCTTATTTGTGTACTTTTCATTTGATTAGTAAGCAATATATGTATAAGAACATGATTCTACTTCTAGGCCGCGCTCTTTGGAGTTAAAAAGCCTTGGACTCACAGTTACTGTTAAAGAGAAGATAAGCAATACGCTTTTACTTTCAGTCCAACTCTTTTGGAAAGAGAGCTTTAACGGCAACAGAGTAAATCCAACTTTAGTAAATATATTTCCCTCAAATTATCGACATTTATTTTGTGTTCATGTCAATACCCCAATCATTAGCAAATACTGCCTGAGATACATATACACTGTACACATTGATATCATAAGGAAATCTCGATCTGAATCCGAAAATTCTCAGAATAACAACTTCACCCCCAACAGGAACATCACGCACTAGTCTAAATGTTAAGGGCACAT
Source organism: Latrodectus hesperus (assembly GCA_037975125.1). Taxonomy (NCBI): domain Eukaryota; kingdom Metazoa; phylum Arthropoda; class Arachnida; order Araneae; family Theridiidae; genus Latrodectus; species Latrodectus hesperus. The sequence goes on from CM075851.1 coordinate 106,261,720, forward strand.
GAGAAGCACCAAATATCATTCAATCCTACTAAGAACATATGCTTAACCAAGTGAAACAGCTCTAAAACAAAATCACAAATGTATAAAACGAAGTTTCAAAAGCACTAGATACTATAGAGCTAAAACATGCACCAATCGAAACGATTGCAAAGGTACACAAGACATCTGCTTCAAAGCCTACCAATGGTGACGGAGTCAAACATAGCGCAGCATCACCAGGCACTATAGATGTTAAAATAACATGGACTCCACCTACACAAACAGTCATTCACATACTTAAAAAATTAATTGCGAAGAAAACCTACAGAAAATACAAATATGACACAGCAAAGTTTTAATTAAGTATAAAAACACCATGCAAAAGGAGGATTTACAACAGACACTACAAGACAACAAAATCAATTGTGAAGTTACACCGACACAGAGAATTATATTATTTAATGTTCCAAGTAAGGTGGACGAAATGAATTAATAGGTTACACTAGGAACTTAGCACAAACCAGACACAGTTTCCTATTAAAGTAGTTCAGGTTAAGGCACGCAGAACAAACACAGAATAACAGCACTATGTAGTAGATATGAGAAGAACACAAGCCTATTTACTGGCGAAACAACATTTTATCAACATTGTCATCAATGTGTCAAAGTTGGAATACGACAGAAATATCTCCCTGTAGTATTCAAACTACTAATCTGCTTGAAGTGTCAGCTTTTCGGCCATACCACAACTACAATGACCACAGCGTGAAATATGGCAGAATGCATAGGACTGAACAGTGTAAACTTAGACACCAGGAGAAACACACATAGATAAATTGCGATCCGGCAAATGACAAACATGATATTGACTACAAAACAGACCATCCGGCATACTCTACAGAATGTTCTCACAACAAATACAACATTTATTAGAATACAAACACAAGAACGATATAAGCACTCTCTTTATTTTCAGATTAGCGTATAGGTAAGTGAATTACTGCTTTGTATATTCATTAATTAAACAACAGTTAGTTGATAACTTTACCTTATAGCTATAGTTTTTATTCTCAATCTTAGTATTTCATTAAACTAATAAGCACAACAAATTAATACAAAAAATCAAACCCAATTTCGATAACTTTAAAATTTCATTAGCAGCACAGAAAATTTCCCATTTCGTAAAACATTATAACTTATTAAGTTAAAACAAATTAAAATATTTATACGTAAGAGTATTAAATAATTTTAAATTAAAGCTAAACGTTCTATTTCTCCGAAAATTACACAAAGATGTAAAATTAAAATTTAATGACACATAAAACGCATACAATACAAACATGAGAATTATACAGATCAATCTACATAACAGCAGAGCAGCTGCATCACTAGTAGCAATTTACATTAGGGATAGCTTAGCTTCAGAGCCCATATGTCAATAATAATAAGGTGCATGATTTCCCAAATAGTTGGCATACACAGTCATTCAATTAAAAAAGCATGGATAGTATTCACCGAGTAGGTAATTGTTAATTAACTATCACTAACTGAGACGTCAGTCTTACGTCACAACACAAGAAGGAGACACTACAATAGGTACTGTGTACTTATTGTAATGTCCTATTGTATTACGAGACCATATGGAAATTTGGCGGCAGCCCTCCAAGAATGGTCGCACTTTATAGATCACACATTTCCATTCATACGAGGGGCAGATCTGAACGCAAGGTCACAAGGTTTGCGGTTATACCTTTGAAGATGACAGGGGAACAACATTAATAGACTACCTAATTGAACATGACCTATACAGGGCCAACTAGGTAGACAATACCAACATTCCGCACAACATGAGTATAAGAAAACCTAGATTTTACACAACCCAATAATTGTGCTTTGTTTGAAATCTCCAAATAAACAGTAATAGATCATAACTGTATGATATAAATATGCAATGATATAGAATATGAAATTCAATAATTTCCAACACTAGATTAAAGATAAAAATAGCAATCACAGTAAACCCAAAAGAACCCTTAAAACTAATTGCAGAAAATTAGAAAGCAAATTGGACAATGTAAACAACACAGAAGTACTAGACAAACTAACCGAAGACCTAATAGTAATTACACAAAATTTGGTAAAATCAATCTACAAGAAAAGGAAATGCTGTAGCACACCATCCTTCAGGTGGTGGACAAAAGAGTTCTTCTTCTTCTTAGAGTTGGGTTTGTATGTCATTGGGCATCTCTGCTTTTATCAGCATTTTGTACTATTAGCTCCAAACCCAATGTTTCCTTGTTCCAATTGCTCGGGTCACCCACTTTATTAATAAAGTCCGATATAACCCTTTAATGGAGTCTAAGTGTAACTCTCTAGTATGGATGATGCCTAAAAAAGTTAATCTAGGGGGGGCAAGGGCCTCATATTCGTAAATGATATGCTTGGCCGTTTCCTCTTGCATATGACATTTCCTGCAGATAGAGTCTTGCTGAAACAGTCCCATTTTATGGAGGTGTTTTCTGAAATAGTAGTGCCCAGTTATGAAGCCTACGATTAAACGTATCTTCTGCCTAGAGCATCTTAGAATTTCAGAGGCAATCCTCGCTGATGATCCACAGATCATACTTTTAGCGTGGGTTTGACCAGGAGTGTTGAGCCAAGCTTCATACATCTTCCGTTTTTCCCATCTAAGTACAGAGGCTATTAACACATTTTTAGAACGATTTCGATTAAGAATTTTAAAAAAGTAACTGTTTTAGAACAAAAATGTTTTTCTACAGCTTATTATTTGAAATGAGAAATATCGTCTGCTACTTTTAAATGTATTCTTCTTTCAAAATGTCGCATGTAAACAAGCTGTAGATTGAAGGATATGTTTTTGCGCTTTCCGAAGAGAAATATTCTTATTCCAGGATTCAAAAACGTTGTGAAATGCATGGTATTAAAATTTCTAAGTGCAAAATAAGCAACATTATTAATCGGACAGGTAAAAACCGTCAATCATTATTTCTACATGGAAAGAAGACTCCAAACGAATATCCGAAAAAAGTACGCACTGTTTCAAATGTTCCTAAAGTGAAATCGCTGGTAACAAGAGAAAATCCATCAACACAGAAATCAATTGCAAAGTCTTTAGATACATCTGTAGCAACAATGAATAAAATAATAAATCAAGATTTACCACTTAAAAAAGCTGAAAAACATAATGTTCACCAGCTTTTGCCGAGGCATGTGGCTCAACGCAAAACATTTTGTAGAATCTTGTATGAAAACCATTTAGCAGGAGATAAATGGAAATACATTGTGACCCTTGATGAAGCATGGGTTTACCTAAATGAGTGCAACAAAAAAAGTTCTATTTACTATAGAAAACGAGGAGAAAAAAATGTACAAACCTGGTTCCGTCAATGTAAAGAAAGTTTCAGTAAGGGGTTTATGATAGTCGCAGAGGTTTCTCCTACAATGGGAAATTAAAAATAAAAAGAGTAGAAAAAATGTTAAATTCAACTCACCATGCTATTAGGAGATTTTACGTCCAGTATTTACAGAAGAAATTCCACTTCTTTATCCCAAAGACTTTCAAAGAGTGAAACTTCATCAAGACAAAGCTACAAGTCATACTTCGAAAACTACCACAGCATTCCTTGAAAAAATGAAGACTAATACAGGTATTGCATATATGCCCTTTTAACATAATTCTGTGAAGTCCCATGACGTTTCAACTATGGACTATTGTGCCTTTGGTCTGCCTAAAAAGAGCTCTTTCTAAACGCAAACCCACCACTATAAATGTACTCTGGAAAGTAGTGGATGAGGAATGGAAAGCAATACCCCTGGAAATTTTACGAAAAGCGCTCTTCTATCATGGAAATCACAATGCAGACTTATAGTCCGGAAAAAAGGCTATCAGATCGAACATTTAAAAATATGGTCATTATATTTTAAATATTAATTAAACGGCCCCAAAATTGTTTTAAAAATGTGTTAATACCCTCTGTAAATTGGTTTTTGCAATCTTCAAATAGATCCCACAAAAAGATTCTGCACCAATGGGAGCAAAAGACGATCTTTATTTAGCAAGTTCATCAGCCCTTTCATTACCTTCGATACCTTTGTGCCCTGGCACCCATACAAGGATCACCCTGTTTCTATTTGCCAGTTCTGTAAGAAGGTTTCTACATTCCAAAATCATTTTAGATTTGATTTCGAAAGAATTGAGCGCTTTTAAAGCGGCTTGACTGTCACTAAAAATGAGAATCTGCTTACCGTGGTAGCTCTTCCTCATATTTAGTCGCAGACAGTGGATAATGGCCAAAATTTCTGCCTGGAAGACCGTAGCGTATCACCCAAGGCTTACAGGTAGGCTGGTTCTTGGTGACACGCCACTTACTCCCAGTCCTGAGAGGCTGTTTTTCAGTGATCCATCTGTGTACCAGATTAGATCTCCTATTTTAGTTTTGAACTAGATCTCCTGTTTTCATGTTTACTGATGAATCAAGATTTTCTCTGGAGCCAGATGACAAGTGTATAAGATATGGCGAGAACAAGGCACACGCAATCAGCTCCAAAACATTACCGAACATCACGCATTCCGAGGCGGAAGCATTATGGTGTGGGCATAATATACCAATATAATAAAGTACCAATATGGCCAGCTTCGTCAGGGGGTGTTGACCATACTTTATTCTATTTTTATCTAACTTTCTTTGATATTTTCTTTGAAATTTCTTCCAAGTATTTTCAATGTAATTCTTTCCAATTGGTATTTTCAATGTATTGTTTTCCATTTAATATTTTCAATGTACTATTCTCCATTTGGCATTTTTCATTGTATTTTGTTTCACTGTATTCATTGTATTTTATAAAATATACTATTAACTATATATATATATATATATATATATATATATATATATATATATATATATATATATATATATATATATATATATATATATATATATATATATATATATATATATATATATATATATATGTGCGTGAAGATGTTTTGATTTCATCTTATCAAATACTTTTGAAATTTTTATAATCTTTACAATCTAACATTTTTACCATTTTTAAAAAGTTCACTTGTAACAAAACTTAAACACTCTTAGTGTTTAGCTTTCTTTAAGAATCTTAGATTGAGAAAATGATATGACTGAATGCCTTAATTCTTTCTATCGCGTAATTTAAATACTTTTATTAAAAAATACAATAATTAACAGGCTTATCACTAAGGATGCTTTTTGATTTGGAATTTTCAAAAGCTATTTTTTATACGCTCAAAACTTATGAGCGTATTTAGTAATAACGCTCTGTTTTTAATTTGCGCTTACATTTAAACAATATTAAATTTTTTTGTGCATATTATAGTAATCAAATAAATGACAATCAATAACGTTTATTCAAATATGCAATATTGGTTACGAAGTTTTATTAAAAGTACCAAAATTATATACAATATTCACTAATTTGTTCCAATTTGCGTTTATATTAGCGTTAGTTAAAAGATTGTAAATAAATAGAATGCCTCATCCACAAATCAATTTCTTATCATTAGAATTATTTAGCTGATAAAACTGTGCAAATATTATTGGTAATCCAAGTAAAACATGTTCCGGATATATTTTGAAATTTTAACAAGAAAACATTAATCATAAAAAATTTTTAAAAAATGAAGGCCCAAGTTCAGTATCCCAATACAGATGATTTCTCGCCAAATCTGGAAACCGTTGTTTTCGTTGTAGTGTTGCCGATTTCAGTTTTTGTTTTTATTGTAGTGTTGCCAAATTTAGTTTTTGTTACTATTTTTATTTTTTCGTTGCCAGATTCCGTTTTTCTCGTGTTTTAAATAATTTTTACGTTATATATGTGCTTTTTTTGTGGCAATAGCTTTTTTAGTTTCACTTCGAGAACTTTCTTTGCTATTTGTTCTACGTTTTAATTGGTAGTCATTTTACTTTCGTTGGCTGTTGCTGCAATTAGTGGATTTCCCGCAGTTGTGTTTCGTTGTCGCCCGTGTCCAAACATCGTAAATTTTTTCTTTTTTACTATTTCTTTTACATTATTTACTTTTATTTGGTTTATTTATAATATATATTTTTTTATAAAATGATATATTTTATTTTATATACTTAAAATCGTTAAATATTCATTTTTCCTTATTTCGTCTTCTTAATTAAATATCATCTTTTTATTGTTTTAAATACTTTATTTATCGTTTTAATTAAAATGAAAAATATCAACAAATTATTTTAGCAAAAATTAAAGATAATAATGATGGATTTTTTACTTTTTCCAGCTCTAGACCAACAGTTGGAAAACCCGGAATTGTTAATAGAATTTTTTTAGTTCACATTGCTCAGGATTCCAAATTATTAATTAATTTAGGATTCGCAAATATTAATTAATTTTTTAACGGAAACTGGATTTGGAGAAGGTGTTATTTTATTTAAATTCTATTGCTTACATATGTTTTTTTATTGTATTCTTGTTTCATATTTATTTACTTAAAAAGTGTATATATTTAAAAAAATATTTTATTCATGTTTTTTTTTTTAATTTTAAAAAATGTATATATTTAGAAAAATATCTTTTGCGTGCTTTTTTTTTGTAAAATTAGATAATTATTTTTACTTAAATGTGACACTGGTGACAAACGAATAAAGTGTCAAAATAAATATACCAATCGGCATGTCAGCTTAACTTCATATCAAGTAAATCCATTATTTATATTAATTTCCCTTTTTAAATTTTCTGAAATGCTTATTTTTCGATCGAACTAAGGGAAATTTCCCGTGTAAATAAACGCGCGCCTAGCTTGGCGACAAAAAATTCGCCGTGGTCGCCAAGTGTATTGGGATAGTGAACTTGTTCCAAAATGAAAAAAAAGTCACTTTAAAAGGAAGCAGAATTAGGTATAACAACGGAAGCAAACAGTTTCGCAAAGCCTCGCACCAAGACGAACATCTTCTCTACTTTCTTTCTTTCATACTGAGTGGAAATCCAAGGTAATGGAAAATGGATTTCAAAAAGAGAATGATTAAGAGTAGCGTACATAGTAACAGGAAATTCTTCCGTTTCAGCGCAACTTTCCATTCGCTCTTTCGCAATATTTTTTGACGTCATTAAATTTTTTAGTATTTATTCTTTTTTGATTCGTCTCGTTCGAAGTGAAAGCTACTTTATCTCATCCTTTTAATGTTTGTTGCTTCGTTCAACGATGCTGGGAAATCCAATTTTAAGCGTGGCATTTGTTTACATACAGGAAGAGTTCTTTGTTTTATCTCATTCTTCATTGTGAGATCGCATGGATTATACAAGCTTTGTTTGACAACTTTATTAATGGCATTTCTTTTTTGTGGTGTTTGCCATGTAGCTTAGTACGTATCTTTAGTTTGAAACACTAAGTTTCACTACCGGGAGGACATTTTTTCCCATGGAAATATAAAAGCTGTGAAATACAACATTAGCAAAAGGTAATTGTAGGAATATTTAAATAATTTAATAACTCTATTTTATTGTTCAATTTTTAATTTGAGAAAATCTGACTATTATCAGTTGTAAATATCTTTTTGTTTAATAATAGATTGAACTGTCAATATTCTTTAAATTAAAATTAGAACATTTAGAATTCTATTAAAACGAATAAGATTAATTAAAAAGAAACTATTGTTGGAAAATTCATGATTTTCTAGTAATAATATGCAATAATAAATAATTTACTATTATTTTTCAATTAAAATTATTTTTAACGTTTAGGAAATATTTTGGTTTCATTTCTCTATTAAACAATCCTTATTAATTCACTTTTGTCTTGCTAAAACTAGTATGAAAATGGTCATTTTATTGTAAACATAATGGCTTATGTTTATAATGTATTTGTATTTTATTATAAAAATATAAAAATAAAATTTGAGTTATCATAAATTTATTAAAATATTTATTTTTCACGTACTAAATATTTAGGAATGAATACAGACTCAAAATATAAAATCTCTCTCTCATTTTCATAACAATTCTTAAAAATTTAATCTATTCGCAGGATATCAAAAGAATTGAGAAAATTAGTTCGTGGCTTTGATTCTCTTTTGATATTATTTCGTCCATATAGTAAGAGAAAGAACAAATTCAAGACTCGAACTTTTTACTCTGAAATTCTATAACATTTATTAAATATTTTCCGTATACCTTTCCAATACTTTTACTGCACTGAAAAAAATTGTTTTCGATGACAATGCATGTGAATCAGCCACCTATACGACATTCAGCCCACAAATTATAAATTTTTCAGCTATTTTGAACCTTTTTAGAGTTTGTCTTCTAAATTAGTTAAATAACCAAATTTGCAAATGTTTGCAGTTTTAGATAACCTATATGGCAGTAATGAGTTTTGCCATAAAAGTTTTATTCCGATAGTGAATAAATTCGAAGAAGGTAGCTAAAATATATTTGCAACTGCAAATCCCACACACTCAGTTATATGGTACATCATAACTGATGAATAATCTTATTTGTGATATTTTTTCCAGTACGAAATCGCATTTTTCCTTTCTTTTAAAGTATATCTTAAGGTTTTCCTTAATAGATATTGAATTTTGCAGATTATTTTGATGTTTGATTATCACAGTGCAATATTTTTATTAAAAAGAAAAAAATTTCGATCCTCCCTTCGTTACTTCTTAAATCTTGCTATACTGATATGTGTGATGTGTAACTTTCAAAGTAAATATTTTTCTCACAATATTTTTTTCATCAATTTTGAATTAGATCTCTGTTAACTGCCCTTTAGGAATAAAAAATATCCTATTTTTTTAAATAATTACATAAAAGTCTGTGTCAAAATACAGTTTTGTCTGCTAAGGAACTAAATTACAGTCTATATCATTTAAGTCTTTGAAACGTTTATTAAATGAATAAAAAAAAATCGGGAAATTCTCATCACTTTTGTGTACACAACATTAAAACATTTCGAGTAATTTCAAAATGCATACATAAAAATTTATTAGTAAATAATTAATGCGCAGATGAGAAATTATTAGATAGTTTTTGATTTCATAGCCAAATGAATAGTACGATGCAATAAACCCGAATCTTCTGGCTAGATTAAAAGAGAGAAATAACGCAATAATATATATATATATATATATATATATATATATATATATATATATATATATATATATATATAATGCAAAGCTAAGGATAGTTTTTAAACCACTTAACCCTAAAGAGTTGACGCATTTCTATATATTTTAAGACTCCTAAAATTCAATTAGTATATAAAAAAAGGGAAAAGAATGTAGTAGAATGATTTTGGTAATCTGCTAACAAAATTCAATCTTGAAATAAAATTTGAGGGCTCGCAAAAAGCGAGCCCTCAAATTTTTCATTTCATATTCTTCAGAAAACGGCATGACTTTACTCATATACAACTCTCAAACGAATAAAGCTATTACTGCTGCAAGAAGATGTTCTGGGTATTGATTTCTTGGGATTATGCTTTCAAGTTTCTTGAAAATTAAATCACTTGTTATATCCAGTGCAACTTATCTATCAATTAAATATCTTTTCCTTGCGTTTGCATTCCTCTCTGGTGTAGAATTATTAATTTCTAGTAATGAAGATAAAAGCTTAAGTGATGCGTCCCCTTTTAAATTTAAAAGCGCTTCGAACTTTTAATCCTCAGCATAGTGACTTTCTTATTTTGTATATTTTACTAACAATATTTTTCTTCCTGACTTATTGAAATTAGTGATCATTTATATTTACCAGATTCTAAATATCAGAGCTATTTAATGTAGAGAGAGAGAGTTAAATTTATTATTCTCATTATTTGAAATATTGTTTACATTAGTGTTGATTGAGGAATCTATTCATATGTTATTGTTATTTATTATTCCTATTTGATAAAATACTTGGTGATGTTGTTGCACCAGCATGCTTCCTTATACCTAACCCTGAGTTGGACTCTACAAATGAGATAGAAGCAGCCGGGTGTGGAGTCTTCGTGATTTTGAAGTAGGGTCAAAGCAGAAAACTCCCATGGACTGCCACGGCTAGAAGTATCATTTTATTTGGAGGACATTGCGACCACGACATATATAACGTGCCCCAGCCACCTGGAATCTGACTCAATAACTTACGATGGTGAGATCGTGACCAACCAGGCCCACGTCATAGATGTTAAAACATTGGTTCCCAAAGTGGTCCAGGTGGACCCCCAGGGGTCTATAGGAGACCACACGGGGGTCCACGTAGACGTGAAAAGGAAACAGGGGTTCATAAGTTGTAAGTAGGGGTCCACGAAAAATTTTCTGGTTTCAATAATAAAGAACAAAAATTTTGGCTTGGATTTACCTATCAACGTAGGCAGGTAGCATCATTCACTACGTAGGTACTCAAAAATATTCGAGACTCAGTTCAAACACAGAATTGAATCGAACAATAGATAATAATACAAGTGTACACCACATGTCAAGACTTGCAAAGTGCCGCCCGTGCGCCCGCTCGTCCGGGATGCTTGTTTAGACCTGTAAAGGGATGAAATGCGACTTTCGCTGTGCTTGCAATCTACATTAGTATAAATATGAATACCAAGAACAAAACGTTACTCATTTGTTTCTGGGACTTTGAACATAAAAGAGTGACTGTGATTGAATCGATGTTAGTGTTTGCAGGGCCAAAAAATGAAAGTATCTGCCTAATTGTTATACATATTTTTAATGTAATTTATCAATCATATTATATTTATTTTACTATACGAGTGTTGTAGGTAGTTATGTAGTAAAAATTAAATATTATAAATTATTCAAAACTTCTATAAAAGAACAAAAAGCCAGGGAAGATTAAACTTTAGTTACCTAGGTACTTTTTTTGCTTAAAAATATTTATTTACGTGACGACGGCGATTCATTAGAAGAGCGGTGTTTCCGTGGGCATTTTTTATTGCAATAATTCTATTCTGTTGTGTTATAACAGCCATATTCTGGTAAAATCGCCTTATTTCTTACAAGTCACAACTGATATGAAAAATGGCTGAATCTAAGAAGAAATGTCGACAGTTCAGTGTTGATTACTTGAAATTTGGTTTTCTTCCATCAACGGCAGACAAACGATTGCCCATGTGTCTTTTATGCAACAAAGTTCTGAGCAATGACTCTATGAAACCATCGAAGCTCGAAGACCATCTGAGAAGGTATCATCCTGAAAAAATTGGTAATGATTTGAAATGCTTTCAAACATTGAAGGAAAAATATGAAGAGACCTACCGTAAATAGTGTGTTTTCTTCAACGTCTCAAAATAACGATGATGGCTTGCGGGCATCTTACAATATTTCGTTGCTTATAGCGAAATCTGGAAAACCGCACACCATCGGAGAAGAGTTAATTTAACCCGCTATTGAAGAGGTTTTAAAATCTATTCTGCACAAACCTCCATTTGACGCACTCAAAAGATTTACTTTAAGTAACAACACTGTACAAAGACGTATTGATGAAATGAGCTCAGATATAGAAAGCTTCTTGTGTAATTGTCTGCAAACCACTCATTTTTCTATTCAATTGGACGAGTCTACTTTGCCTGGTAATGAAGCATCATCATTGGTATATATTCGATTTGTTATGGACGAAGAAATCTATGAAGAACTGCTATTCGCAAAAACTTTGAAGTCGGACACTAAAGGAATCTCGATATTTAATGTCCTAGTGATTTTTTTACAGAAAAATCTATTCCATTTACAAACATAATTTCGGTGGCAGCAGATGGAGCTTCTGCCATGTTCGGGCGATATCGTGGGCTTATACGTCATCTTAAAAGAATAATACCAGGACTAATTGCAATTCACTGTGTCATCCACCGACAACACCTTGCAGCGAAAAATTTGAATGATAGATTGCACCAATCACTTCAATTTGTGATTATTGCAGTTAATAAAATAAGAAGCAATGCTTTTAATACCCATTTATTTGCTCTATTGTGCGATGAAAATGATGGACATTTCAAACGATTGCTCTTACATACTGAAGTACGCTGTTTGTCGAAAGGTGCATGTTTATCGAGATTTTACTCACTTTTCGAATCAGTGATAGAGTTTCTGGAAACTAAAGCACCAGATTTAAAAGAAAATCTGATCAAATATAAAGCGGACATTTCGTATTTAACAAAGTTGCTTAAAACATTCAATGACGTTAACTTGCAGTTACAAGGGGACAGCCTTAATTTAATAAAAACAAAGGGTGTAATTTCAGTTTTTCTTGGTAAATTGAAATTAATGAAGCAAAATATTAGTCGCCGCGAATTCTCCCAGTTTCCGTACTTGTCACAGATAGAATGTCTTGATGAGGATATTCAGACTTACGCTCAACATTTAAATACCCTGCATGATGACTTCAAAAATAGATTTGAAGATCTTCTGACAATGGAAATACCACCATGGATCAAAACCCCATTTGATGATACGGAAGAGATGAATGTGGTATTATAAGAGGAGCTACTTGAGCTCAGCACCAACGAGGAACTGAAGGTGAAATTTAAAAAAAGGCTATCAAACATTTTGACTGCAGGCAGAAATACCCGAAAAATATCCTGGGCTGTGGGAAATTGAGAGAAAATTTTTGATAGCGTTCCCCACATCATATCTTGTCGAAAGAAGTTTTAGTGCAGTTACCAACCTGTTAATAAAAAAAGGAGCAAATTAAACATCACAGAACGGGGAGATTTGAGATTACTTCTTACAAAACTGAAGCCAAATATTGATAATTTGCTGTCAATTCATCAAGTACATCCGTCTCATTAAAAGTATGACTATTTTTTATTGTTGATTTACATTTCAGAGTTCATTGTTGATATTTTTGTCAATTGTTGATTGTTTGTAATAACAAATGTTTATAATTTAGTATAACCGTAAGTATTATTTTAATAAATAGAACACAAAAGAAAATGTGCTATTTTTTTTTCTTCTGAACAACCCCAATTTAGGATGATATTTTTAAGGAGTTTTGGGAATACAGTAGAAATGTAACAGCAGGGGGTCTACCGAAAATAGTAAAACTTTGAAAGTGGTCCACGAAAAAAAAGTTTGGGAACCCATGTGTGTTAAAATAAAAAATGATGAATATTATAAGCAAAAGCCGGCTTAATATTATTACACAGACAACCTCATATTAAGGAAAGAAAATAGTAAACACACTTTCAAATGGGCTATAAAGTATTGGTAACTGAATGAGAAAATAATATTGGTGTAAGTTTGTATAAATACTATTAAAATTGATATAAAAATGCTATTGCTTAAGGTTTATGCACGAATTTTAGATTTATTTCTTTATTTTCTACAGAATGATTCGTCAGTGGCTTAAAGTTGCACTGGTTTTTGGTGTAATATTTATGAAAGTTTCGTCAAAAGGTAAAAAAATATATTTTATTATTTAAAAGCTTAATCTCAAATTCTCCTTTGAATTGATTCAGAAAAAAGCATTATTTGAATTGTTTATTTTCATAATATTGCTACTTAGTTTTACGAAAAAGTACTTTTTCTATATATATCTACATATATATATATTCGTATTTTATGATTATTTTGACTTTTGTCCCCAGTAAAAAAATGTATATTTTTTTACCATAAAGTAATGACAAATAATAATGCAATAAATAATTTAAGGGGATTAGAGTAAATAGAGAAAGATGCAAAACTCGAATTTAAAAGAGATCTACTGTTATTAATAATTATTTGCTCCCCATAAACACACACACACACACACACACACACACACGCATATTAGTTACGTCTCAAAATACATTAGAAAATGTTTCAATTTTTTCTTTTTATTTTATTAAACTATGAATTTACAAAATGAAACTTTTAAAATAAATTCTTTTCAAATTTCATTTGCATTTTAATTGAAAAATAAAATGGTTGCAATGGTTTCTGTTATATCCTTTTAATTATTAATTTTTTACTATCACAATACGCATACATTTTGAATACATATGAATTAGGTGTAAACTAATTTAATTTTAAATTAAAATTAACACATCCTTCAGGTTTTTTTTTCAATATATTTTATAAAAATGTCAAAATTATTATTAATAATTTTATTTTAAAATGATTATTTCAATTGATACATATTATATAAACATGGTACGTATTATATTTACTTGTGTGAAATTGTTATTTTATTATTTTATTTTTGAACTTCTACGTATGCTTGAACTATCTGTCATGAACTTTTGCAATGCTTTTCATGCGTTAAAAAATAATATAACTTTTACAATTAAAAAATAACGCTTTGCGAGGTAAATGTTTTGAAATTAAAATTTTTCGAAATTTTTGGTCTAATTTTGCAGAAAAAAATTCTTAATTATTATGACATCCCATTTCAAATTGGACAATTTATAACTCCACTGAATATAATGAATTTTATTGTAAGCACAATTATGAAACACACGCTTAAGAAATGGGAAAAAAACAGATTTAATTTCTTGTAAATATATTCTACATGAACAATACTTTTAATGATGGTAAAATTTATAAAATATATCATTGTGTGCGTGTGTGTATCATAACTCATATTTTTGCATGTTTAAAAGTAGAGGACGAAGCAGTATTTTTATACATAAGCAATACAGCTCTTTTAATATAGCGAAGCGGATACACTAATTGTTGAAAGTTATTTCACGGCATCTACATCCGGAAGTTTTGTTGATTGTTTGGAAGAAATCAGACTGTTTCTGTAAAATCAGGGAAAAATTGATCAATATCTACAAATTTAATGTTATGTAGCTTTCATTTTTTTTGTTGACGTATGCAAAAATTTCTATAAATTTAACATAAAGTTTCAAAACACACATACAATTATCTTCATGGTGTATCTCATTCGTTATTTAGACTCTAAATTACATGTTTTCAGGAACGATATGATAACACAAAATACTACTAATATTTCCCGAACTTGAAGAAAACATCAAAGATTTAGATAAACATGAGAATCCAGACAAAGGAAAAGTTATTGAAGAATTTATTTTTTTATAATTCTTGAATCGAAGAATTTTCAGCGAGATTTTCTTAGTTCTAAAAATTATTGGAAACACTCATTTTACTGTGTACCCTGATGTGTTTTCATTTAATAAACTGAACTTGTTCCAATTGTATTGGTCGGAAATTGAAGAATTTGAAATTCAGTCAATTGATTTTTAATCTAGTTTAATACGGATACAAAAAAATTTATTGAAACAAGGAAAATTGATTGAAACAGAAAGATTAACAAACAATATAAGTAAAAATGCAAGTAACGAAATTTTGGCAACAAAGAATTAGATTCGAGACACATTTAACTGTTTAAAGAAGCTGACTCTCTCATGTTATTTTAACACAATTTCATCTTTTTATGCCTACGAGTCTCTGTTTACAGAGATGAATATTATTAAAAGCTCTCTTAGAAACTTTTCGGCAGATGATTCCTGTTAAGCATGCATACTGATAAAAGTAATATCTTACAACCCTATAATAAATTGTTTGTCATCTAAGTTGCGATAAAAATAGTCGCACTTTAACTTGAATTACTTATACGAGGATCACTCTGAAATTTTTGAGATACAACTAGGTTTATAAAGCTATACTTACAAAATTTTGGGTGTGTTCAAAGTAGTCTCCTCCAGCATCAATGCACTTTTGTAGACGATTTTTCCACAGATTAAATGCCTCAAGCCATTCATTTCTTCGAATAGATGAAAAAAATGCCTTTATAGCCACATCAATCTCTTCTTCTGAATGAAAACGACGTCCACGTAAGTTCTTTTTTAGATTAAAAAATAACCAAAAGTCGCACATAGCTAGATCAGGTGAATACGGCGGATGTTCGATCACTTTAATTTCTTTATGTTTAAGACACTCAACTGTTAATCCGGCTGTATGTGAAGATGCTTTGTCATGGTGAAGCATTTGTCCCCTAACATTCAGTTCTTGTAGAATTTCTGGAAGACATTTAGTGGTATACCAATTTGCTGTTACTGTCTTCTGTCCTTCCAACTTGATGGCTTTGACCAATCCCGTACTTCTGAAGAAAACGGCATACATCACTTTTTTCAGTGCGCGTTGTTTTTTCACCATTGTCGGCGTGGGATCATCTTCAAAGACCCATACTTTGCTTTCTTGACGTGTTGGAACGTCAAAAAACGGTATGACGTTTCATGACCTGTTACAATTTTAGAAATGATGCGGTGGCCACCATCATTCAGCATATTAAGAGTTTCTTTATTGATTCTGACAAGCTCCTCTTTTTGATGCTCAGTTAGATTATGGGGAGCCCAACGGCAAACTACTTTTTTCGTATGTGATTCTTCATGAATGATTTTGTGTATGGCTGCGGATCCAATGTTAAGTTCCTTCTGTATCATTTGATAGGTACAGCGATTATCATCCATTAACATTTTGATAGGTTCAGCGATTATCATCCATTAACATTTGTTTGTATGGCAGACACATTATCCGGGATGACTGCCGACGGCGGCCTTCCTGTGTGTTCTTCAACCTGAAGAAAATTGCGTGACCTCTTCTAAATTATCTAAACCATCTGAATAGAGTAGCACGAGCTGGAGATTCATCACCCAATGCTAATTACAACCATTGAACGCATTCTTCTTGATTTAATCCTGCTTTGAAATCGTAGAAAATCATAGCGCGAAAATGTTCTCGCGTCAACTCCATTTTCTCTTCTGTTTAAAATTTATTCCACGCTAAGCAAGTTGAAGTAAGTCAGTAAAAATTCGTCTTCTGTGTTAAAATACTTTGTACTTTAAAATCAAACCGTTATTTTTATTTTGTAAAATCTCCTCTGCGCGTATCTTAAAAATTTCAGAGTAACCCTCGTATAAATGTATTTTTTGTTAGTAAATAAAAAGTTTTGAATTGTTCGTACTTAGTTTTATTTTCCCAATAATCATTAAGTCAAAATTATTTAATGGCTTGTATATGGCTTCATTAAATATTTCTTTTGAAAAAAAAATGGTACGTTGATCGATAAAGGTTCACTATTCTTGCTCCATATAAAGGAAATAAACCTTATGTCGATATGAAGTTCTTCAATTGCTTTTTTTTTCTATTTTTTCGTAAGTACCTTGTAAGGAGGTACCGCCCTATACCTTGCAGATGGTATAGAGCGTCTTTCAAGCAAGTTTCTGATTTCTACCAGTGGAGAACAATTACCTATGGGAATTGCAGATCATCTATAAGAGCAATCTGTTATTGTGTTGCGTGAAGAAAAGCAACTGCAATACAGATTTGTAATCGCTGGATGCAGGAAGGAATAGCAGACCGGTAGTATTTACTTTATTGCACGTGATGATTGGCGCGTAGTACAACTGGCAGTGATAAATTGCTCTGAAACGTCAGGAAACATGACACAAAAAATTCAGACTTTAACGCATCATTCGATGTTTTTTGGTATTATTGGATATCGTTTCCAGCTAAGTGGAATGCCCACTAGGCATCCATTGCTTCGTTTTATTTTATACAAAATTACAGACATTTGCTTCGTTAATTGTGATATGCACGACGAACATAGACTAAGGATTGAAATGATATTGACTTTACTGACGAATCTCACTTCTGCATGCAATAATACAATGGTTGGAGTTAAGTCTGGAGATTAGGGAGAGAGACTGGTGAAGTGTTGCGTTAAGCATCGGCCGATATACACCCCCACCCCGCTACTTCATATCAACTAATGCAGTATGTGGAAGCCGGGTGGAATGCTATACACAAGAATATATCCAAAATCTCTTTAATTATATGGCAGTGGTTATAGCTAACAATTCCGATTGCTGTAACTACATATTTTATCATCACCCACACTTCTCTAGATGTAATTTCAATTATTTGATCTTTTCATAAAGTGTTATCTACCAAATAAATGTTGCAATAAATATCTCTGGTCTTTTTAGGTGCTGAATTTCGGGTGGGACTGGCCGGGTATAAAACAAACAAATTATTAAATAGCATATTAAACATTTTTGAAATATATTCTTATTTAACAAGCTTATATCGTTATAGTAATGAACACACTATAACAATTATTATGGGAGTTGTAAACTAAATATTCATTAAGCAAAACAATTTTTGTATTGTAACACATTAAACCAATATATATATATATATATATATATATATATATATATATATATATATATATATATATATATATATATATAATAGGTTAAATTATTAACATAAAAATACAGTTTTTAAAATAATTCACATGAATTAAAAAATGCAAATTTAATAAATCAAATCCAAAAATAGTAAATCAAATAAAATGAATAATAAATCAAATCCAAAAATACTTATTCTTAGTGAGATTCAACCAATAATTAGAAGAATAAATATTAAAAAATATTGATATCAAAACATCCTTACATAATTTTTCAATTAAAAATAATATACTCATTTTTAATCTTATTATTTTAAATATGTAAATAAACTCCATTAATCTTTAACGAAAAATCTGTAAAAAAGTTATAAAATCGAAGCTTTCTTAATTCGTATATCAACGAAACAAATATTAGCTCTTAACAAAAACTGTGAAATATTCAAAATGTACTGACTTACTTCTTTTTAGACGACTTATTTTATCGAATTAGTTAGCATATAAATTATTTTATATTCTTCTAGATACTAATCCAGACGACAAGTGCATATATAAGCTTCTAATGATCCTGTTCATTACTCATACAGATGAAGAATGCAAACACTTTTTTAAGACATCACATTCATTGAATATTAAACGCTAACATCTAAAATTTATTACACAAATATTTATTTAACATTTATATACTCGGCAGCGGGCTTTCAGCAAAATTCTCTTAAATCTACCATGTAACAATTGTGCTCGCACTCAAATAGAAATACCGATTTCTGTGTCCCCATCCCTGGTGGAGAACAAAATCACTATAGTTCTTAGTATAGCTAATCGTCTGATTTTCGCATGAATCTTCTTCCAACATGCTATACAAAGATAAGCATGTTGGCTCCTCTCACTTTCACGGAGATTCACTCCAGAAAAAAATTTAAGAACAGGATGACTTGGATTGTCCCTCCGGTACATTACTGGTACCAAAGTTCCCGTCCTGGAGGCTCCCTGACCAACGACTTAAGTCTTCAGGATCAAACTATTCTATCCCGATTTCGAAGTGGACATCTTAAAACCTTAAAACTTTCTGAGGGCTCCCGAACCTTTGAAACCTGTACCAACTGCTCTACCGCCTGAACATATCCTTCGAGTGCCTAGGGCTCTCCAGGCAGGACTTGGTGGACGACCCTCTTCTGGTTTTGGATTATTGTAGAGTGTACAACGTCATGGACCTGGTCTAGCGCTGTTGGCCTTTGGGAACATGCAACAACAACAACGAGATAAGAATTTACAAATTGTAAAAGAGTTTAAATCGACTTCGGAGCCTTATTATACCTAATGCAGATGAATTTAGGATTTGAAAGTTTTCTTGGGTTTCTGGTCTTTTTTCTCGTGAATACTTTATATAAGTCTTCCGGAAAAGTTATTCTGTAGATGTCAAAAATATTTTTATATTTATGTGTTGTTACGTTGCACACGATGTCAAAACTTACTTGAACAATTTTGTTTGCAGTATACATGATGTATGTAAATGACAGAAAAAAATACCACTCTGTTATAGATGACATCTATCATCGCTTCGAGCAAAAGATTAATATTTTCGGATTGATTTTTAATGTTTTCAGATTCAAAATATACCTTAAAATATAGATCCAGTTTAATTAGGACTCGTGTATATAAACAATAACCTTTGAGTGACAAACATATAGAAAGTGTGTGCTTTTGTTTCTAAGCATCAGCTTAAACTATGATGTATCTTGTGCTTTTTGGACCAGAAAACCCCAAACAATCAACAAGCTAAAACTAAGCAAAACAGCTCTTTGTACATTTGTGTTATTCATTTTTTTGCCTTTAAAATCAGCAAAGGTGTTTATTAAAAGAAAATTGTATTTCTTTGGAGAGGAATTCTACAAAAGCTATATTTTCTCATCCATAGATAACTTTGAAATGAAGTTATCTAATCATGAGAAAAACATCGAAAAAGGCAATTTAATTTATGAAAGTTTTTCAAATAGACGTTTCTTTCGACATCCATTTCTTTAAAAACATACAAATGAGATAATATATTATTTGCAAATCTTCATCGATCTATGAGTTCTATTATTAGCAAGGTAAAAATATCCTTTCTATATTTTTATTTTCTGTTACTTAAAATGGAATGATTCGTTTTTAGAGATTTCTTATGACTGCGAAGGAGTAAAGATCGTCACAAGAGAACAATGGAGAGCGAGGAATGCTGTTAGAGACAGGGAAATGAGTCTTCCTGTGAACCATGTGATCATTCTCCACACTGTCACCAGTTTCTGCCAGAAAGAGATGAGATGTCTCAGGGAAGTTCAGTTCATCCAAGAGCTGCATTTGGATGAAAGAGGCATGTGAAAAAGTAAAACCTAATTCACATGAATTTTCTCTCACACAGAAAAGACAATTAGATAATTATTTTTCCCACAAATAGTACACTTAAATGGAGTCAGCGTATTATTCAAAATATCAATTTGAAACAGGGATGTTATATTGATTTATATTTATTACAAAAGTGATAAAATTGTTATCTATGAATTATCGAATCCTTTGAGTTTTGAAAACATGTGATAATCGAAAATGGATGTCTTAAAGAA
>CM075851.1:107632442-107752442 GCA_037975125.1 Latrodectus hesperus
AATTTAAAGTGTGAATTTAAAGTATTATTCACAGAAAAACTCTAACTTAATAAACATTAAGTTCAGGTTTGACTATTGTGTTAACTTTGGTTATAACCGTAATAAATAATTTTAAATTAGGAGCCAAAGTACCCAATGACAAGAGCGGAAAGCCTGAAATCAAAAGATTTCAGGCTTTCCGCTCTTTGTAAAGATATATGTACAGCTCATTCACCGTTACTATTTTACTTTGAAGGAATATGTTTTTTACGTAGAAGCATTTTGCACAATGTTTATAGATTAAGAGAAGAAATCACTATTACTCAGAATTATAGCAACGGATTATATGTGATAAAATTGAGCTACTCGATGAACATAGTTGAAAAATTAAATGACTTCAATCTTCACCTCCAAAAATTACCGACACAGATGCTATATACGAGAGATAAAGCTTATATTAAAATATAAAATTGTAGAATCGAGCAGAAATTTAAAGCAAAACCCAGTAATATTTGCGAATGGTGGGTGATAGAGTTAAAGCTTACGAATCAGAAGAATAATATGTAAAAATTGTTTTCTTACAAAAACAATCAATGAAAAGCATTTAGCTATGCTGTCTAATGATGCAAAAAAAGTGTTTCTTGATTGGTAATAAACTTATCGGAAGTTCTAAGTGTGTTAAAAATCCATTTCAGTATGCTCCCGAAGATCTCTCAATTGTGAGGAAGAAATCTTTATATACTTAATAAAACAAGTGGTGAAACCAAAAGATAGTATATTAATATATCGAAGTTTAAATTTTGGGCAGGAGTAGATAATGAAATTTGATCATTATAAGGACATTTCACATTCTATCACCAAGGACTAAGAGTATTATAATTTTTAATATTAAGCATTCCTCGGAAAAATTACTCATAAAACAGTCCCAAGGAAGTCACTGAATTATTGAATTTGAGTTAATTTAGTACATTTTTATTTAGTAAGCTCTATTGTAATTTATTAAATTCACTATATTAAATATTTTGTCAAAATATGTTTTGTTTTGAATGTTTGTGTATGCTTTCACATTTTAGACAGCTAATATTTCTTAAACTATTATTTTTCTTTGAAATGATTTCAATCCATCCCCTATTTTAATATACTGAAGCTTATCTATAGGAGGTGCCTCACATGTCATGAATCGCTTTGTGTGTATATATATATATATATATATATATATATATATATATATATATATATATATATATATATATACATATATATATATATATATATATATATATATATATATATATATATATATATATATATATATATATATATATATATATATATATATATGTATATATATATATATATATATATATATATATATATATATATATATATATATATATATATATATATATATATATATATATATATATATATATATATATATATATATATATATATATATATATATATATATATTTATATTTATATATATATATATATATATATATATATATATATATATATATATATATATTTTGTGAATTTTGCTAATAATTTACATTTAAAAAATAAAGAATTAGTGTCATTTACAGAAGAGTTCTTATCGAAATTCCTCTGCAAAGCAAACAGTAAAACATAGTTTGTACTAAAAATAATGACCTCTCAAAAGTTTTGTGGATATGCTCTGCGAAGTTAATCATCTTCAAATGGCACCGAAGATTTATGGTGTCATTTTTGTTCTGTATCCAGAATTGTTCTCTGCAAGTTATAAATCAACAATGAATGTCGGTACTTTGGTAGCTATATTTTTATCAAATTTAAGAAATCGAGAGTTGTTTAATAAGTGTATTATATTCTTTGAGAAACATATGTACCCAATAAAAATCTTAAAATGTTGTGAAAAAAAATTATTCCGCATGTTTGATCTCTACAAATAAAGTGAATTTATATTTTTACAAGAAACTAAAAATTCTATTCGAGATGTTGAAAAACCTATTTGAAAATTTTAAAATTTTCAATATAATTGTTTTATTTCAGCAAATATATATATATATATATATATATATATATATATATATATATATATATATATATATATATATATATATATATATATATATATATATATATGTATATAGATATAGATAGATAGATAGATAGATAGATAGATAGATAAACAAAAAACACATGCGAACACACAAGTTTGGTCTAATAAATAATAAACAAATTGCTATCATAATATCATAGCAAATGATTGAACATCATTAAAACTTTAAAAAGAAAGAAAATTAAAATATTTCAAAACTATAGGTCTGAAGCATTATAGAGTTTCAGAAAAAAATATTCTGAAGTTTGGTTAAAACTAAGAGAATTTAAGAACCCATTATATTCTGAAATTCCTGTAGTTATATATTTTGTATTCTAAACTTTTTCTTTTCTCAACTATTATATCATAATACAATTCTTTAAGTTGAAGGAAACTGAAAAAACATTTTTATTCATTTTTGTAACAATGATTTTCTTACAAAATGAACAGTAATCATACAGTAATTGTTTATTTGAATAATATTCTAAGACTCGAAAGGTTCACTTTCCCGAATTCCTGAAAGGTTCACTTTGAGTTATGTCAGATAATTTAGCAAATAATATTGATAATTTCAAATGTTTAAGTAAGCTGGTTTTGTTTCATTTCTATCTCCATTCTGCAAATTACAATATAAGTCTTCAGAAAAATTATAGTGCAAAGATCAGTAAGGAATGTGCATAGAAGGTTATCTTTTGAAGAACCATATGGATAAATAAAGTTACTTTACTTTTAAATTTATGTTTTATAAACTTTGTCTTCAATAAAAAAACAAATAATTTCTTATTCACGATATTTTAAAATACATATTTAAACAAAGGGTAAAGTATTTTATTTGATTTCAAATGTAATAGAAAAATATTGACTTTATAAGCATCTGTATATGAAAAGTTATCAGACATTCTATAACGTAATCGTTTTAAATTACTATAAATATCACGGGGAAAAATAATTACGATAAAGAGATTTTTACTGCAATTTTTTACACATTCTAACTTACCATTTATACAGAGTTCAATCAAATTGTGTGACACCTTGTAATTCTCTCAATATTACACATACAGAAACAAATTATTCAACATTTTTGCAATTTTAAAATGAATGAAAAGTAGTATAAATTGGCAGTAATCTGAGTTTTTGTTTGTCTTAGTTTGTGTTATTGTTTGTCTTAGTAAATATTTTTCAGTCTATTTTGAAAAATTTCCCTTTCAGACATTTTTGAAAATACAGTAAACCTGTTAGAGTTCACGTGGAGGGCAATGTCTTCCCATGCTTCGAAAATCAACAAACCTGAGTAAACTATTCATCTGTAATCAATAATCCTATCAGTTTTGTTATTCCTCCCTGGAATGGTAATTGTTAATTGCATTTTTCCTTAAAAATTACAAATGCAAGAAAAAACTCATTGGTATGTATTTAAAAACATCTGATATAGTTCATTGATCATTTTTTGAATAACAATAGCCAAATGAATTAACTAGCAAAGTGGATGCAAAAAACTTATGCTGAAAAATTAAGCAAATTGTTATATTGTTACTAATTGTATAAAAAAATCATAATATTTGATAATAGTAAAATCGTGTATACACAGGTTAAAATATTTAGTTAGAGTTTGAAAAATTCAATTTAGATGTCAAACCTTTCTGGTAAATTTTCATATATTCTCATTGATTGACCGAAATCTATATTCATTCCCTTTGAAATAACGAAGTTGAGATTTTTATGATGCAAGAACTGCTTTACAATCTTTATTACAAAGTAAAATTTGTACTTTTTTATAAAATATACAGATCTTAGAAGCAATATTGATGTCAAACATTTGATAACTTTCCCATTTTTTAAAATAATGTTCTCAGTTTTAAATAAGCTTAGTACTGTATTTTAAATTAGCTAAACTAATATTATACATTTTATTGATTATTCTCTATATTTCGCCTCACTCAAATAATTTCACTATTTCTATACTCTCAAATGGCTAAAAATCATTTGATTACTAATGCCATTTTTTTAAATAGAGTATTGCTATGTAAAATATCATAAAAATACTTTACTAATTGTGCGACTTCTGATTTATATGTGAATGTATTTATAGCTTTGGCTGTGTGTGTGTGTGTGTGTGTGTGTGTGTGTGTGTGTGCATTGTGCCCAAATATAGCTTAGTTGGGTGATTTTTTAAAATTTGTAAATTATTTTATCCTGATTAATATGTAATGGGAGGATTTGAAATTTCAAATATCCAGCAAGTATTTATGCATATTATAATCAAAAGAAAAGGTAATATAAATTTTTATTAAAATAAGAATGCCATTTGTTATTATATGATAAAAAATTTGTTCTTTGAAACACGTGAATAAATTTCTAAATTTAATATATTAAAACTTATATATGAGGCGTCTCTTTTCATTTTAACAAATATTAATTATAGATTATTTCATCATGCTATGCAATATACAAATAAATAAATTGTTATCAAAATTCCACTAGATACTAAAGCTTTTAATGCTAAACGTCAATTTATATGCATTAATTAATTTTTTTTAAATTACTTGTGCACTATTTTGTGAGTTTCAATGATTATTTTAAGAATTTCCAAGAATATTTGGCACTGCTTCAAATGAGAAAGCGCCAATGCTAAATATATTCCTAGTTTAATTAGAAAAGTCAGGAAACTGTAAAAAAAGAAGTTAAAAAAAACACAGCATTTTTACTTACACGAGAATAAAGCTCCGTAATACTTCCAAGTAAGGTGCATACTGCCTTTTTTAATATTAATTGGAATTAGTTTTGAAATGAAATGATTTGTTCTGGGTCCTTTACCTTAAAAGGAAAGTAACAGAACAAAAGACTTACCCTAAGAAGTCTCCCCCATGTGATAAAAAAAAAATAAAAGTACATTTGAGTAGTAGAATCAAGGATATTGTGATGTCTTTATTTAAAGCATATTCTAAAATATTAAGCTATATTTTAACTATTTAAAAAACCAAAAAGACATAAAAATTCTACAAAAAATATTTTTATTCATTAAAAGGAAAAAAAAACTCTGAATTCTTATTTTCCTTTTATTTTCCTAATTTTATTGGAAATAAATTATAATATTTATTTACAATAAAATTAATATTTATGGTCAATATATTTGTGTGATATGTTAGTGAATTATTCGTGAATATGTATTTATGAATTATCAAGAATTAATATTAGTGATCATAATATAACTTTTAATCATAATTTAAAACATCTATTTTTCCTGATTTAGTACTCAAATATTTAAATTAATGTTGATATTTCAAATAACTTTGTGAACATTTTGCGAATGAAATGTATGACATTTTTTTATTTGATACGTTTTTTTACGACATATAAGACGTCTTCTCCATTCTATACATATTTTTAAAGAATAAAACAATATTTTAATTATTAAGTTATACTTTTTGAAAATACACACAATTAAACTAGAAAATTTTTCATTTAAGTTTTTTCCTCATTTAAACCGATGGCGGAACCTCGAAGTAGTAGGTACCGGGTTTTGGTGCATGGGTGTCTCTTTCTCTCTCACTCGCTCAATGTGTGTATTTCTTCTTCGCCTCACTTTCGGGGCATCTTATACTGTGGTGCTCCACAGTATACGATGCCATCACGTTCACCTCTTGTACCGCTGAATAGGTATAACCTAAATGCAACTGGGCATTAGGAAAAATGTATTTTTCCTCAAACCTCAGACACTCATCTCCAAAGCTAAATGAAAAATCACTTGAAACGTGTTTTAAATCAGCATCTGAGTACTCATACAGCAAACTGTCCACTAGATCTTCCAATGCTTCATTAATAATCTTCACTTAAAGGATTTAACTATTTATGTGCCGACCAACTTGTCTAGTGGTCAGCATGTCTGAATACAGATAAAGAGGTTCTGTGTTCGAATCCCGGTTCGGACATGGATATACTTTCGCTCTCTATCCTGTCTTTGTCCTTTCCTTGTATGAATGAGGTGTGAATGGTTGCCTACCTTATAAACGGGTCCCTATGGCATGTGTGTACTGAGGAAGGCTGACTCCACACCAAAAATAGGGTTCAGTTGGAAAAGTGGAGCAGCGCACTCCATGTTGCCAGGTTAGCTGGCCCACGACAATGAATGAATGAATGAATGAATGAAACTATTTATCTGTTCTATATAGGTCTCGTAGATTATGTTTATTGTAAATCGCATATTTTACATTCATTTTGATTCCCCATTAGGCGCGGCATCGACGTGTAAGATGAGTGTCTGCAAATAAGCATGTGAGATGCACCGCGCTTCTCAGGAACCCGGAAAATACTTTAAATAATTCATATTTTGCTCAGTCCTATGTCATGAGTATAGTTCTATTCCGAGATATATAACTTGTGAAGCAACAAAAATGAATACCGAAGGATATAATTTTACGGAAAGCATTTCTAATTGGTTTAATATATGGATTGCTAATTAATTTACTCTTACTACTGCAATTCTCATCATTCCTGATAATTACAGTTTAATAAATAATGCTTAAAATCTGAGTAATAAAGTTTTTTAATGCATTTGATAAGTAAAAACTTAAAAATGTATTTTTAGTAAATATTTTTTCCAATGGCGGGCACACAAGGATGACTGAACCCTATGCCATAACAAGATCAGAAACTGCTACTCATTTGACGTTACCCAGTGAGCACCTGTGAACCAAGACACGGAAACGAGTAGCGTTACCTGCGCCATACCATCACAAACCCGTTTACAGGGCGGGCCACATTCATAGAACATCACAGAAGAAAGAACAGAGAAGGAAAGAAACATCCATGCCTGAACCGGAATTCGAACCCGGGACCAACAACTCAGGATTCAGGAACGCTAACCACTCAGCCAATCGGTCGGCTGTTTTTATTAAATATGATTTTTGTAAAATGGTTATAATGAATAATTTATTTCATAAAAATATTTTACAAAAGTATTGTCAAGAAAATTGAAATAATAAATAAAAAAACCATTTTTAATTTATTTTAATTTAAAATATAAGAAAAGCAAATTAGTAATAATGCATTCTAAAATTTGTTAAATATTGAATTTTGGCAGAATTTATTAAAATAAAATGTCCTTGAAAATAACATTGATTTCATTACTGAATCTACAATTCAGTCATGTAACATTAAATCACAGTGCATTGAAAAATTATATATATTAGCTATGTATTAAGATTTTAAAAAGAATCCATGCTATATAATTTAAGTAATTCAAACTTTGAAAAAATTTTCAAATAGTTTGTTGTTAACTAAGAAAAGATTTTTAAATGAGCATAATTTACGATATGTAAGTATGTCCTCCATAGATAATCTGATTGTAATTCTATATAATAGAATGAAAATATTTGATATTCTTAAGCTTGCTCAACAACATAAGACAAATAATAAAATTTCTGTCAAAAATTTTTTTGCTTAATTAAGGCACATATATTTTAAATTATCTTATTATTAAATATGTGAATTCCGTTTTCACAATAAACTGTTAATGAGACTTGTCATTTAGATATTAAACAAAGAATATTTTCATATAATTACGCAGAAAGATTATGTATAATTTTAGTTTTATAACTACAAATTAATTTTAAAAAATTAATTTAAAAAATTAATTCAAGAACTTCTAAAATTATTTTTAATATATAATTAAAAATAATTACATGAAAAACAAAATATAGTTACAACGACAGTTGCATAAAAATCTTTTTTAAATATCTAATTATAATACGTTTCCTATATTTCTTAAACATTGAAAAAATACTTAATTATAATAGATTTGATTCAAAAAATAGAGTTGTAAAGTTATTATTATAAGTTGAATTTTTTCTAATTGTAAAGCATCTCTTATCACAAAATTGTAAGGTTATGTCTGATGATATGAACACAGTTTCTTTTAATGATAAATCTATTGTTATTTATATTCTAAATACTTTTGAAAATAATTTCTTATTTTCTTAATTCTCTCAGTCAACTAGAACATTAAAAATTCTTCAAGTAATTCTGAAAACTAAATTTAGTAACATTAAAGCTCTCATTATTAAAAAATATCATTTGTTACATATTAATAATTTCCCTTAAAATGAATCCTACCTCCTACGGACTACTAAGCAGAATAAAGAAACATGCTAAAATATGCTCATCTTTTTAACGTTAATTTGAGTTATATTTTAAATTACGCATTCGAAATCGTTTAACCTATTACTTCTTGGTTCGGTAATTCCGCCTGAATTCAAATGATTTTTATAATAAATATTCATAAATATACATTACAAATATTTTTCTCTTGAAGCTGTTCTCAGTTATTTACTTATATATATATATATATATATATATATATATATATATATATATATATATATATATATATATATATATATATATATATATATATATATATATATATATATATATATATATATATATATATATATATATATATATATATATATATATATATATATATATATATATATATATATATATATATATATATATATATATATATATATATATATATATATATATATATATATATATATATATATATATATATATATATATATATATATATATATATATATATATATATATATATATATATATATATATATATATATATATATATATATATATATATATGTATATATATATATGTATATATATATATATATATATATATATATATATATATATATATATATATATATATATATATATATATATATATATATATATATATATATATATATATATATATATATATATATATATATATATATGTATATATATATATATATATATATATATATATATATATATATATATATATATATATATATATATATATATATATATATATATATATATATATATATATATATATATATATATATATATATATATATATATATATATATATATATATATATATATATATATATATATATATATATATATATATATATATATATATATATATATATATATATACCGTTTTCAATTTAGAAGCGAAATGGGCCACAATGATACATTTAGATTTTCAGTCATTTTATAATTTAAAAAAAGAGTAAAAGGTTTTAATCTTATTATTTTTTATTTTTAATATAATTTTCTTATAAAGTGTTTGATTTTGAAATGGTAATTCATGGCTATTAATGACACATCTATTATTACAGGTATTTTGATTTATTAGAAATTATTTTTATTTATTTCAGAGAACTTCATTTGGTGATATGAAACGAATTTGTTCATTAAGTAATATAATGCTTAAATAATAAAATATATTTTATCATATATCTTGAAAAAACGAAAAGGTTTTAATGATAATTAATAAATGACTATTTCCGCAATACTATTTTAAACAAAGCGCTAACTTTTGTCTTTGTAATAACTTCTCTTTAATAATACAATTTTTCGAAAACATATTTCCCAATCTTTACATATACATATGAATTTTCTTAAAAGGCTCAAGAAAATAAGCAACAGCAGAGGAGGAATGCATGATAAATTATAAATATATTGTTTATTTTGTCACTTAATAGCTTATAAATTATACCTGAATTTTCTGAAAATAAAGTATTTATCTAAAAAATCTTTTTTTTAAATAAATCAGATCTAATGAAACATTTACCATTATAATATCCTCATTAATTTTTCCTGGTCTAAAACATTTAAATAGTCATTTAAAACAGTTCATTTTTAAAGTCTCATATTGCTTAACATACGAATACAATTTAATTGATTAATCTAATAATTAATGTCATATATTTAAAATTGTTTTTATAACATTTTAACTTTTACAGACAATCTTTGAAAAGCTTTATAATATTTGATAAAGATTCTTTTAGGTTTCCAATGATTTACTTAAAAGCAGTTGTTTGAGTAATATATGTTTATTTTTTTCGTCGCTATCAGATATCCGTTTAGTATTTAAATATAAGCTAGTTTTCGCTTGATTGAACTATCTTTCAATTTTTGTATACTTTGCATATTGCTTTTATACTTCTAGTATAAAAGTTTTATAAAATATTAAGGTGAATTATTACTCAGTCTTATCTATTCACTAATCTTAAGATTATAAAATAAATTGGTATAAAAATAATGCTGATATTAGAAATGCAGGTGAATATAATATAAATGAGAATCAAGCAACTATTTGAAATTTTTTAATTGAATAAAATAAATAACTTTAATAAAAAAAGCTGTATTTAATTGAAAATTATTTACTGCAAATATTTTTAATAATTAAAAAAATTGCAGTTTTATTTATAAGTAATAGTAATATTGATTATTAAATATATGATACTTGTTTTTACGTGTAAAATTAAATTAATAATGCTAATCGAATAGTGATTTTGATTAAAAGAAAATTCATATTTTCAAAAAGGGTAAATACTAAAAAAATAATTAATACAAATGTCCCGTTGATAAGAGTGAATGTGCCTAACATTTAATATCTTACATTTTATAATTATTTACTAATGAACATTGGAACTTTATTAATCTATAGCTCATTAAAATATTATTAATTTTGATGGTTATCTTTGAACTATTTTTATAATTCTTCAGCCCTCAAAAATCTGTAATATAATTAATAAATCTATAATTAATAATTATAAGTTTTTAAGTTTTAAGATTTTAATTTTCTAAAATGCAATATTTTTCATTAGCGGCAAATACTTTATAAATTAAACTAATGTAAAGTAATTAGTTATATATAATGCAAAATACAGTAAAGTAAGTCTATGAGAATTATTCTTCATAAAAAATATTTGCTTAAGCATTATTTTCTGGTTTAAATTTCACAGGATTTAAAAAAATAGGTTTTAAAATATTTCAGCTTAATGATTTCGGATACTAAGATTTGTATAAAATTGAGGTTTTGATGAAAAAAAAAAGGAATTGAGGTTTTGATGAAATGATTAAATCTCGATAATGTTTTTATCACATATGTTATTGTGTTTAATGCTACATTTAGATCGAGATTTTGACTATGTGGTTTGAAAATAAGAGTAAATAAAAATGTATAATTGTCACTTTTAAAAATATTAAAACATTTTTAGTAAACTTAAATTTAAGAAAAAAATAGTTTCTGATAATGTTTATTGTTTTAACAAACTATCTATCAACTAATTTATAAAAAGTATATTCGGTTTTTGCAACGACACATTAGTCATTACTTTTTTAACATTACCATTGAAGATGATATACTCACAGAACAAAATTATGAATGATAGAAAAAGTCCTGAAATCAAAATAAGAAATGCTGGCCAAATATCTTCTAAATCAATTGACAATTTATTTCTTGTCATCGGTGGTTTGTTAAGGTGTGTAACAAATAGTTGTTCATTTATAAATTTTTGAAGCAATCCACCACTTCCAACACGTAATAAAATTGCATTCAGGGATTCCTTACAGCAGAATACTTTATTCAATGCTATTCCCACGAACAGTTTTCCAAAAGAATCATCAGAAATTAACATTGAAGAAAAAGGTTTAATCCCAAATGTCAAGTACATATGCAATCGAGCACTGATTACCGCGGTTTTATGATCACGGATCTGATTTCTGATTCCTTTAGAAAAGTCATACACCCAATCATTTTTCACAATAATATCTCCTAGCCTCCTCAAATGAGGCTGCTTGCTATTTAGTAACACTTCTAAATCTGATGATCCTTTTGCTGCTAAAACTTTGAATGCTCCATTTTCAACTGCATCTGTGAGTTGATTAATATTCTGGATACCGGGATTTCTGATTGGAACTGTGAGAAATGAAAGCAATATACTGGAATAAAATATAGATATTATACCACTGAATGCTATCCAGGTTGAATATAATAATCTTCCAAATGGAGACGGACATTTAAAGTTAGCATATTGCCCTAATAATGATGTGAACAATTTAAAAGCTACATCAGCAGTTGAAACATCTTTCGAGACGATACATTTGAGTAAGACAGTTATAGATAACATAACAGAAAAAATAAGAATCCATGTTGGTAAATCCATTGGCCGTAGGAAACTACCAGCCTTTGATGCTAGCTCAGGCATTTGGGTTAAGAATGTTTTATCTTGAACATTGTAAGGGACAGAGAAGTCAACAACACCGTACCTTTTTTCTGTTATTGCTATATTTCCAAGGGCAATATCAGCTTTCCCACTTTTCACCAGTCCAATCATACCAGTCCAAGTTCCATCATTTCTGGGCGCTCCCCATTCACCATCCACAGCCTCGATTAAGTCATATCGAAAATTTAAGTGCTGAGATAAAATATTCAGTAATTTTGATTCGATTCCAGAATGTATTAAATTTCCTCTGACGGTGGCATTAACTTCAAAAATATGCTTTTGAGGTAATATTGCTATTTTCAAAATACTTGGAAAAGCCATGATATCCTTAAGTAAAAATATTTTTATAAAAATAAAAAACGAATACTCATTCATATATATTGCTCTCATCAAGATATTTGTATCCTGTCAAAACATCAACGCTTTCGCATTGTCTAGACATTTCAACTTTCCAATACTCTCCATTTATAATCGATAATTTAATGACAGAGGAAGAAATAATTTTTTCATGCTTTGTAAAAACTTTGATTACTCTTTGAACGCTTATACTACTAAAAATTAACCAGAATGACGTTATCTTTTCTGTGAAGTAACTCTTTAAAACAACAGAAAATTTATGTGTCTTAGCATTTCAGTTTAATTGATTGAAACTGCATTATTATGTGTATGATGCTCAAACAGTGAGCTTAAAGTGGTAAATAAATATATATATTGCTTAATTATATGTGTTTACTGTAAAAAATACTTGCGTGTTTAAGTATTATTACAGCAGTTATTATAGTGTCATTACTCAACAAGGTTATTTTCAGGCTACACTAATTAAATTGACTTGAAATTTTTATGTTAGACTTTTATAATTCTATTTCAAAGAAAATAATAAACTATTTGTCAAAATGCAACTAAACAAGTTTCATAATCGATAATATGGATTGCTTACTCATAATAATTTGCTATGTAACTTTTTGGACAGGAGTTTTTTAAACATTTTGTTTCTCTCTCTCTCTCTCTCTGTATATATATATATATATATATATATATATATATATATATATATATATATATATATATATATATATATATATATATATATATATATATATATATATATATATATATATATATATATATATATATATATATATATATATATATATATATATATATATATATATATATATATATATATATATATATATATATATAGAATTATCATATATATATAATAGTAAATTTTATTGAAGCTTCTGATATAAGATTTATACAACTTCTGTAGTTTATACAACTGTGCCTTATTTCAGTTTTAATAGCTATGTTCAACTAGAGAAATAGAGTTTAATAAAATTAATTAGAAAATTATTATCAATTAATATATGCATAGTAAAATGATAATAATTTTAATAAATATATATAAAATTTTTGTAAAAGTATAAAAATATTTGTATATATTGTATAATATTATACAATATGTATAATATGTATAATATTGTAATGTGTAAAATTATAAAAAAGATTTGAAAAATTTTGAATTATGAGGGGTACCATTAATATGCATATAAGCTTTTAACTTATAAAAGATATAATTATTGTAGGTGCAAAATGTGCAAAGATTTTTTCGATAATTTGAATAGATATTAAAAAAAACAGGAATCGCGATATTTAATAACGAAACAAAATCATAAAAGTAAAACATTATGACATCAAAAAGGTTATCATATGAGGAATGCTAATATTAATCGTATTTCATCAAACAACTTTAAAGATTTATTCAACAGCATTCCCACAATATTCGCATTTGGAAAGGAATGAAACAAACGAAATGTTAAATTGTGAACATACATCTATTTATTCAGCTGCCACTAGATCTTTTATTCATTTTCTATTTTCTAAAAAAAACTTTATAAATAAAAATAAATATTTATTTGTAAAAATATGTTAAATTTTTACAATAATAGAAAGATGCAGAAACATATATGAACAACAATTGATTCTAGATGACTTAGAATAGATTTCAATTTCAGTAGATACCAAAAAATTAAAATTACTTTAAAAATAGGAAGTGTAATTTCAGTGAAATAGTCATATAGTGTGAGTTTTGAAAGACCTAAGCTCTCTGAATTATAACTCCAAGCGTCACTACAATTTGTAATGCAAAATCAATAATTTTATTTTAAAGAGTTATATAATCTTTATTTTACCAAATATCCAAAATAATGTATTCAAAGAAGAGTACTTTATTTCTGAAATTTTATTTATCAATGAGCTTAGTTGTTGAATTATAGAAAAATTTTTAAGCTAAAAAGAAATTATATTACTATTTGCATTTCATCTATGCAAAGAAAGATATTGGATTATTTCATAAATGTTTCATCTATTTTAGAACTAAAATAACGTTTTCATTTAACATTACATTAAATGTAATAGCAATTTTTTCAAATCAAAAATAAGCAAAACAGAACAATAAGCTAAAGTTTCTGTTTTCATATAAATTTAAATAACATTTGGGAATGAAATTGTAAGTATTCGTTTTGTTCAATTTTATTTACATAGGATGACATGCTTTAAAATTAGAAATCTTGATACATTTCCAATGGATAACATCTAATTAAGCTACTATATATAACACTTTTACTGGTAAATAATATCTTAAATTTAATTTTATATTTTGAAAAAAAAATTTGTAATATATTGGTTTTTTTTTTTTTTTTTTTTTTTTTTTAATAACGTTTCTGAGAAACAGCTCTAATGATTCACTCAAACTTTGTAGGAGGACAGCATTCCTAGTAGCATAAGGCATGGGTGGAATTTTCAGGCAATATTGAATAACGAAGATATGAACTTCTGTCAGGGTAGGCACTTGGGAGTACCCCCTTACGACACTCAATAAACTTTCTCCATTGTTGTATTAAAATACTCGAATACTCAGGAAAATTTCGAACCTGTGAAAAACTCAAAAGCTGATATAAATTATATGAATTTCAAAAACTAAAATTTTTTACATATAATATTTTAATTTTATTCATATATTTTAAGGAATGCATATTTCAAAAGCATCATTCTGCAATGAAAAATTTAAAATTTATTTTTTATAAATCAAGTTTCTTATATAAATGCTTATTTATTCATTACTTATGAAAACAGTAATATTTTTAATGTAAGTACTTTAAATTTATTATTTTAATTAGAAATTTTCCCCCAAAATTCCCTTATTTTATGCTTATAACTAATTTTATAGATGATGCTTAATTCTGTAATAACAATAAAAGGTGTATTAATTGAAGATAATTTAAAGAACTAATTTTAAGTAATAATTAAAATTATTACTTCTTCATAACTTCGTAAAAATACTTAAGTAATACTTAAGTATTTTTACGGAAAAAAATCCTTGAAGATAATTATTTTATATAGCTAAAATTACACATATTTTATACAGCTTTTTTAATGTTATTTGTTGGAATACTTTGTTTAGCTGTTTCTTCCTACAATATATATTTCTATGTCAGAATCAAGAAATGTTTAACAGAAGAAAAAAATAAAACATCGAAATCGCATATTACGAATCTCTGTTTGGCAACAAGGAATATAGAAAGTCTGCCGAAGCAACAGCAAAGATTCTCGCATCCGGAGGCAGAGACATGATTATATTTGTTCACACGAACTTAGAACTTGTTTTCTTACAATTTTTTTGGGATTTCTCTGCCAAAGTAAATATTCTGTTGTGTTCTATTATATACGTTTTAAGTAGTTATTTGAAATGCTTATATTAAATATTTTATTATTTGGATAAAAAAAACATTTTGAGAATTATATTATTGCTACTTTGAGAAAATGAATGTAGCTAAGATATATAATATGCATTTTCAACTATTTAAATATCTATAAGTTTATAAGAACTTATAAAAAATCAAATCAATTGAATAAAGCTAAGAATATTACGACCTTCTGGCTTTTAATCAAAGCAAGTAAAAATTTTCACAGGATTTAAGAAGAAATGATTAAAAAAAAAAAAAAAAAACACTTGTGACCAAGTGGATTTTATTCCCAGTCAAAATAAAATTATTTGAGTAAATCAATTAGAAATAAACAAACACTGATGAAACACAATAAAAATAATCCAGTGGATTTTATGCTAAGAGAAAATATAAAGTTTAAAGTCTAGATTAAGGAAAATCACAAAAGGAGTTGTGAATTATTAGAACAAAAGATAACATGTTGGTAAACAAAAATTTCAAAATAATCACTATGGTTAAAATAAAAAAATTGGTATTTTTCAAATGACATTGAAATTTTAATAATAGAGAACAAATAATTCCAATATGATTGAAAGTTCGTTGATAACTCTGAACAAGTATAATATAATAATTGTAGAAAATAATTAGTTATTTGGATAGAAAATAATAAATTATAGGTTATTGGCTGTTTCGGAAAACAGTTTTTTTATTAGTATTATATATATGTATATATATATATATATATATATATATATATATATATATATATATATATATATATATATATATATATATATATATATATATATATATATATATATATACATATATATATATATATAACCATAATGGCATTCCAACTAAATTTATTAAACACTATTTGGCTAGTAGAGCATTGCTTATAAGAGTGAAGTAAGCGTAGTTCTATACTACATAAGGGTCACCCAAGCCTTGAAGGTCTTATAAGAAGCTTGAAATGCTGCCGATAGTGTTTACACTTAGTCGCTAATTTATGCATTTGGTGAGGTTCTTGCAGATTTGGACTTGTATTTGAATTTGGTTTTAAATTGATTATTATAAATTAAATGTATTTTGGCAACATTGGATTTTGACTTATATATTTTAGATTAAATTCTACTGTTCTTTTATTCTGGCTTGATATTTTGGTTTGAACTTTTGGTATGGTTTGAGGTGTACTGGCTTCTTTAACACTATGTCTTGGGCCATTGCAGAAAAGCCATAAATAGTGCTAATGTGGTCAACACATCCTGACGAAGCTGGCCATATTGGTACTTCATTCCATTTTATATCTATTTTTCTTTGAAAATTCTTCCAAGTACTTTCAATGTATTATTTTCCATTTAGTATTTTCAATGCATTGTTTTCCATTTAGTATTTTCAATGTATTGTTTTTCATTTAGTATTTTCAATGTACTATTCTCCATTTGACATTTTTCATTGTATTTTATAAAATATACTATTAACTACACACACACACACACACACACATACACACACACACACACACATACACACACACACACACACACACACACACACACACACACACACACACACACACACACACACACACACACACACACACACACACACACACACACACACACACACACACACACATATATATATATATATATATATATATATATATATATATATATATATATATATATATATATATATATATATATATATATATATATATATATATATATATTAATGCATATACAGAGAGAATATACTGATATACTGTGAGAGAAAGAGAGGCTGAGGCTGAAGTAATATTTTCCATGACTATTAAATATCGAATGAATAAAACATTAATTTAATGGAAGTAGCTAGTTAATATATGCTAAACATATATCAGATACTTGAATATTTCTTTTTGAAATTGTAGCTTCAGTGATAAATAAAATGCATTTTAAGACTGAATTTAGTCTCTTAAACATGTTAACAATTCTTCATTGTTACAGCTCCCTATGCTTCTATACCATTTATGGAAAATGCAATAAGCATTTATGAAATTTATGATAGTTATGAAACGCGAACTACTTCAGGTGGCTGAGAAAACAAAATTTCTATCCAAGTCTTCTAATAAACTAGACTACCATTGGTGACCAGGTTGATTATTTCATATAGGCAACGACTATTGGAGAATACAGAAATAGGAATAGCGATATATAGTGGAGAGTTTTTTAAATTGTTTTCCATTAATAACCGTAGGCACAATGTTAGAAATCCCTGGAAATGCATGCATGTCTGCCTTAACTGACATACTTCCGATGTCCATGCCGAAATCCTGATTTAGCAAGGATAAAGTTATTGTTATAATCTTGAGAGTTAACTTCCTTAATTGCTCGAATTATTGTTATCAGTTCTGGTCTATTTTAGAGTAAAGAATACAGCAGGCAGAGTTTCACAGGCTGAGTAGACTAGTTACCAATGCATGGGATTGGTAACCGGGGTTTCAATACAAAAATGTCTACATTCGATATATATTGTTATGAATACCTTAAAGTTTATATTTATTTTTTTGGTCAGTAACGATTTCTAATTTCGCTTTTTCAGTACATATTTGAAGCATTATGTAAAGGTGATTTAATTTATTCCCAAAATTTCATGATTTGCTGAAATAATTATAACCAAATTGCCGACCGATGGCTGAGTGGTTAGCGTTTCATGACTCCTGAGCTGTGGGTCCCGGGTTTGAATACCGGTTCGGGCATGGATGTTTCTTTCCTTCTCTGTTCTCTCTGTGTTTCTCTTTCCTTTCTTCTGTGATTTTGTATGAATGTGGTCCATCCTATAAACGGGTTTGTGGTGGTATGGCTCAGGTAATGCTACTCGCCTCCGTAACTTGGTTCACAGGTGCCCGCTAAGTAACGATAAATGAGTAACAGTTTCTGGGCTAGTTGTGGCATAGGGTTCGTCACCCAAGTGTGCCCGCCATTGGATAAAAAAATTATAACCGAATTGGATAAAATTACTCAAGACATTATCAAAGAGCTTTCTCAACCGAAACTTCATTATGTGATAGAATACAGCTCTAGTGCCAGAATTAAAAGAATATCACATTAAATGTCTCCATTTTAATGCTTAAATTCAGAACTAATAAATAAATCACATCTATATTTTTAATATTTATAAGGGTATAAAAATCTTTAACTCAGGGAATTTTCGGAAGGTATTATTTTACCTAGAGAATAGAAATATATGTCTGTTTTAATGAATTTTGTGGACGAGTCACATTATATATTTAATGTGAAAAATTCACAAATATCATACGAAGAAAAAAACAGTTAAGAAAATTTAAATTCTATACAAACAATATTTTTTATTTCAGTAAAAGTATCGTATAATTATGCATGAATTATTTAATTTTTCGTATTTTCAGATTATTTCTGAGGTAAATTTTGTATTATTAGTCTTTAAAATGAGAACATTGCAGAATAATCAATTGCTTTGATGCCCACCATTTGTAACCAATATCTGTATTTTTTAAAACTCCCAGTATGAATTTTAAAGAACTGTTTTTTTTCTTTCTAGTTTAAAATAAGTTATTGATGAGGAATTCTTTCAAAATAGCATAACTAATCCAAATGACACATAGTTATTCCATAAAATAAAATATTATGAATACAATGCTCCTAAACTTTTACAAGCTTTATAATTCAAACCTTTTATTTTTGTAATATTTAAATCCAAATGTACCATAAAAAACTTTGAGTTCTATAAATTAGCAGATGTTATAACTTGTTATGAATATATTTCTCTTAGAATTAGAGAAAATATTCAGCAAAAAATTTGCGCCAAAAATGTTGGGTTAAGAATAGTTTGATTATATTAGAGAAATTCATTCCCCCCTGTAAAACTAGTGGCAAAATGTAATTTCCCTGACATCTCAAACTATTATACAAATAGGAATTTTTGCATTCTTAACGTAATTTATATTTGTAATTGTTTATTGAATTCAAATATGCATATAGTTTAAAAGAAATCATATTTTACACAATAGCTGCCATATAATAAAACTGAATAAAAGTAAATGTTTCAATCAATACTTTCTAATATTCTTTATTTTTATGTGCGATAATTAATATTATATTCCAGCAATGTTTTTGAAAGAATGAGAAATTAATCAACTTCAAAACCCTCCTATCAATATTTAAACAGTTAAACTATAATTAAACAACTTTTTATGAGTAATATTCATTTATTTTACACCTTCGCAATTAATTTTTTTTCATATTTTTCAATTTACAATATCGACAAAATAATATTTTTACTATTTTAATTAAATGCATACGATCAGAAGATAATATGAAGGTTTCATAATGGAAAGAATTTTAATTAAATTTCTGACATATAATATTATCTGTACTAAGATATTGTATGCTATTGATTATTTTTGTAATTATATTTTAAGAGATGTTGGTAGTTTTTATTACAATTATGTGACAAAAATCTTTTTAATGAGTTAAGTAAAACCAGAATTAAGAAAAAATTACATTAATAACAGTTGAAAACACTTATTTAAAGTCAGTTTTCATTGAAATATCAGACATATATAATTTTCAATGAGTGGGTAAAGTAAATTTTTTCATTTTTTTTGAATTGGTGTTTACATTAAAACTGCGAAGTAATTGAGAAAATTTAATTTTTTTATTAAATTTATTTTTGAAAATAATAATTTAAAATATTTGACATATAGAAAATTTAATCTAAAATAAAGTAACCATTAACCAATTCTGAACCAATTAAATTAAGTAACCAATTCTGACATTTTCTTGATAATATTTTAAAATTATCCTATTGCAGGAATAACTATTGCGAAGTATGCTGAAAAGCGAAGTTCATTTTGGTTGTCTCATGATTATTTTCCAGGATTCCTAGTTTTTGTTCCTGCAATAAGGATTCTTCAACAAAGTTCTGACTCAAACTGATAACGATATAACTTACTTATCTTTACATACCCTAAAATTGTGTTCTAACAAGTAATTTTTCATTCGTGCGTTAATATATTCACTTTAACACCTAAAAATAAACATTATTGAACAAAGAAGAAAAAATTAATTCGACAAATTTTCAAATATTACAGTAAGAAACTAACGATAGAGGAGAAATCAAAGTTATATATATATATGTAATTTTTAAGCTTAGCAAAATTAAAATATTTAATTTTGTCTGAATAATGTAAGACAATCAAAATTTAGTTTGCACAGTTAATGAATATGTACAGCTATGCAAATAGATTATTTTTTACACAAAAGAAGAAATTCTGTAATTCTTTTAATGTTTGTATTGAATATTTGCTCTTCCTGATCAAAGGAAACGCGAATTAATTGTATTTAAATATTGTGCAAAATAAAATGAAACAAGTTTTTCAAATATTAATATTTATTCTTTGCGTTATGCAAATAGAATATGATATAAATGTTAAAATCATAATATTTCGTTTGTTCGGAGAAAACAAAAATGTATTAATCAAATACTCACGTTAAACTGAAGGAAATGAAACATATATTAAAAGACTGATAACACACAAAATACTCTTTATTTTTCTCTTAATGTAAAAATTAAATTTTTACGAAATTAAAATTTGATATCCATTGGTATTCAGAAAAATTTTGTATTTTGTTTATTTCATTTTACTCGTTATCCAATCATAAAAAACATTTAAGTTCCAAAGAGAATACAACCGATTTTAATTTAAATTATTTATATTTCTACTCCAAAAAATGCAACTCAAATATATAAAAACCAAATTTATTGGACGTATTGTTAATTTGTTAATAAATATTGCACTTTATAATTCTTTATATTTGTATATTAATTTCAAAATTCATGTAAAAATTTCTTTTTTCAGAAATTTTGATTTGGAAATAATCATATATATATATATATATATATATATATATATATATATATATATATATATATATATATATATCAAAAATGAATTTGAAATTCATTATTATAACAATATTCTGCATTATTTCCGCAAACTTTCTGTATTTAAGATGCAAATAATGAGATTGTTATAAATATAAATATTTGTAATCAGGTTTATTCTTGATATATGAACTTCACTTTTAAGAAAACAGTGTATATTTGTTTAGCGCATAAATTAAGATGAAATTCTTACCAACAGAATGCAGACAATTTTAAGTCTTAGTTTTTGATTAGAAAAAAATTAATATTGTAATTGTATTGACTTCTAGAATGATTCAGTTTTACATAAATATCCGCACGTTTGCAGCAACACCACACATATTATTTAGGCATTGTTTCATATTACATCGTGTAGAGGATTTTATATATAATCAACGTTACAACAACGAAAATCTTCAATGCAGGTTTTGTATCATACTGTTTTTAATGATAAATTATAGTTCATGATTTTGTACTTTGACGATCACATGTACA
The DNA here is from genome assembly GCA_037975125.1 of Latrodectus hesperus. Lineage (NCBI taxonomy): Eukaryota > Metazoa > Arthropoda > Arachnida > Araneae > Theridiidae > Latrodectus > Latrodectus hesperus. The sequence continues at coordinate 107,654,771 of CM075851.1, forward strand.
CAGACTGGTCAATAAATTAGGTCATAAAAGCTACTTTATTGGAATTTTTTTCACAGATAACAATTATTATTTTTTTAGAAATCATGCCTACATGCTTTTTGAATGCATTTATTTCCAAATAAAATCCTGCATTGGCTATTCAACCCTTTGTCTTGTAAATTAGATGGGAAAAGAAAGTGATGTTGTATGTCTCCTTCTAGTACATTCCACATATGTTCTATGTGGTTAAGATTCAGACTCTTCTTTGAGCAGAAAACTCTTTGGAAGCAAACTGAAAATTTTTGATCCATTCAATAAATTCTTGTGATGTATTATGACATTATCTTCCCAGATGAATTCTTCACCATCAGTATAAAAATGCAACTTTCATTGTGAATTTGATCTGTCAATATAGGCTCATGGCTATTTGTTTATTTGCAAAGAACAGTGTTATGAAACAAACAAATGACTCCGATTTTGAAACATACACATTTAATTAAAAAAGAACAAAATTTACAAGGAGTCATGTATGCGTTCGCGACAATCTCTCTCGCCTGCTTCGCATACAACGAGAGTCTCAGCATCAGTACAAAATATATATATATATATATATATATATATATATATATATATATATATATATATATATATATATATATATATATATATATATATATATATATATATATATATATATATATGGATCTTAAAATCGAAAGTGCCGATTGTGAGACATTACAGACTAAATTATTCCTTCCTTCCCCGGAGTTTTTTCTTTTTTTTCTTCTTATTCTAAGGAAATCAACCTGCAAATAAAAAAGAAAAAAACACACAAACAACAAAGAGCAAAATTTAATAATACAGATAGCCCTGATCAATCGAACTCTGGCTGATACACAAAATTATATGGAATTATATACCATTGAATATAAAATAAAAATATATCAAAATAGTAGAAAATAATTATCTAACACAACAGAATTTTCAACACTAACTAAATTTACAAATAGTCACATTGTTATTATAAAAAACATTTTTTTATTACGTACACATGTAACAACAGTGGAAATTTGTATTAAAAAAAACATTTTAATTTAATATCTGAGAAAAAAGAAAATAATTAAGTTTGGTTATTCAGCATTCTACTGAGACTATCGGCATTCTGATGTAATTTGCCCTTTCGGTGAACAATATCAAAATTTAGGCTTTGAAGCACCAAAGCCCACCTTAAAAGTCTGGGATTAGATCCTGTATGATGTTTTAACCAAACTAAAGGGTTATGATCAGTTTCGATAATAAATTTATACTGACCATCTAAATAATAATTTAATTTAGTAACAGCAAAAATTATTGCTGCACATTCCTTTTCTATAGTGCTATAATTTTTCTCAGATTTTCAAAATTTTTTACTCAGAAATAGGATAGGGTGTTCATTTTCATTTTGATCTCTCTGAGATAAAACTACACCTATTCCTAAGTTTGAGGCATCACATTGAATGATAAATTGTTTTTGAAAGTCTGGATTTAAAGTACAGGCTTCTTTATTAAAGTGTTCTTTAATTCTATGAATGCCTTTTCGCAGTTATTATTCCATATTACAGTTCCCTTCTTGGACTTCCCTTTTAACAGTTCGGATAAAGGCGCAGCAACTACCGAAAATTCTGGTATATACTTGCGATAGTACCCAACAAGACCTAGGAAAGCACGTACTTCGGTTTTACTTGAGGGACGTTCGAAATCGGTAATGGCTTTCACTTTAATATCACCTGGTGTTCTTTGACCTTGTCCTACAAAGTGTCCCAAATATTTAACACGAAGTATCTTTGAGCCTTAGGACTCAAAGGTATCTGCCAATAACCTCGTGTTAAGTCTAATAAAGATATGAACTTCGCTTTCGAAACGGATTCAACACGCTCTTCAATATTTGGTAATGGATAATATTGCTTTCTGTTAATCTCATTTAACCTGCGATAATCAATGCACGGACGAGGTTCTTTTCCAGGAGCTTCAACTAATATTAAAGGTGATGTGTAATCGGATTCACCTGGTTCCACCACCTTCAATTTCAACATCTTGTCTACTTCCGATTTCAGAATTTCTGTCTGTCGTGGGGACATTCGATATGGTTTAGCTATAATAGGTTTATTAGATTCTAACTCGATGTCCAGTTCAGCCAGTTCTGTACAACCCGGTTCATTTGAAAAAATATCAATAAATTGAATCAAAAGTCTACTCAATTGCTTCTTCTGCTCATCCTCTAACTTTTCATTAAAACAGCTTTCAGGAAAAGTTTCTAAAAGGGTAGATGAATTAATTTCAAAACTTGGAATATCTTCTTTCTCAGAATCAATATCTTCATCATAAGAATTAGAGGTAAAAATTAAATTAACATCTTCTGGACGCTGAAAATAAGGTTTTAACATATTTACATGGTATACATGTAATTTTTCCTTATCGGGAAATTGTATTACTTTTCCTGGACCTATCCAATGAACAGAAAATTTGTTTGATCTAGAAGGTGCAACAACTAACACAAGATCATTTTCTTTAAATTCTCTTTTCGTAGCCTTACGGTCATACCAAAGTTTCTGTTTTTCTTTAGCCTCTGTCATATTTTGCACAGCTAATTCTTGGCATCTTTTCATTCTATTTGAAAGATTAAAAACGTAAGCAATCACACTATCTTCTTCAATGGTTTTAAAAAACAGATTTTCATATAATAGTGTTACGGGTGTTCTTAAGTTCCGACCATGGACTAATTCTGCAGGAGAATATCCAGTGCTATCATGAATGCAAGTTCAAAGAGCAAAGTGCCTGAGGTAAAATCTTCTCCCAATCTGTACCTTTTTCTAAGCAAAGAACTTTCAGTATTCTCTTTAAAGTTCTATGCAATCTCTCAACAGGATTGCTTTGGGGATGCTGAACGGAACTATGCACAACTTTAATACCAAATTTTTCTAAAAATTCTGATGTTAGGACACTTATGAAAGATGTTCCTTGATCACTTTGCAACTCCCTAGGAAAACCCATGCGGCTAAATATCTGACGAAAAGCATCAATCACAGTAGTAGAACGTATATCTGGTACTGGGATAGCATCTGGATACTTAGTTGGCATGCAAATGGGTGTTATAATATAGCGGTTACCACAGGAAGTTATAGGTAAAGGACCACATGCATCAACGTTAATTCTTGTAAATATTTCCGGAATTACTGGAACCAGTTTCAAAGGAGCCCTTTTCTTATCTTGAGGCTTTCCTACTCGTTGACATTTGTCACAAGATTTAACAAAATTTTCAATTTCTTTAAAGCAGTGAGGCCAGTAGAAAGTTTTGCACAGCATATCCTTTGTTTTAGTTATACCTAAATGAGCTGCAGTTATCTCATGGCTGATCCCTTTTAGTTGGTTGCGAAACTTCTTGGGCACAACTAATAATCTTCTTACAGTTCCATCATTGTCCATTTTATTATAAAACAACAATTGATTTATTATAATATATTTATTGTCTTCTGAAGATTGTCGTTTAGCTTGCTCAAAGAGAGGTTTCAAATCTTCTCACACCTTTTGTTCCCGAGCAAATTCTTCTGGAGATGTTTTTATCAAATCCATCCCTTCAACTTCGGTTTCTAATGGTGGAAAAATTGTATTTTGCTCTAATTCTTCATTTTGTTTAGTTTGGAAGCAAGACCTAGAAGATTCTATTTCAGAATCAATAATCTCTTTATTCGTGCTATTTTCCTTCCGTCTTCTTTGAGCTCGAGTTTCTATAGCATTTATCATATGTATTTTCACCTCCTCATGCTTTTTAATTTCCTCAAATAAAGCGGCTGTTTTGTTTCCCAGTAAATATCTTCCTTGATCCAAAGAATCTCGAAGAACTGCTACCTTTGTCAAAATGTGACCTAATTCACAATTTATTTCGACCCCGGCAATAGGTAAGCATACTAAAGTTTCATCAAGAGGTGTTCTTAGCCAAACCTTCTCCTTCGTGAACATATCAGGTTTCACGTATTTTCCACAAATCAAATCAAGAGTTGCTCCAGTGTCTCTTAAGATTGGCATTTGAATTCCATTAACAGTGCCGATACTAGTGTAAGGAGCCATCAACTCATTAAATGTACTTCTAGCAATTTCGTTGGATGCTACCGATTCTAAGTTCTTTTTTATTTTGTCACACTGAGGCCGCAAATGACTATAAGAACCACACTCATAACATCGGAGTTGTTTTCGTTTTTCAAATTCGTTTTCATGTGAATAATTAGAATTTTTATTCTCAACTCGTTTAGGAACAGGAGATTTATGATTCCGAACTACTTCATTAAACTTAAAGGCACGGTTTTCATTTTGTTGACGAAAACCAAAATTATTTCGAGGGAGTTTTGTAAAATCTTTCATCTTAAAACTATCTCTTAAACTTTCATATTCATATATTTTCTCTGCCAGATCATACGGCGAATTTATTTTAAGCCATTCTGCCAAAAAATGTTCCTTAATTTCAATTGGCACACGACGTTTCAATTGATCTGTTACCATTAGTTCCTTAAGCTGTTCAAATGTCGTTATTTCTAATTCCGTAAGCCATTCCGTAAAGTAACTATTCAAATCTTGTGCATAATTTCTCCATGATTTGTCTGACGTTTTCTGGTGTTTAAGAAACAATTGTCTTAATTTTTCGCTATTTAACTTGAATCGCTTAAGAATAATTTCCTTCACGTAATTGTAATCATCAGCCCTTTCTGGAGGTTCTCTAGCTGACATGTTAGCTATCTCTGAAGGTAAAGCACTTACAAGATAAACTACCCATTCGTTTTTTGGAATATGAGCCATTTCTGCTCTACGCTCAAAATTTAATAAGTATAAACTCATCTCATCTTTCCTTTCATCGAATTTTGGCGTTATTTGCATTAATTGAATTTTTTGAGCATGTTCAGCCCTATTTGTAACTGATTCTGTGTTCGAAATTGCAGCATTTGAAGATATTTCCAGACGTTTCATTTCCAAAATATGTTCTCTTTCTTCACGTCTAATTCTTTCTTCTTTTTCTATTTCTTCTCGCCTAATTCTTTCCTCTATTACCATATCTAATATACATTTTACTTCTTCATCATTAAAGTTTTTACTAGTTAAAATTAATTTTTTAATATCCGGGATTTTAAAAGAATCTGGAACCATTTCCCCTAACTCTTCAGCTACTTCTACTAAATCTCCCTTTTTCCCCCGTGCTAAAAAATCCATTTTATTTATTAACGCTTTATCTCAGAAGAGATGCAATAATGAGAGAAAAAACAGACTACACCCACCTATATACAAAATTTCGTAAATAACTATAGAAATTATTTAACACACTCTACTAATAGAAAACATATCCATAACATTTAAAAATTTAAACGAAAACAAACTATATTGTAATACAACAAATAGTGTATAAACAGCAAATCATATATTTTAAAAAGAAGAACAAGTTTAATATTAAATCTTCTACTCTCGATTTCAAGTTTTTTTATTTTTTATTACCAAGCTAATGCTTGATAGTCAGATAAATTGAATTATTAATCAAAAATGTATAAATTTTATAAAATCAGATTCTTATACAAATACTACTATATTAAAACAGAAAATGAAATTATTTTATTTTTGAATCCTTATTTAATTCAAAATGTAAAACAATACAATTCTTAACAACAATATAAATTAAAAGCTTTAACTAATCTAAACCAGAAATCAGCTTTCGATTTTAAATCAATAAACTTAGTTAGTTAATCATGTACAGTATGAAAATGATAATAACATACGATATTTTAAACAGTAAGAAAATATCTTTTCAAATTTTTATCAATGAAAATAAACATGCGTTTTTAAATATCAAATAAATCAGTTTGATACTTTACAAACAAAAATCAAAAACATATCAATAAATCTCACATTACTTTAAATTCAAACCTATTTGTAATCATGTACTTTCGTTTTCACATAACGAAATCAAAACCTTTCTAAAGTATATATTACTTTCATAAAATTTACTTTCAGTGAAACATTCAAAAAATTATGAATATAAGTGTACTTTCGATTTTACACATTAATCTACAACAACATAGTTATTTTAACATATTCCTACTTGAATTGAAATACATCAACCACATAAAAATTATGAAATGCAAATTTATAATATAAGATACACTTTTCTTATAAGAAATATTACACTGTAAATTCGAATACACGAAATACAGAAATTAGCTTTGTAATATGGAATACACCATTTACAAACTTATAAGCAAAATTAATTGATATAACATGAAAACCACGTAAATAAGATTGGAACTAAATATTCTATAAATTTATATAACATTCCAAACTATTTATTTTCAATAGTAGCCAGAGAAAGATTGATCAAAATGGTCTACCTGTATTCCAACATTTTGGCACGTATCCATTATAGTGCACATAATTAATTTCCATAGTGGATGCTAATGCAAAGCATTAAAAAAGCATCAAACCGCTGCCACCAAAAACATAAGTTTGTTATGAAACAAACAAATGACTCCGATTTTGAAACATGCACATTTAATTAAAAAAGAACAAAATTTACAAGGAGTCATGTATGGGTTCGCGACAATTTCTCTCGCCTGCTTCATGTACAACGAGAGTCTCAGATCTTAAAATCGAAAGTGCAGATGGTGAGACATTACAACAGAGTGTCCTTTTCTTCACACACACAAGTTAGCAGAAATACCTCATACCTTAATATTTTTTCCCGTCCCTTAAACATTGGGAATGAGACAAGGTGTATCCATTTCCCCGTGGGGTAATCACCACATTCAAAGCCTTCCATCAATGAAGATAAAGATGTAGAGCGATTCATTCAAGCACATTACTTATTTCTAATCTATAAATGCTATTTGCTTACTTCCTCAATAGCACTGCAAATAAATTCCTACATTTCAGGTAGAAATTAAAAAACTTTTCTCTTAGTTCCCCGACTATGCATTTATACATTCTGCAATATTTTGCACAATGTTCAAAATGCAATCTGTTGGGACTTTTCTTGAGTACGATTCCTTCCACTTAAAGCACATAGTTTTTATATTATACCATACAATTTCTTGGAAGTTGATATCACACGCTTGGAAAACTTTGCTCAAAATTTTGTTATGACAAAGTTAAAAGGTTTTAATTCTAATTTTAGACAGAAATAATAATGGCTGATTCTCAGAACTCATGATTTTTGATTTTTGAAATCGAGCCCCCTACTTACCAACCACCAACAATAAACCCTTCTTCACAAATGATGGAATATATTTCATTGCTTCCATTTTAATCTCACATCATTAAAAAATTACATATTACACCCATATCAAATATTCAAAAGAACATTTCAAGGATTTTTAGTTTATTGGTCAGTGTAGGTAATCATGATATATTCATGAAAATAAATATTTCTATCATTAATTTAGGTTAATCTTATTACCTGAAGTATTTATATTGAATGCTATGATATAACTTGATTTTTTTGAAAAATTCTTAGTTTGTTTTGAAAATTCTACAGGCAAAAATTTCTAAACATTTTATGCATTAGTTTTTTCTGCTCTTCCATGTGATACACAAAGCCGCGATGCTTTTGCTTAGTAAATGTAGGATTAATATTTTTTACATTGTTTTGGCCTTGTTTCGTCAAAAACTAATTCTGGTCATAGACACAGCAATAATCTCATAAAAGAAATTTGTTTTTCATAATCCCTCTTATCCAGAAGATTTTTCTACTGGATTAAATTCAGAATATGCGACTTGCTGGTCACTAGAACAAATATTGTTGAATGAGGAGAAAAATTATCTTTTGCAGATTTTAGCTCAAATGAACATTTTTCGAAACAATTGGAACATGTCAAAGGCACCAACAAAGCATTTTTATTTTACATAATTGCAGACATTTCAATAGCATCTTTACTGTGTTCTCCTTTCCCTTCGTAAAGAATTATTGCTCACAACTGTTATAGGAAAGCCATATCAAGTATGTATGTAAAACTATATTTAATATAATACCTGAATTGCAGAATTATTTAAGAAGTCTTTTGTGTGTGGTCTATCATGACTTGAATTGTGAATTTTATTTTAACGCCAAAGCTTATTATTTAAATGTTTTAAGCGATTCCTTTTATACAATGTCAAGTAGCTCGGTGTGTAGATATTGCCTATAAAGTCAGTACAATTGTTTTACTGAACCATTCATAACTCGAACATTAATCGGTAAATAATCAATAATAGTTTGTTGTGCTAAAAATGTTTGTGTGTTGAGTATAAGGATCTTTCGTTGATCAGAAGAAAATTGATTTTGCTCACTTGTTCATTCCTTCAAAATTAATTAATTGGCTTCTTAATTAAATAATTTAATTTAGATTTAAAATGTAAAAATAATAATTCAATGTTTTTAATAAACAATTTTAACCGATTATATATAGACTCAAAAATCAATATGCTAAGAAATAAGAAATAAAACATAATTGGTATACTAAAGATTTCCAATATTCAAAGCAATATGTGGATTTAAACGTTTCATGTGTCTCTTTTTCTTAATTGCTTATTTTTGCATGCTCAGTCACATAATTATTGTTTGCTTAGTTATTATCAGTAAAATAATAATATGTAAATGAAAGTTTTTTAATATTTTCAAATTCTTTTTAGTAAAACAATCTACTGTTGATGTGTAAAATATATTATGTTTTCCTGTTCTTTCAAAACATGTATTTTACATCTCTCAAAACATTGTATATGTATTGCAATATATGAGGATGAAATTACTGTAATTTGTGTAAAGTGTATCTAAATAATATTACATAAATATAAGGAATAAACTTTCTAATTACATTTAAAACGTAAGTTTAACCTACTTATAAAATTATTTTAGCATTGAGTACTTCTTGCACGTAAATCCAATTGATAAATTATGAGAAATAGCCATATGCATATAATTTCACTTAAGATAAAAGTTTGTTTATGAAACCAGAGAGAGATGGTGTAAAAAAATGTATATTATGTATTCTTCAAGTAATAACTGTCTTTGATATATTGAAAACAATGTGCGTGTTTTATTATAAGCAAAACTGTTATTTTGAGAGATTATTATTGATAAAATTGTGCATTTGAAGTAAATTTAAAAGACGGGAAATTACGAAAGTCTAAATTAGACAATATTACATCAAAACTTTATGTAAAAACTTTTAAATTTGCATTAAACCTCCATGTAAAATTATGATACATTTAATAATTAACTACAAACTTTTTTAATTTTTCAGTTTATAATCTTAAACTTAAAATAAATATGCGTGCGACAATGTTTCGAATCTATATTATTATTAGAAAATACAATTTTGTAAATGGGGTTTCGACAGCCTGAAAATATAATATTCAAATTTCCAAACAAATCGATCTAGGCTTATACATTATATTCGGTATTGCAGAAAACCTTGTAGAAAATCTCCAGGGTTAAAAATATAAGGATATGAATACTAAACATTATAAACAAGTAAACGCATTCAATTAAAAAATTATTTATTACAGACTTTGAACGTTAGAAAGGAAAACCAAACAATGAATAATCTATGACCTGCTTATCTGCATATAAGTTATTACCTAGAATATTACACAGATATACAATGTTCTTAATTTTTGAATCTCAAATATTCTGGAAGGTTTCCCCAATCCCTATAAGTTTTAAGTGACTAATTTGTATCAATAGAAGAGATAACAAGCAATATAAGATATGAGAGTTACCAAGATCTGATGAAGGATTTGTTGCTCAGCTTCAAAGACAATACGTGATATGCTTCACATATATTTCTAAATGTTAATTTAAGAAAATTCAAAATTTATCCAGTTATTTTCAAATCGAAATGAAAAAAGAAAAGTTTAAAACTTTGCCAAAACTTACTCAGAATACCTTTTTCCTATCGTTAGACCATGAATAAATAAATAGACTAAAAACAAAATAGTTGCATCAAATTAGAAAATAATACTAATTAATAAGATTACAAATACTGTGTTTAAAATTAAAAAAAATATTATCAAATTCATCAAATTAGAAAATAATACTAATTAATAAGATTACAAATACTGTGTTTAAAATTAAAAAAAAATATTAAATGTTATTCAAAATCAATTTTTCAAACATTTTTCTTAAAGAAAACTTTTTATTCCTTTCATTTTAAATTAATATATTTAATGCAAAAAAGTATATGGTACCTAAAGTGGTGTTTTATCACAAAACTTTATTTATCTATTTCATATTTTCTAAAACTCTATTTATCTTTTCATAACTAGCACAATACCAAAAGAGTAGTAAGTGTTTTCAATAATTTTCATAAATTTTAACAACCTAATTTATTCTTAATATTACTCTTCAGCTTACATATTGAAAAATTATGATACTACTCCAGCTCTTATTTAAATTTTGATTTGAGAATTATTAAGAAAATAGATTCTATTTATTTCTTAAAAGAGTTAAGAGAAGAGTGGTTTGTTTCTCACAGTCAACGTTTAGTTTTTGCCCTACCAAGTTAATAAGACCAATATTTACAGTTTAAATTGTATTCCGCACGCCTGTAAACATTAACGCACTAAAGAGGACTTCAATCAGTGAACAGTTGAATCAAAAACAAAAGCACCAATCATTCGTCTGGTAATATGGCTGTCAGAAATGTGTTTTCGGTATTACCTTTTGTTAAGACGACTATGTGAGATAATTTTATATCATGTTTGAAAAAATTTATTTTATTGGTTTGTTTTTATTTACTAGGAATACTACAAATGTATGTATGAAATTAAATTAAATTTACTTAATTATAGCAATATTAAGAACTAGTATTTAAGTATTTATATGTTTATATATAATTTAGTTAAATACTTAACAATCATTATCTAAGAATAGAAAATATTTTAAAGTATCTAGCCTGTTATGAATTAAAATATATTAATATCACATAATAATTAACGTTATTTTTTTATTTTTATATTTTACTTACTTTAAAAAAATGATTTTATGTTCACAGCTGATTGTACTTAACTGTCAATATTTAAAACGAATTAAATTCATATTTATATTAAATAGGCATTATATAACACTTATTATTATTTTTATAATAAATATCAAACTATGTTATAAAATAAAAAACTAAATATTAGGTTATTCACTATTCTTAAAACATATGTACAATTAAATATATACACAATCAAAGAAAGCGAATCTGATAAGGATAGTTGAAATTAAAAATACGAAGAATGTTCTTAAATAGTTTATGTATTAATTAAATATTGTTTTTTATAAAAACAAATATCAATTACTTTCTTAAGTCTATTAGTTATACTTTTCTAACTCCTAGCCGAATATATAATGCCGTGTACACCTAAGTTCTTTAAAATTTGCTTATTTCTTTTTATGGGAGATGAATATATCTTTATATGCTTAATTTTATTGTATGCATCAGAAATGAATGCAATGATTTGTAGAAACTAAATAGTTTCTTATCAAATTAAATGTTTAAAAACATTTCATTTAAACAAATAGTTTTATTATTAAAAATTTTTCTAAAAACTTCCAATAATTTTCATATAGATAGGAACTTAAAATTGGTTTGTTTTTCTCAAGCAAGGCACTAAATGCCATTGAGTAAAATCGACCTCGCACTAAAACAACACTTTCTTCGATATTTGTTTCAACCACCCTCAATAAAGAAAACAATATATGGTTATTCTGCACAGCAGTTTTAAGAGTTGAGCTATTTTATGGCGTCCTATATCTTAAGATGATCATTAAAAAAGGGTCATTTCAGAAGGAAGACAGGTGAAAAGACACCGAAAAACCTAGTTTTTACGCCAGTCGTCAAATTAAATGGCCGATATATACTTCTTTATTATGTTTTGACTTTTGCTACGGTTTTCTAACCAAAGGTTGTTAAACATTGTGAGTTATTTATTAAATTAAACATTTTAAACAATCTTTCAAAGTAAAAAAATATTCATTATTTGTAATAAGAAATAAAAGCTGCAATAGCATCAGAGAATTTGGAATAAATGTAAGATAAATAATAATGAGGGAATATAAATTTGATGTACGTGTATAAAATCACACTAATTGCCTTAAGTTTTTTAAAATGAACTGATGGTTTCATTTTATACATTAAAAATTTGGAAATTTGAAAATGTAGATATATAGACTTACGTATGATTTTGAAATTTAATCTAAAACCAGATCTAGGGATTGTTTAAAGTAAAACTACATTAGTTTTTTTTTAATTGTTTAATCTTAAAATGTTCATATTCCTGAATTCATTTTTGTAATTTACACTCTTACATACTTGCTTCTTAAAATTATTTTTGTTTATACATTTACTCTAAAAATTTAGCATGCCATAATGTTCATAGCATATAATCATTGTAAATAAAATTCTATGAAAAGCGTATAATAACGTTACCTATGAGAAATGAATGAAATGATTGTCTTAAATTTTTAATTTAATGATAAGTAATAAAAGTAAAGTAACAAATTTAATAAATGCTGTGACAGAATGAAATAACTCTTCATATCTAATGTTCATAATGTATCTAATGTATCTAAATGTTCATACACTATTTTTATTTCAAGGATCGCGGGTAACAGGGAAATAAATTAAAAGAAAAATATTTTTCTTTTTTATTTGATTTTGTGTGTGTTTTCACACAATCTTTTCATTGAAACACTCCAATACCACCGGATATTGCTCACAATTTACTTTTCTTCCTTTTAAAAGTGGTTGGCGAATAAAATGGCGTGCGTATTCAGAAATACTGACAACAAAACTGCACCAGCCAACATTTATATTTACAATCACTATGAAAGTATTTCGCCTTGCTGTTATGCTCTCAGCTAAGAAGTAATTTGATGGTGAATTAAAGAGAATTGGTCAGTGCTTTATCCAATGGTAGATACTACATAAAAATATTTTTATTGACATGAAATAGCCAAAATGTTTATTAGTCCTGAAGAACTTATTTTCAGCCAAATGCTAGCAAACATGGTAAAACAGTTTTCTATTAAAAAATGTACATGCAAGCATACTCCTTTTAGATATTATAAAAGTGCCAATAATTTCAAATAGTTTCAATTCACACTTTATCCATTTTTTTGGTTATTTTTTATGCTTTCTGAAACACTTTCGGGAATCATGTGGTCAGAAAATTCGGCAATATTCGTATGGTCGTGTTTACTATCAATAAATCAATTGTTTTATTAATTGTTTCAATGATGCAAAGACCGTATGACACTTATAAATCAATTGTATTGTTTGGAGGATAGTTTTCCCATTTAAAAGAAGCAATTTCTATCAACACACCGAATTCTGATATTTTAATTTATTCAAAAATTGTAAAAATTGGATTCAATTAAAGTACTGTAAATTATATAAGCAACCGATGGTGTTATGCAACCTTGAGCCGATATTCTTTTGGAAAATATTCAGTACATCTCAAACATTTATGTTTTGTTAGTAATGACAATATTTATGTGTCTTAGCATGGAATCATTATTTTACTTTATATTGTGCTAAATTTGATTTAAATTGAGATTTCAAGAAAAAATATTTTTGTTGATAATCCTTTTTATCTCTATCTTTTCATGTATACATATTAAATAGATTGTCTACTAAGCTGTCTCAGTAATATATCATTTACAATTTAAGATAGAATCTGTTTTAAATTTTTTTTAAATTGCACTTTTATTAAAAAAATAAATAAGACTCGGTATACCTATTTTATTTCTGACCGTTTAAATTTGTTTCAGCTAACAAAATTTTAATTTGAAACAAACAAATTCACTGATAAGTATAACCTGTTAATATTTCAGTACCATAAACGTTATTCTAATTTAAATAAATAGAAAGTTTTTCTTCTCTTAACATTTTGAATGTGCTTCAAATGAAACAAAATTGTAATTTATTTTACTGGAAACACATATCACAACACTATTTTGAGAGTTTTTCCCCAACAAGAAATTATGAAATTATTATTATTATTATTATTATTATTATTATTATTATTATTATTATTATATATATATATATATATATATATATATATATATATATATATATATATATATATATATATATATATATATATATATATATATATATATATATATATATATATATATATATATATATATATATATATATATATATATATATTTATATATTATATATATATATATATATATATATATATATATATATATATATATATATATTTATATATATATATATATATATATATATATATATATATATATATATATATATATATATATATATATATATATATATATATATATACATAAAGGATTAAAAATATTCATATTTTTTACAATTTCCTGCTATATAGAAATTCAAATATTAAAGATAAAAAGAAGTGGTCGAAGAGCAAAACTTTCCACATTGATTTTCAATGAATATTTACTTGGTGTTGAATCCGTTGTATTATGTTCGTCACACCGCGTAGATTTCTTGAAAATAGAAAGAAATGCAACGAAACATTTTGGATTCCTATAAAAAAGTATGCTATATATTTTCTTTCTTACAGATATTTTATGATATGTAGCCGATACAAGAATGTTAGAAACTGATCTATGAAGCATCATATTGTTTTTGTTCGTAAAGATGCATCTTACGAGAAAAAATTGAGAGAACTGTTAGGAACATTTTGAGGAAAATTCTTTTCAACTTTTTTCTGTTGAAGAAATGATCGAGTACTGTCACACTTACGATATAGATCATTCATCATGCTCCATTAAATTGCTGTGTGCAGATGTTTCAATGTGGTGGTTCTTTGATCTATGAAACATTTTTGATCTTTGTTAAATAGTTGTGAGTATTTCATATGCAACATTATATTTTTGCTTCCAAACTATTGGATGATTTTTTAAAATATATTTAACTGCACCTAACAAAGAAATAAATACTTTTAAATGTACATAAATTAAGGTTTTATAGTATTTCTTTTAGTCACCGAGTTGAAATGTTACTATTAGATTGGATATGCTTCTAATATTCTTATATTTAAAATTTAATATTTCTATAGTATTTTGTGCTTTTACTAATTTATAAATTAGTTTTGCAGATGGTATATATAATATCATACGTATACAAAGTGTAGAGATTTATGCATATTATTTACTCTTCATTTAAAGTTACAATGCATTATTGCAGGTTCTGGAAGTAAAACAATTACTTCCTGTTCAAGAATATGTATGTCTTTTGAAGATAATATAACATTTAATATTTACTGCCATATTTACATATTTTAATTATGGAAACTGCTTTTGTTATATGCTGCCATTGTATAATATCATACAATTTTTACACGGGTGAAAACTTTCTAGCTCACTAAGTGATTCTGCAGTTTAAATTTCTGCGAAAGTAAGGCAATCCTGCAACACCAGAAAATAAAATCATTATGATGATTAATGTCCTCATCATAAGACTGTAAATAATTACCTAGTAGAATGCATGAGAATGTAAATATTTTACCAACTTTATTGTTATTTTGCGTTTCAGATTAATACGCAAATGCTGTATAATATCACACTCTATTTTATTTTAAGTTTTTATAATTTTTATAATTTTTTATAATTACTATATAGAAATGGAACGTTTCTATTTCTGCTTATTATTTAAATTTAGAAAAGTAGTTATGTATTTTAAATTTCAAGTGTTTGGCATTTGACATTTCAAAGATGTGATTCAAGGGTTTTTTTTAAAAATTTGCTGTTTGCTACTATTGTGCAGGTACACTGTATTGTTTTATAGTTTCTAATTAACGTAATGTTGTTGTTCTGTCACAGATAGTATTTAAAATCTGTTTTTCATTTTAAGAAATACAAAAAAATCTGTTTTTATACTTAATTGTAAATGTTCATCTTAATAATATTATTGAATAAAACTTACATACTAATTCAACGCAAATTAGAATTAGTGAATTAAACATTACATTTTATAATCATTAAAAATTAATTTCAATAGAATTCCATTAAAGAATCTTATTTGGATGTTACATTGTTTCTGAAATTTCTCTTCTTTTACAAGAAACCATATGTAACTCTCTCTAGCATATAAAAATTAATCAAAATTTTTCAAAGATGCTATAATCATTATTTTTTAACAATTATTTTGCCTTTAAGAAATTTAAACAGTATTGGGAACTTTTATAAAATCCGAATTTAATTTTTATTATCGATTAATATTAATACACATCATATAATTTCAGTATAAATTAATATCTGTTATTAATGTGAGTATATGTTTTGACATATAGTTTCAAAATTCACATCTCTTACTTTTATTTATAAATTAATATTATAAGCCAAAAAATGTATACTATTGGAATAATATGAAATATCTCTCATCTAATTCCTAGGTTTAATTTTTGGCATATATCCTCATATTTTAGCTTTAATAAACAACATATGCTAGAGCAAAGCTACAAGTTTTGCTGTGAGACTGCTATAAGATATTTGCCATAGACAATTCGTAACAATGATCTAAAATACAACCTCAAGAAGAAAAATGGATAATTATTGAGAGACTAGGAAAAAGATAAAATTTTCAAACCTAAGTTGTCAGAAGGCTAAATATAAGTTTCTTAGGTGTTAGGATACTAGGTCATGGGTCCCCATTCTCTATGGGCAAGAACTGATGTCCTCTTACTGTTGTTATACTCAACAAGGCATAGAACTGAAGCTTCATCTGAATTCAGATAAACTTTCGCAGACCGCACTAGGGGCTTTTATAAACATCATTCGTGTATCGAAGACTTAACGAAGATGATTTTTTTACAAAGAAATCAACCATTGGCCACCAGGTCAAGTCATACTTGAAATTTAAAAATAAGTAAATGTATCACGTCAGCATGTGTACGTGACAGTTGATCAATCGAAAGCTGTTTTCAGTACTGATATTGTCTCCAAACGAGCAGTATCCGTCCTATCACTTGAAAAGAGACTGGAGACTCATCTATTTTATATCCATGAGAGATATTCGAGTCAATCAGCTAGTATTTAGTGTAGTAGTATATCTTGGGGGCTACGCAAAACTTTCATATCTTTGTAGATAAATCCGTGAATGTTCACATCTCAAGATTCTTGATGTCAATGTGTCCTTAGGCTTGGGCAATAGCTGATGATTTCCAGTTATTCTAAGAAAGGTTTCATATTTTAAATAGAAAACACACAGAGTTCATATTTTTAATAGAAAATTGTTCAGTCAATAAAGGGCCAGTTAGAACACCAGATATAAATCCCATCAAGCATTATTGGAATGCCTTATGAGAAAGTGTAGTTGCTATTAGTCCTCATTTGTTTGTCATAACCACGATTACAACTACTGTGCAAGAGAAAATACCCTTATTTCCTCACAAATTGACAGAATTTATTATTTACAATGTTACAAGTCTTGCATTAGTTATGGGAACATTATTCTACTTTTTACCTAAGATGAAGCGTTTGATTTTTTCATATTCTATGAACGATATTCGTTTAATGCCTCCTGACAAGTAATTTTATCATACATCAATCTATGTATAATATATTGTAATTTTTAACTAAATTCTGCAGTTAAATTTTTAGAATTTTTGTGATATTTAAACATTTTTTTCAAAAATTCAAAGAATTGTACTAATTTTACCTCGCTTGATGAGCAAAATTAATAGGAATTGGAATGATTTTTTTTCTTTCAGATTTAAGACTTGCTAAAGAATTTTCCAGGAACTAACAGAACTCAAATATCTTGCATAATATGTGTGACTTATAAATAAACATGGCTAGAAGAAAAAGAAACAACGATAAGGTGGAAAGAAAGTACGCCTTAATTAGAAATTAAAGTATATTATTGCCTGTTTCTTGAAAGATAATTGAAAAATTAATAAAATATGTAATAAGGGATGAATCGTAAAAAGTGATGTCTTTAATAAAGCTCAAAGAATGTTAATGGATTAGTGTTCTTTCTTTTCCTCACATTTCTAACCCAACAAGAATACTTTATTTATAATTAATATATTTAAAATGTGTGAAGTTATTTAAATTTCACACAATTCAATATTATATTTAAATACTACTCTAAATATATGATATTCATAACTGTTTAAACAACGATATAGTCAATAACTTTTACATTAATATTATCTCGATTAAAAAGATAATGTAAAAAGAATTGCTCTGCAATTTTAATTTTATTTTCCAACTTGATTTAAAATAATATATTAATTGGTATTTTAATGTTCGCGGAATTAATGTGAAATATAAATAACCTATTTATAAATAAAGTAATTCTTTATTTATAAATAGGTTATTCTCATTTTATAAAGTAATAATAATCTCTTCTTGGCCAAGAATTTGCGTGAAGAAAATTTTATTATTTGAGAAATCTACATATTCTGAATTTTCTGGAAAGAGACAAAATATATGGTCGGATTTTAATAAATAGATAAATGTAATCGTCTGAATATTGAGCTTAATTAGTTCTTGATGGTAAATAAATGCCCATGCTATTTTTCACACCTTTTTTTTATCCATTCACATTTTATTTAACTCTTTTCCAGATTTTGACAATCATAATATATTGTGAGTAGTAGCATTA
This sequence comes from Latrodectus hesperus, assembly GCA_037975125.1. Classification (NCBI taxonomy): domain Eukaryota; kingdom Metazoa; phylum Arthropoda; class Arachnida; order Araneae; family Theridiidae; genus Latrodectus; species Latrodectus hesperus. The sequence goes on from CM075851.1 coordinate 107,673,400, forward strand.
TAATTTCTTACAGAATTAAGCTAGGACTCTTCTGGTCAAACCCACGCTAAAAGTATGATCTGTGGATCAGCAGCAAGAATTGCCTCTGAAATTCTAAGATGCTCTAGGCAGAAGATACGTTTAATCGTAGGCTTCATAACTTGGCACTACTATTTCAGAAAAAGCTCCATAAAATGGGACTGTTTCAGCAAGACCCTATCTGCAGGAAATGTCATACGCAAGAGGAAACGGCAAAGCATATCATTTACAAATGCGAGGCCCTTGTCCTCCCTAGATTAACCTCTTTAGGCATCATCCATACTAAAGAGTTACACCTAGACTCCATGAAAGGGGTATCGGACTTTATTAATAAAGTGGGTGACCCGAGTAACTGGAACTAGGAAACATTGGGTTTGGAGTTAATAGTACAAAATGCTAATAATAGCAGAGGTGCCCAATGACATACAAACCCAACTCTAAGAAGAAGAAGCTATGTTTGAGTAATAAGGCTTAAAGATATGAGGAGAAAATATTTATTAGATAACAACAAAACACACATTATATCAGGAAATATAAACAGTATTTTTAACATTTTTTGAAAGAATAGGTAATGAGCTTTGAACTTCGTGCTCATGCTTAACATTTCAAGATTTTTCATTGTAGTTATTATCTTAAATTTTAATTTAAGAGGAAGTGAGTTGAAATTTTATGATCAATAACAATTTGTAAATTATGTTTTTGATAAAAAGTATAATGATGAACTCAACACTGCTATGTGCTTTCAGTTTGGTCGCCATGCATACATACTTACATAAAAATTCTGAACACAGAACAGGAATACTTAAGAAAAGCGACATCCTTCATTTTCCATGTTCAATGTTGAGGTACGATGTCGATAAGTCTGTCGATGTCGATAAGTCCAATCGATAAGTCTGTCTATCTGTATTGCAACATTAAATATTGTAGAAACATGCAAATGATAACATGTGCCTATTTAAATATTTATTTGCAAATCCATATGAAATACAATTTCTATATTCAGTATAGGAATCTTCTTCACAAAAACACTTCTTAAATATCTTTCTTCATCACATTTTTACATGTCCAGTTTAACATCCATTTTGTTTTGTTATTAAATACTTAAAAAATGTTCAAAATTGTATCAAATGGAATTTAATAAATTTATTTCAATTTAATAAAGTTTTTTTGCTTTTATAAAATATGGAATAATTGTTGTTACAAACAATAGAAATTTTATCTAGACCAAGGGAAAAATCAAAATTTTCCGTTTTCATACAAAACAAAATGAAATAGATTGTTTCGAAAAGAAGTGGAATTACTGAGCAGAGAAAAATTGCAGCGATGCCAGGTATTACCTGTAATATATAGCTCTTCCTCAATCAGTACTTCGGGCTGCTCTTGAAACCACAAGTCCATCCAGAAGATTCTTAGCTGTCTGGCATCGGTGTCCAGTGAACCAAGCATTGAAGTAGTATCAACTGGAAAAAAGGAGATTTAGAAATTATTTTTTATAAAAGCAACAGGAAGAAAAAGACTTATAGCTTTCCCAGTTTGAAAGAACAAGAAATGAAGAAAATGGATTATATACTTTTTACTTTTTGTTTCTGAAATAAAGTAGATGAATATTTGAAGGAAAAAAATCATGAGTTTTTTTTCTTAGGAAAAGATAAAGTATTTTATAAATTTCTTAAATATTTGGAAATAATTTTATAGAAATTAAGCTGCAAAAATGTGTTACTTTTTAGATTCAAAGAAATTTAAAATATTTAACTAGAAATATTGAAGAAACATATTAATATTAATATCATATCTAAGTTTTTAGATGAAAAAATTTGACACATTAATTTGCATAAATTACATATTATTATTAACACTAAAGCTTATATATATCCCACACAATTATGGAAAAGTAAAAATTAAGCTTTAGTATTAAATGTTTTGCAGAATGTGGAAACAAAATACTTTTCCTTTTAATAGAAATGGCAGTAACTAATTTTTTTAATAAATAAATTAATAATTATAAAGTAATGTTGTTGTTGTGGCTTATCCTCCTTTTGTCTGACGAAGTCAGACAAGGTCCATAAGACCACTGACCCGAAGATAATCTGAAACAGAAAGGGGGAAAGAATAAAGATTCTTCTTGGTGAGCCCCATGCAGTCAAGAACATGTTCAGGGGAGGTCTGTTGGGCTCGGCATTTTGTGCATAATGAGTAGGACTTCCTCCCCTCTAAAAAAGAGAGACTTTTTGCGTGGCCGCTTTTGAGTCTTGCTATTACAATTTGGGTGGCTCTGTCACAGTTGAGACTGAATGATGATCCAGGTTCGCTGCTCTTATACCAGTGGTGCCTGGGTGGGTTTCTCCATTCCTTTGAAATATCACAAACGACTTTTGAATGAATGCAAGGGTTAGGGTTGTGTGAGAAGTTAAAGAATGGCTGCAGACCTGCTTGGCTAAGTGATCCGCTTGCTCATTGCCATAGATGTCAACGTGGGATGGAATCCACTGTAAATGAACATCGTGTAGTTTGAAGATACCTTTTAGCTGAAGAAGGATAGAAATGCATCTTTTATCTCCAACTGTGAACAAGTTTTGAAGGTGCTGAAGGGCGCTGCGACTGTCAGAAAGAATCCAGAAGTCTCCGAAGTCACATTCATTGCGAATAGTCTGAAGACCATGTTCTATTGCTATGAGTTCACTTTTAAAAACAGAGGAAGAATCAGGGTTACGGAGAAAGTTGTAAAGTTTTTCTCCTGGTTTCTCAATGTAGATACCACTGCCTGCGTTGTCATTCAATTTGCTGCCATCGGTAAAGATTTTTATGGCATCATTCGGGATTTTATTAATAACCTCCAGCGCCAACTGCTTAAGATGAGCTGGGATCAAGTCTTTCTTGCTGGCTGAAATAGATAAACTTAGGTGAAATTGGACTCTTGGGAGTCCTTCTGCTGGACTTAAGCAAGATTTTAAGGAGTGTGGCTCAACATTATCAGAAGGTAAATGCAGAAGCTCAACGTGACTAAAGCGGCTGTTTTTCTTCAGTCGCTGATTGTTGCACCAGTTGTTTAGATACACGGATGTTTTGTTACGCTGGCCATAGCTGGAACGTTTGTTAAAGTATTTGGTGAGGTTAGCCTTTCTTCTAGTTTGAAGCAGTTGTAAGTTAGCTTCATAAAGATTATTTCTTTGGGACAACTGCGCTTCAGTCCAGTAATAATTCTGGCAGCAGTTAGTTGCACTCTTTCCAATTTATTCAAGTTAGAGTCTGAGGCACAGCAATAGATGGAAAAACCATACTCCAGTATGGACCTAATGAGTGTCATATATGTAGTTCTTAGAGTGACTGCGTCGGCATCCCAGTCTTTTCCAGCTATGTATTTAAGAATATTAAGCGTTTCCTACTCTTTGAGACAATATGCTCTACATGCTTATTACTCGTCCATTCAGGATCCAAGATGTAACCCAGGTATTTAGGGTGCTTCTCATAAGAGAGATTCTGGTCTTCCATCTTTAGCTTTGGCTGATAATTGTATAACTTTTTGTCGTTGGTAAAGAATGTGGCAATGGGTTTGGTAGGATTGAAACAAATTTTATGTTCCGAAGCAAATCTTGATAAAGCAATAAGGGTGAGTACCTTCCATTTTAATTCATCTGCCTTGACTTGCTTCCTTGGTGAGGCTTGCGTGCACCAATGACCCGGAGGGCTATGCCAGTGGTAGCTTGCTACTGGTAGAGTCAGCCAATGCCGGACAGGCCGAAGGATAGGTGCCAGACGGAAAGGAACACCACCACGAGCCAAGACAGACTTCTACCTTCACGGTGCTCAGATCCTTCGGATCAACAGAAGCTGTATCTCACCTCCACATCATGACCTCACTGACCATTATAAAGTAATAGATTCTAGAAGTGAAATTTATAAACAATAATTCTAATAATGAAAAGATATGTAAAGTGTTTTATTAAATAAAATCACTTTTGCAGTATTTAATAATAAGCCAACTTGAAAACATTTTAAAAGTTAACAGGAAATATCAGAATCCAGGGATGTTATTTTAGTCCTTTAATTATATAACATTTATTTCAATGCAGAAAAATTTATAATTTAAGCAACTGAAGTTACGTATAATTATTAAATTCCAAAATATTCAAATCAACGTAATAATACCATTTATATATTTTTCATCATGTAGTATTTTATCAATCATTTGTAATTTAAATCCCTAATAAATGTCTTCGATGCTTGCAGAAAGTGAATTCTTACCTAGTTAATAAAATTATGCTTACCGATTTCTATTTATAAGACATATTAAAAAAGAGATCAACCATTGCACTTGCTATCTTAAATTGCGAACAGATTTTGGTATATATTTCAAAGAAATTTTTACGTTTTAATAACATTAAAGATATCATATAAGAAAATTTAGTACTTTTCCATTATACCTCCATTTTTGATAATCGGAATAATTGGAAATGAAAAAATAGTAAATTATAGTCATATTTGCCTCATATATTGCTTAAAAATGTTTACGATTTCAGAAACTACGAAAAAAGAACACAAACATTTTATTTATATTTTATAAACTGAAGAATTATCGCTTATTGATAAAACTCATTTTAACGACAATATTTATTTCTGATGGAAACTATTTAGCAATTGCATCATTGATTGATTGCAAAACTGATTGATTTGTTACTGAAACTTAGTTCAAAATTAAGTAACGTGTCTCTCAAACTTGGCGTTTTTTTAGTCAGCAGATTTAAGAAACAAGAAACGCATTCCAAATAAATATTAGAATTGAAAATAACAATATACTGATTAAAAATGAAACAATAGTATAAAATCCTAATATATTCTATTACATAACGATATGTTAATCCTTTTATCAGAATAATAAATTGAGGTAACAAGAAATTCCTTCTCGGCATCTTCCAGTATGCCATGCCAGTACATTGATTTACCAATAATGCCATCTATTTTCAATATTGTTATAATGCCATCTATTTTTCTTCGTATTCTATCGTTGAACTTGATAACATTAAAAAATAATTTATATCCAAGCAATTTACCCATTTTTTGTAGTTTCCATACTATTCCAGAAAAATTTCAGTAATAACCTTTCCTCATATAGGTATTTTCTTGATTTTGAGCAGATATCTCATCAATGATTGAAAATGTGATGCCTTACCAACAGCTGTTTCACCATATACATTTTGACTGCATTTTAATGCAGTATGGGTGAATCCCTTCTAAAAAACAAATTCAAAGCATTTTCTGTTGTGAGTTTTATTCAGTGAGTAATGGTGGCTTTTGTATTTCATGATGACGATAATCATTGCTTATTTTATTATGTTCTAGATTATATCAATTCATTTTCATTGGATATCATTATGATGATATGATATCTACTTTTTTAATAATATTTCATAGGTCACCTATTAAGTTTATGAACTAAGCTTTATATTTTTGTATTGTTTAAATTTAAAAACAGATGCAATGCATTCGAACGAAAAAGTATAAGGTTTTTTTAAATATAACATATATTTGTCAATAAGACATTTTCTTATTATTTAGATATATTCTTGATTTTGTAATTGTTTTTTTTTAAATACCATCATTCAAAATTTAAGATTTATAAAAAAATCCATGATAAATAGTTGCAGTAAATTGGTTGTAATATAGTAGGAACATAACAATTGTACTTAAAGTTGTAAGAAAATATGCTTTAATATTATAGAAGTATACCATTTTTATGAATTTTTATATTTTTTACATTTTTAATTATTTATGTTTGAATGAATTAAAGAAAACAAAAAACCTTCAAAATGCAATGTAGTAATTACTTTAATTAATATTCTTTAGTTAATAATAGTATCTCAATTCTTCATTTTACAGTTATTCTTTTAGAATACAGTTTTTCTTTATCTCTGTAAAAACTATAGTAAAAATTTGGAGTGCCTTATATATTTTTACAAAAATAGTGCTTATTATTATTTCAAAAAATAATACCCAACGAAAAATTTGAAGCAAAAGAAAGATTCTCGTATTGATTTTCTATGAATTGTTGCTCTCTTTAGGATATGAAGCATTAAATTTGTCACATCCATATGTTTTGAAAGAAAAAAATATAAATAAGAAAGGGACATCAAATTCTCCTATGTACTATATTTTCCAGACTAGGGAATTTTTTGATGAGTAGCCAATGGCAGTAGAAAAATTGGTGATCTATGAAGCGTCAGATTGTCTATCCTTCCTACCAGGAATTCAAAGCGAAGAGATATTGCTGAAATTCTTAAGCATTTTTGTTGTTTGTATTTATATAACCTGGACTTCTTATCTAAGATAGATATATTGTGCTAAGTTTTCAAAAGATTAATAATTTTACTTTAAGAGATTGAATTGAATTATAAAAAAATGAAAAAACAAGGATAATATCGAATTATAAGTCAATAATTGGATTAAGATTTTGTCAATTTATAATGAATAAAAACTTTAAAAATAAATCATTTGAATTTAGATAATAGTTCTCTGGAGAAAAATACTACAAAAGTGCATAAAGTTTTTAATACACTGCTGGTCACCGAAAATCAGCACCCTGAATGAAGCATGCAAATATCATGCAATTTACAGCATGCATTATGCAGAGGTGAGGCATGCAAATGATTAGAATTGCAGCGTATACGCACATCAGGAGCACCTATGCTGCCACTTCAAAGCGATATTTAAGGCTTGGAAATTTCAATGATTTCAAGCTCGGCAATTGTGTTCGTTTGTATTATTTTCAAAAAATATCAGTTATGTCTCGTAGAAAATAGCTATCTTTTTTGATCAGGTATCCGAGTTCAACAGAGGAAGGACAATGGCCTATGAAGATTGTGGATTATCCTTTAGGGAAATTGATAGTCTTGCTGGATGAAACCAAACAACTGTAATGCGTATATGTGACTGTTGGATGCAGGAGTATACGTCGGACCAACGTGTTCGATCGCATCCACTTGAGTGCACTACTTCACGTGATGATAGGCAGATTATGAGCATGGCCGTGACGAGCATGGCGTTTGCCAAATCAGGAACCATAGCAGATCGCATTTAATCTGTAACGCATCATCAAGTATTTACGCGTACCAATCGACGCCATTTACAGCAGAGTGGTCTGTCCACAAGACGTCCATTTCTTTGTCTACTCTTGATGCAGAACCACAGAAGTCTCCGCCACCAATGGTGTGATGAAAGAAGGATGTATATGGCAGAAAGGAATGAAATTGTTTTCACTGACTAGTCACGCTTCTGTCTGCAACACCACAATGGTGGCATTTTAGTCTGGAGACACCGTGGAGAGAAGATGCTGAACAGCAGCGTTATGCACCGCCACACTGGTCCTGCACGGGATATATTGGTATGGGTGGTATATGATATCAATCTCTCACTCCTCTAGCATTCATTGCCAATACTGCGTAAACAACCAACGCTACATCTCCGAGGCGTTGGAGCCAGAGGTTGAAGGATGCCAGACCTTACCTTCCGGGCCTGCCCATCACCACTTAACCTCTCAGATGATGATTAAAGCAAAGACAATTGCAGCACACTTCCTTAATTTTGTAAATTTTTGCTTTATTTTTCATATTGTCTGTTACACATCTTACTGTATTTAGCCTAGAATTTTGTTTTTCATGTTTTTTCTCTTATAAGTAAGAATCATTATATCTTTTCTAAGCTGGATTTCTCAAATTAACGAGACTTGTTATGTCAATTCTGTACTTGTTAAATTTTTATGAATGATTCACTCTATCTCTAGTATATCTAACTATTTCGTCGCCTACTCTATCTTTTTTTCTTTAATGTTTACCTTTGCCGATTTTCTTTTTCATGGAATTATTGTATCTTATTCCTGTAATATGTGACCAAATGTTTTTTTTTTTTAAATATTTCACTTTAATGCAAATTTGTTAACCAAATTTAAACTAAAATAGATGCTGCGGTTAATAGTAATCTCAACCACCTTTTATACTTATTTAATCTCCTCTGCTTTAATTTACACATTACTTATGTTTTCATCTTTAATTTTAAATTTTTCCTCTCTTATGTACTGAAATATAATTTGTTCCAATGAGCCTCTTTCTCTGACATGTGTCACAGATATAGGCTTGAAAGTCCAACATTGTTTTCATTTTTAGTCCTCAACTACGTAGTCAAGTTCTGGATCTCAGCGGGCACCTGGCACTTCGTGCGAGGTGTTTATTCCTCAAATTTGAAGAGGGGTGGAACCTGATAACCGATAGGTACAGACCAGGGCCTCCTCTTCTCGTTGTTGTTGTTGTTGTACCCCAAGAACATATCCAAAGTCTCTTTGAATCAATGCCAAGGCGTGTGACAGTGATCTTCAACAATCCTGGCTACTCTGGCTACTGATTTTTGCAGGAACGACACTTCACATAAGTCTATTAATCTAATCATTTGATACTTGGTCAACATATTATCAACAAAATATATTTTGTTATAAAATCTCTTGTCTTTCTTGATGTTGTAATTTGGGTGGCCAGCATTGTATATTAAACTCAGTTGTTATTTTTTTCATTTTTAAAAATGCTACAACTTCTAGCTAAACAACTTCAACATAAAGTTTGCCCACAATGATAATGAAGAGTATGTGTTAAATTTCCTATTTTGAAATAAAAATCCCTGTTAAATTATTCTTAAACTTGTTAAGTTAACTGTCCATGCTAAAAAGTTAGAAGAAAAATACGCCTAAAAATTGATGTGTGACAGATAGATGTTAGATATCGCTTAGAAATGTCTCTGTAAGTATCAGTAAAAAATTCGAAGTTTCTATTATTTTTCAAAAATATAATCATATATTGTTTCTAAAATTAATATCAATTACTAATTTTAAGATTAAAATTTGATAAAAATCCTCTTCAATTTGAATATTACACTACTGGCCATTAAAATTGCTACACCAAGAAGGAATGCAAATAACAGAACGATATTTATTGGACACATACATCATAGTAGAAAGAACAAGTGATTAGAATTACAGAAAATTAGGATGTAAAGATCTTGAGAAATCAGTACCCACAGTAGCTACCTCTGGCTGCAATAAAAGACTTTATCCGCCAAACCATGGAGTCAAATAGAGATTGTATGGCATGTACGGAGATCTCAGTCCATGCAGCTTCAACAATACCCCACAGTTCATAGACATTAGTGGATGTTGAGTGATGGCATGCCAATCGCTCGGCAACCATTGACCACACGTTCTCAATTGGTGACAGATCAGGAGAAAGTGCTGATCAGGGTAACAGTCGTACCTGTTCTGAATCAAGGAAGTTCAAAACAGTAAGGGCAACATGCGGTCGTGTATTATCCTGTTGAAACAAAGCATTAGGGAGACCTCGAAGATAGGGCAGAGCCACGATCTTTAACACATCGGAAATGAAACGGTTGCTATTCAAAGTGCTGGTAAATGCGAACAAGAGGTGATCGAGACGTGTATCCAATGGCACCCCATACGATCACTCCAGCAGTTGGGCCAGTATGGCGATGTCCAATGCAAGCTGGCAATGCGCGTTCTCCACGATGCCTCCCAACACGGATGCGGCCATCATGGTCCTGTATACAGAACCGAGATTCATCTGTAAATATGACGTGATGCCCTTCCCGCGTCCAGGTTCGTCGCTGATCATCACCATTGAAGGCGCTTCTGTCTGTGATGCAGCGTCAATGGTAGCCGAAGCCATGGTTGCCGTGCAGACAATCCATGCTGCTGCAAACATCGTCGAACTGTTCGAGCAGAAACTTGTTGCCTTGCAAATGACTCCATTTCTCGACTCAGGGTTCGTGACGTGGCTGTGCGATCCCTTGTAACCATGCGGATAAGATGTTTGTCTTTTCTTTTGTTAGGGATGGGGGTCGATGAGATCCTGCATGACGTTCCGTATGATTGTCCTGAACCCATCGATTCCACATTCTGCTAACAGTCATGGGTTCTCGACCGACGCGAGCAGCAATATTGCAGTACGATTAACCGCAATCCCGGTAGGCTATAATCCTTCCTCGATCAAAGTCAGACACGTGCTGACAGGCATTTCTTCTTCTTACACGAGGCATTACAACAACTTCCTTTGCCTAAAACAACGTTGAAACGGAAATTGAGTATGAGAAAACTGCTGTCAAATCTCTGGTTTTATACACATTTTAGATGTCGCTACTGTCGCCTGCTTTGTAAGAATGCGCTGAAAACCTAATCATTTGCATATCACAGCAAGTTCTACCTGTCATGCAAATTTCACGTGTGTGGTGTGCCGCTTTCTTGGTGTAGCAATTTTAATGGCCAGTAGTGTAGTTGAAAGCACAGCAAAACAAAAAAGAATATTTCAGTAAATCTATAAACACAGTGCGTGGCTCGCCACGAATTCGGCACATCGCGCATTTCTATCAGGGAAGCATGGAAAATCCATATATTCACTAAGTTACACAAATGGAAGAGAGATTCTGATACGACGTTGATGTGCGCAGGCACTTTTGAAAACAATCATTACCGGAAATGAGGGGGAACATTGCAACAGATTTTATTCTTTTCATTTAAGGTACTGTATGAATATGAATAATTCATTATTTATTTCTATTAATAGGATTGAGAGAGTTCCTGGAAAATGTCGGCTGTAAAGGTTTTTATGACAGTTGACTAGATTTAACTGCAACGGAGGACAGAGTGCGATGTTTAAAGGACAGCAGCTTCTTTCTTGGCGTGAAAGCCGTCTTACTCATTTCCCTGAGCACAGCAATGGGAAAGATTCCATTAGGAACAACCCTTTTTCCTGTAACTGTAGCCACTTAAGAAGATCGAAACAGACGAGTATAACGGAGGAATGGAAATCACTTTGTGAGTCAATGCCTTGGAGGGCAGCTTTAGTTTCTGATCAGAAAACCCCCTATGAAAACAACCCTATACGAGATTGTATATTTAAGAAGGCTTGATAAAGTCTGTTTCACTGTCGAAGGTGGATGCAAAATTGCCGATGGGCACAACATTCACTTAAAGTAACAGAAATCAGTACAAGCATCACAATTTAGAAATAAGCTATGTTGGTTGGTGGGTGATATTATGTATAATGTTACCAAATAAACTGTGTTTAAGGACACCTGCATCAATTAAAAAAACTTTTGAACAGACACGTTTTGAAATCATTGAAAAAAAAACGATTATAATATTATAAATATTTGTTTTTTATTTATTGTGATATAATAAACAAGGTAGAAATTTGGAATTTAAAGAAGGATTTCTTCTATTTTTGTAATGTTTTATCCTTAGTTTTAAAATTAGATTTAAAAACCAAGCTTGATACTTAAAGAAAAATTGTCTATACAGACATTTAAATGTCAAATGATATTTAAAATGATTTACAATTCTAGTGAATTTCTAAGTTTTTAATTTGCTTAATTTAATATGTTTTCTTAATTTCAGTGTCACGATTTAATCGTTAACTGATTTGATCAAAACAAATATAAAATTCATTTAAAAAAAACCTTGAATATGAAACCTTTTTTTTATCAAAATAAATAGCAGCGATAATACTAGTTATCATGAAAAATAATGGATTTACAATAGAAAAGAATATAGATAGAAACAGATGCTTTTAAACATCGTATTAAATGGAAAGAAAATTATTGCAAAACATAATAATTTTATAATACAGTTGAATATTTTTAAATCAATCTAATATTTTGTAAATAATTGAGAAATTGAAGCAAAATTTTACAGAAAGTTAAATTTTTGTGCAATCAATCATAAACGTGTTAATCTAGACTGAATAAAAACATAAATGATTTATCAATAAATATTATTTATGTAAAATTTTATATTTGATTAAATGAATTTGGATGCTTAGTAACAAATTTTTATACAGAAAAGGAGATTAGGATATGACTCAAATTAAGAAACGAGTTTCATTATTTTTAGATACAAATGACAACATTTATTGCACATTTTAAAAAATTTTACTTAAAATATAATATATATGAGCTTTTAGTTTTTTTTTGTGGACTTCAGTAACTTTATTAAGGAATTTTTCGAGCACATTTTTTTAACATTATAAAATACTGATAAATGTATATAATTTTCTCTTATTAATGTAATTAATGAGGATTTTAATTAATTATGGTTCAATTATGTACCACAAGTACACATTTAATTCAAATGTTTATTTCTGATGATTTTAAATCAATCATGCTATATACCACGCATATTTTACTTAAATTATAATAAACAAATTCTAAATAAATATCTCAACAAATTGGAATGATAAACTAGGAAGCATTTAAGTAATTAATTGAGGGGAATGTATTTAGAGATACACAAATATACTAGCTTATGCAAGAAATAATACCTGAATGAGATACATACTATTCCAAGCTCACATTTTCTTTTAATAACATTATTGGATACATTTTTTATCAGAAGAAAAAGAAATTCCTATATTTACTGGGAAATTTATTTAAAATGTTGTTTTATGACTGTTTTTTCTTTTAAGTTTCAAAATGAAAAGAAATTATTTTTAAAAGAAAATAACGAATGTTTATTTCCTTTTCTTTGCAAGATAAATTAGAATACCTACTTAAAGTTTAAACTAAGCAAAGAAATTGCTTAAAAAATTTCATATGTATTTATTCAGCATTTTCCACAATTCTAAATTTATGGATCCTTATATCTTTAGAGATTCCTTGATCTTTAGAATTTCATAAATTGAAAATTAATTTAATTGTATGATTGCAACAAAGAAAAATGGGAAATGTAAACACCAAAAAGAAAGGAATATTACTGGTTGTTATCCACTGCACATCGCCTCCCCAATCATTTTCCTGGTCAGTTTTGAACGGCCGCAAGTTCATTCGAAAGATTTCCGGTTGAGTGCTATCTTGCCAAGTGAACCAAACGTATAAGGGATATCAACTAGAAGAAAACCGATTTATATATCACTTTAAGGATTTAGGCTTCACTAAGAAAAGCTATGGTTACCTCAAGCATTTTCGGACGAAAAATAGCTCATCTCAGTAACTTGGAAAGACACAGAATACTGAAATCCGATTACTTTCTTCTGATATCCTCCCATGAAAGATAAACTTCTAAGCATCCAGGCATTAAGAAATGAAAAGCTTTTTACTATATATATATATATATATATATATATATATATATATATATATATATATATATATATATATATATATAGATAGATAGATAGATAGATAGATAGATATAGATATATAGATATATATACATATATATATATATATATATATATATATATATATATATATATATATAGATAGATAGATAGATAGATAGATATAGATATATAGATATATATATATATATACATATATATACATATATATTTGTGTATAGAAAATACTCTTTAAACTTAAAATAAACTTTTTCACAACATTAGTTATTTGAATGATATTATGATATTAAATATTTTCCTGATAATTTGAAATGCTTACCTTTGCAGAGTTAAAACTGTTGAAAGCTTGATTGCAATTTGTGCATAATGCAAAATAAAAGGAAGCTCTAAATTTATGATACATTTATTTGATTGTTTCTAGAAGAAAGGATTTTAAACCTCACTGACAGAAATGAAAAAAATGGTTTCTTCAAGAGCAAAATTATTGTATTTTGGGCTTTAGTGGAGAAATTCGTAGACTGAATGAATAAGAAAGCATCATAAAAGAGGAATTCTTTTAAAGAATAAAAATTAAATTCTAAATTCTTTAAAATGTTTAAAATTAATAGCTTATAGTGTTGTAGAACATAAGAAAAACATTCAACAAAAATTAATTTTTTAAGAATAAATATTTTACCATTTTGTATGATGCATGACAAAATCTACATAACTAGGGTTGGAGAACATTATTTATTTTCTTGTAAAAGCCGTGTGATTAAAAATAATAAAAAATGGATGAATGATAGAAACCCATTAAAAAAACATCATCATACTGAATGTTAAACACGTCTCTTATAACTAAATATTCAAGTTATTGTTTCTATAAACACTTATAGTGAACTAATATTATTAACAAAATACATTCACAAATACCAAAAACAAATTCCCTTGTATATTTTCTGTAGAATTTAATTTTTAATACAAAATAAGCTTATGGCAAATGATGTTATGGCTAAAAATATTCAATAATTTAATTAAGTATCTCTGGTGATATTAACAAGTCATTAATCAAAATCATACCTAATTTTGAAAATTCACGTAAACTTGATAACCTCTTTTTTATTAACAAAGTTACAATAATGAAATTACTGCGATAGCAAAACATGTATACTATTTTTGCTACAAATTAACTGCTTCTAAATAAAAATCATAAAATAAATAGAAAACTAAAAAGCAAATGAAAAGTATATTTATTTACTAAACATATTGGTTTTTGCTGATGAGATTCAACAGCATAATACCACGGTCATATATTGAATACCAAAAGATTTAAGAAATATATTGTTTATTTAAAATTGTTTATTTCATGTTTTAAAAGTAATGAGAGTATTTGTTATTATAAAAATAGAAAATTTATTTCAATCTATATAACACTTTTTCATTAAACTTAGTCTTTAAGTTTATATATTTATAGGACACAATATTTTTTAATTACAAATTTAACAAAAACTGTAAAAATGTTCTATTTAACAAAAGAAAGAACTCCTTTAAATAAATTAAAAATATGTGTTGATATGTTATATTGTATTTATCAATAATATATACATTTGTAGAAGTGATTTTACTTTGCGATAAAGTTTCGCTATAGCATTCTAAAAAAGGGAAAGCTACTATTTTAAAAAAAATACTGATATTTTAGAGATGATGTTGCAACTCAATAAAAGTTATGATTTTTTTATAAACTAATTTAAATAAAAATATTTTTAAAGATTAAAGAAAACTTTTAAATTAAAATAATTATCATTAATCTTTAAAAAATATTTATCAGGAATTTTTAAATTATGAACACTGAATTTATTTTTAAAGGGACATGTTTGGAAATAAATTTCTTTATCAGAGATATCTGTTTTCTTACATTAAAAGTAGAAATATGAAAACATAAAAAAGATTATTTAAAGTGTTTAATGTGTTAGCATGCTAGTTATTCATTTTATTTGCCTTTTCCATGAGAAAATATATCAGGTTAATTTAAATCCAGGATAACTCGGTGATGTTAATGTGGAACTTTCATGTAATCATTTAAATTGTTTCATATACTTTTAGAACACAAGTATAAGATTTAAATACACGAAGATAACAATTTATGCATCAAAGAAACTGTAAAAATATTTGTTGCGAAATAGGAAACTGTAGGCAACAATTTTGTACTTATAAATAAAATAAAATGAGATACAAACTTTGACTGCAGGAAGAAATCATTGACTAGAAAATGGACCAAAGTTTGTCAGATGTTATTTGTTATCTATAAACCTGAACTTTTGCTCAGACAGTTTCAAATATCCGTAAGTCCAGCAGAACTTTTATCATGAAACTAGTATCAAATCCAGAAAACCTAACACCGAAATATTATTAATTGGAAGGAAGGTGATTCAAAAATCACGTAATACTTTTAAAAGCAGCGGAGAAAGTTGCGTTTCTTTTAGTTTAAAATTTCATGGCGTAAAATGGCTTTTCTTTTTAACTTACAAGAATAAAAATACGGAACCTGAATTACTATTTTTACCAACCACCGAGATATATAATTCATAAATGGAAATTTTCTGTTGAGATTTTAGTGCGAATAACAAGCAACATGTTTCAGAATAAATAACCTATTTAATATTGTATTAATTATAACTATACATAATTTATTATTTAAAAAAATAAGTAAATATTTTTATTTATATGGAAATTACTTTTATAATTGTGCTTTCAACAACAAACACTCATAAGCTACATTTAAATATACTAATACGGTTATTGTTATATATTTTCAATAAAATACAAAATTTTAAATCCAGCATAATAAGTCACTATTGATTAATATTTACCATAAATTTTTCGGTTAAAATATTTTTCAGGGAATGTTAAATTATGAAGTCAAAATATATATTTTAAACAATCAAGCGTTCAAATGAACATGGAGAAATGAGGAAAAATTTGACATTTAAATTTTTACAATCAATTCACGAATACATTATTTAAAAACTAAGCAATGATTATATTAAAAGTAATATTTGCATGACATTTCTTGATTGACCTTAATCAGGGAATTTGAAAAATATTTTTAATTCTATTTTGAAAGCGTTATCCACAATTTACGGCTTATTTTTATTTAAATTTTTTTACACTCTATATTAATTTTTAAAATAATCTTTTTTTATTACAAAGTTTTATTATGTATAAATTTGTTTTTTAAAAAATTCTTGTGTAAACAAATGTTACTTTATTGATAAAATTTGAACTTAGATGTCTAATAAAGTTCCAATTGTCTTTTTATAATTTTATAGAATTATTTTAAAGTACATACATACATTTTGTATATTAAATGAATGATACTGTTTTGAAATCAATTAAATTCATTAAGCAAGAAGTTTAGAAAAATGATAAAATAAAGACAAACATTATTATTGCTTACGTATGATTTTGTTGTGTTAATTCTTAAAAGTAAAATTTTTTCTCAATATTTATAATTATTTATAGCTTTGGAATTAAAGTCAGAGTGTAAGGTATAAAAGTTAGTATATTAATGAAAGTAACATTTTTTTTATTTACTTTTGAAAATGAATGTGCAAAAATTTTTTTTAATGTATAAGCTCTATATATATATATATATATATATATATATATATATATATATATATATATATATATATATATATATATATATATATATATATATATATATATATATATATATATATATATATATATATATATATATATATATATATATATATATATATTCGTTATTATATATTAGTATAGTTCATTTGCATGGCTGGCCATCTCCCTCCTGATGAAGACGTGGTTCCTATGCCTTCTTCTTATCTTTTGCATCATATATTTTAGTATCTTTTCAATTTATATATCTGGTTTCAATTTTCTTCATTTTTATCTTATTTATATAGGCAAATCTTTCTTTAGCTGCTTTTGCCCTGGCTGGATTTCCTATAATGTATTGTAGTTCCTACATTATATATTATGTGTGTTATATTTATTACTTTATATATGTTTTTGCTTTATATATATATATATATATATATATATATATATATATATGTATATATATATATGTATATATGTATATATATATATATATATATATATATATATATATATATATATATATATATATATATATATATATATATATATATATATATATATATATATATATATATATATATATATATATATATATATATATATATATATATATATATATATATATATATATATATATATATATATATATATATATATATATATATATATATATATATAATCTCTTCTTTTTGAGAAGATGTCCACTCTGCTGCAACACTCTGTGAAAATAAAAAAAAAACAGAATATAAAGCAATAAAATTTTTACTGTAAATATTCTGAAAATATATTTGAAAATACAGCACTTATAAGGCCGTAAGTTATTAAAAAAGAAAGAAATATAGAAAAGATAAACTTATTCAATTTAATTACAAAAATAGAGCCTCCAAGATATTCATCAATAACATCGCAGGAAAAAAAACAGAGAAAATTGAGTTGGTATTGCTATGTAAATCAGATAAAATTTTATGTGTAACACTTGTTTCCACATATTTAGACATTATTTCACAATATTATCCACATGAATAAGGAGAATCCAGCTAAACTATTTTTAAGCTTACAGTATTTTATCAATGTACAGTCAAAGCAAAACAAGCCAAGCACTTGAAATATTAATAAAAAATATATATAGTTCAAGGATTATATACTTCAAATATATATTGTTCCCCACCATGGCTGAGAATGCCAATAATAATGTTGATTTTAATTCCCAATTAATAACTCCTAAAATTTGAATACTGACATTATGAAAACTTTTTACTAAATTAATTGATTTCAGTTTTTTCCTTTAAAAAGGAGGAATAAAAATTATTATGCATATTGATTGTAACATTATATGCATATTAAACGTTATAAACATACATATATTAACACTAAGAAGCAAGTGAAAAATTAACATTTATTCATTTTAATCATTGTTTGATTAAAACTAGAGAAAAATAAATGGCTTAGTTGAAAGTAATTTTAATTGAATGCCTTAATAGAAATTTTAAACACCTGGCTTCCGAAATTCTATTAAAGATTTAAATAGAATCTTAAATTTTCAAGATTATAATACAAGAATATTATCAATTTATAACATACACTTGTATTTTATAGTTTAAAAAATCAATCTCTGATATAATAAATATCAATAATAGTTAATAAAATACATATCAAATATTATCAAATTTTTGTTTTTTACAAACGAACAAGGATTACAGATAAGTAAGTTTATAAAAATCATAGCAATAAGGATATATATTGAATTTTAAATCAAATTCCCGATATTGAATATTTCTACAATATTGTATGCTGAATCTTATGAGTTTGGAATTTAAAGCTTTTCTTTTTACAAGTGATGTATACCCGATTGATGAAAAACATAATGAGAATTAATTAAAAATATTTAATAATTTTGAATGCATGTCTTCTAATTGTTGCCCAGTTTACCCTCATCACAAATAATTTAAATAAAAACAAGTTTTAAAGTCTTTAAAATGAAATTATATAAATTATTTATAAGTAGAAATTTTTATAACTTTTTAATTCCTATTTTATACAAAGCGTGATATTTATAGTTAGTCCAATATTTCAAGGGATTAAATTATTATTTTTGGGCTATTTTTCACAGGTACAATTTAAATTTTAGTGGGGAGATATTAGAAAAACTACGAGCCTAAAAATTAATACCCACTTGTTAATATTTCTTTTCACATTTCAATAGATGAAGTCATAGTTTGTTACTTTGTTTTAAAAAATATTAACTACATTTTCTGGTTAATATTATTTGTAATTACAATTATTGGCAAATAGTATACTAAATACATTTAATCATATAAAAATTAAATTAATTTATTTGTTAATTTTATTTAAAATATTAATTATTTTTTAATTCAAATAATTTAAAACTTCGCAGAACGAAAAAATATATTATCCGATTGTAATTAATTTGGAAAAATATTATAATCATACGGAAAAATATTAAGGTAAAATTTATATATATGTTTAGATGTGGTCATTGGTCGGGACTACATCTAGCATAGAATACCTATTAAAATAGATATTCTTCGTCAAAATTATAACTTTTAACAGGTATGAATTTTTAAAAATGGAAATAAAATAAATAAAAATTCATAATTTTTATTTACTGTTAAATATTTTAAGAAAATTAAAACGAATATTATAAATAAGTAATATTTTTGTATTCTGTAGTAAGTATATATATATATATATTATATATATATATATATATATATATATATATATATATATATATATATATATATATATATATATATATATATATACAGTATATATATATATACATATATATACACAACAGATTAAGCAGCTTCCACACGTTGCCAATGTTGATCTGGTGTCCTTTTCCTGGTGTCCAATCCTTTTGCTGATAGAAAACTTGTGGTCCATGGTTGATCAACGATAGACCCAGATGAGAAGCTGGAGAACTCATCTGGGTCTATCGTTGATCAACCATGGATCACAAGTTTTCTATCAGCAAAAGATACGGAGAGTGAGCATGCCAGGGAAATTATTCAATCTGACGATTGACGAAGAATCCTTGGGCAATGCGTGACAGATGTGGTGACACATTATCCTGTTGAAATATGCCTGTGGGCAAGCCCTAATAGTAAGGAAGGACAACTGGCTCCAACACTTTGGAAACGTAGCTCTGACTGCTTAAAGTACTGGCAATGCGTACTAAAGGAGTGCAAGAGTGATATTTAGTACCGCCCCATACTTGCCAGTTCAGTATTATCTCTAAACGTTGTGTCCAGACTTGAATGGGACCCTCGTGGTGTTGCAGACAGAAGCGTGACTTAACAGTGAAGACAATTATTACATTCTATTCTGGCATGTACATCCTTCTTTCATCTCACCATAGGTGGCAGAGACGTCTATGGTTTTGCGTCAAGGGTTGATGGAGCAATGAACGTCTTGCAGACAAACCAAACTGCTGTAAACGGCATCAAATCGTACGCACAGACATAGACATACGCAATGGAACACTTAGTCTGTACCTTAGGTTATCAGGTATAGCTCACGAAATTTGAAAACAAAATTGAATTTCAATAGGTCTCTAAAATTTGAAATTAAGAAATTGACAGAAATATAACATCAACAACAAAACATTTCCAAAATTTTCACTGTGGGAGATAACATGAGGTAAATATTGCAATAAAATTGTTGAAAAAGATTATCCTAACACTCCATGTAACCTTGGTAAAAAATTCAAATTAATTATCTTGATGATGGTCTTAACAGACGATATAAGCAGTTTATAACACAAATATGCAAGCAATATAATTAAGTTTAAGTAGAAGAGTATAAAAAAGAAAAAATAATAACTGGGATAGATTTTCAATAAGTACTAGCAACTCCCTCATGCTTTAACTGGGTCCTTTAATGTAACATTGCATTTTTCGCAACACCAAAGGACTTCATTGTCTACACACAGATAGTTAAGATTACATATGCATGAATGGCATCTTATTGAACATTAAACGTTTGCTGTAGGTGATAAACTGTAGAATATTTAAAGTATAATAGAATATAATATGCTGATTCAGTTAAAATTTTGCAGCAGCTCAGTCTGTGCACTGTAATTACTATGATTAAGAAAATTATTGAACAAAAATATAAATACAATACAACAAATAGTAAAACTGCTTCAAAAAGTGAATAAAATATATAGCAAAATACTTTATAGACACTCTAACATTACTAGAAATGATGATAAAAATATTGCACTATAAAATTGCTAAATAGGGTATTTCTGATGACTCAAAGCAAACTTGAATACAAACCCCCAGATTTATATATAGTGGTTAGACAGAGGGAAATGTTATATCACATGACGTACCATATGAATATTGTATTAGAAAAAGAGCAAATATATACTTATAGTTAAGTTTAAATATGCATGAATGGTATCCTATTGAACTTTAACATTTGCTGCAGGTGATAAACTGTAGAATATTTAAAAAATTACAGATTGCAATCTGCTAATTCATTTAATATTTTGCAGCAGCTCAGTCTGTTCACTGTAGTTAGTACGACTAAGAAAATTATTCAACAAAATATAATTACAATACAATGAATAATAAAAAGGCTTAAAAAAGTTAATAAAATACATAGCAAAATATATTACAGACACTCTAACATTACTAGAAATAGTAATGAAAATATACTGCACTAAAAATTCTAAATAGGGTATTTCTGAAGACATAAAGCAAACTTGAATATAAACACCCAGTTTTATATATATAGTTGTTAGATAGAGGGAAGTGTTATATATCATGACGTACCATATGAAAATTGAGTAAGAAAAAGAGCAAATATATACAATACATTGATATATATACATAAATAAAACATATACTAATTTTGCTATATTACACAATACATTATTTTATCACATAAAAAACCTGCATTGTCTGTTCACAGTTTATAATAGTTTACAATGTTTATAGAGAGAGAGAGGGGAATATTATGCAAAATTACACATTAAAATTACTAATTGATAAACTATGCTAGGATATTAAATATTGCACATTACGTTGTGCTGAGTCAATCAATATTTTTCAGCAACTTAATCTGAATAATTATTATTATCAAAATAATAAAAACTAATTGCTAAACAAATACAATACCTAATAATATTTTATCATAAAAAGTGGAGGAATACCTTACAATAATTTTTATCCTTTACCAAATTGTTCTTATGACGAAATCCGCTCCTCAGTTATGGCATTAGCCTTACAGAGTTCGGATCCTTTTTCATAGATAAAGGTGATTATGTTCTTTATCTTATGCAGAAGAGGTTTTGCTAGCATAGCAGAGAAATGGAATAAATTCCTCCGAGTTTTTAAGCGCTTTTAGGTGCCATTGTTTCGTAAAATCACATTCAAACAAGTAATGAACAAGGGTCCCAAAATGACCTTAAGAGCAAACACTGTTTGGAGCCATACCCCTTTTGTTGAGATACTCCGGTGTTGGAGTATGTCCAAAAAGAAACTGTGCTTCTTTATGGTCCTTGACAAGGAAATCAAGAGAGACAGAGGGTTTAGGGCTGTATGTCCATCTACATTGTTCTGCCTTATTATATTCTTGTTGCCAGGCCATTAGTAAATGGTTGCGTAATTTAGAAATCAAGTATAATTTGGGCCATTTTAATCTAATTTTTTGCATGCTTGAGCATGCTTTGGCAGCTTGTTTTGCCAATGTGTCAGCTCTTTTATTACCAGTATGTCAGACATGAGCCTTGATCCATTGAAGACAAATTTGCCTGAGCAATTGTTAAATTTCCTGAGTTGATATTGAAAGTCTTGAATCAGTGGGCTTCTGTGATGTGGGTTATAAATTCCCAAAACAGCTGATTGGCTCTCTGACCAAATCACTGCCTTGTATAAATTATTTTCGGCTATATATTTTAAAGTTTTATCAATCGCAACCAATTCTGCTGGGAAAACACTGTTAGCTTCGCCTAATTGTCCCTACCAATGACCACTCACCTGTCCATTTTTGAAAATGCAGAAAGCTGCTCCCACTTGCACTTCTATTCTTGAACCATCAGTGAAAAAGTGTTGGTGATACCTTGGCACTGTGTAGGGTTCAAAGTGTGAACCATTATCCCTTCCATCTGTGTTGCTAGGTGGAATAATGTTTTGCAGGGAATTTCAAAGTCGTCTGGGTTATAAATTGCATCATGAAAAGTGATTTTTTCTTGATGTTGAAGGATGTTAGATTCAGCAGCTTCTAGTTGAACCATTAAATGTAATGGAAAGTTCCATTACATTAACTCCTGCCAAGATGTTTAATGCTGCCGTAGAAGTCGTGCGGAAACATCTAGTGATAGTTAAGGTGAAGTGCCTCTGCAAACTGGATAGTTGTATGACATTTCTGCTTGTCATTGGTTCCGCCCAGACTGCTGATCCATAGCATATCATTCTTTCAATTATGGTTTTATAGCAAATTTTAAGAATTCTGGCACTTACACCATAATTTCTATTCGTTATTCGTCTTGGGCTGTTTACAATAGCGATAGTCTTTATCTTTTGTTGCCTGAAATTACGGAGCCATGATAGTTTGCAATCGAGAATTACTCCTAAATATTTCATTTCCTTAACTGTTTTAATGCTTCATTCACAAATTTCAATCTTTGGATATGATTTTAAGCACTTCTTGCTGCTGCCAAAAAAGATGGCTTAAGTCTTTTCTTTGGCGATAGTTAATTTATGCACCTTACACAAATCTTCAAATTGTGAAAGTGCAATATTGGCATATTGGCTGTTAGCTTTAACTGCTCTTTTGTTTTTGCCGAAACAATGAGCAGCGCATCATCGGCAAATGTTTGCAATGATGTGTTATTTGACCATTTCTGGAGAAGGAAATCATTAAAGTATATGTTCCAAAGCAATGGTCCCCCACAGGATCTATGCGGACAGCCTCTGTTATGGTGGTGTAGTACAAAACCTCCATCGTGTTTAATTAAACTGTTTCTATCGGTGAGAAAGTGTACTCACATCTTAAATAAATTGTTGGGACAGTTACGCTTGACCATTTTATCTAGCACTCCTGGCCACCAGATTATGTCAAAAGCGCTTTTGAGATCTAGGCTGATTACTACTTCTGTTTTTATTTTCTTCAATATTTATTATCAGGTTTTTCAAAGCATGCTTTGTTGATTTATTAGCTCGAAATCCAAACTGTAATTCACTCAGCTTCTTATTATTTTTGAAATGGTAACTCGTTCTTTCTACCAGTAACTCATACTTCAAAATATAAAATTTCATTTTTTGGTATCACTGAATAATTGTTCAGTAATAATGAATTTGATCCAAATAAGAATGGCATATTATGGAGCTCATAAAATAACAGCATAAAGTAACCTCTGAAATAGGTATATGTTATATCAGTAAGAATAAACATTGTTAGAAAAGGAAAAACAAAAAATTATAAAGCAAAATAAATTTATCCTGATTTCATCAGCACTTTAGAATCCATAATTATGATGTTCGCTAAAAGGTTTCTGTCAGGATAGCTGCTCTATTATTTGGTAACTTTATGTTGCCAATCTTTTTGTTTCATCTTATCAAACTTAGCATATTAGAATTCTACTTAAAATTAAATACACAAGATTGAATTTAATATAATGTTATCATTTATCTTTTAGAAATAAAATTATCACTTTGAATGTATCAAAATCAGTATATTTACAATAAATGTTATTGCAGCATATATTGAGCATAATTACTTTTGTTTTCTTTAAAATTTAAGAGTTGTTTAATTACACACATACAGAATAGTCTTCCGATTCTCTATAATATTTTTATCATATTACTGACATAATTTACATGAAATACATTTTTAACCATTTAAATATGCCTTTATGTATATTTACAGACTGACTAGAAATATCTTATCTACATGTATGGTATTCATTTAACTTCATCCATGAAATATCGTTTCAGAAGTAAAATGATCCCTTAAAATACATCAAAATCTGTATCAGTCCAATAAATGTAATTGAAGTATGACTCGAATACCATTCCTTTAGCATTTAATGTTACTTCTAATCAATAAATGCTGTACATGAATGAATGTTACTTCTAAGTAAACAAATCTGAAGTATTTTAATCATTTCTAAAACACATTATTCTTGATGAGTTCACTTATAAAAAAAAACTAAAGACCAATCAATTATTTAAGAAATAAATAAATTATAAGACACCATTATAAAATAAAGTATATTAGATTTAACAATTTTCCACAACTGAATTATTTGGCGAAGTAAGTCTTCTCCCTTCAGATGCATTGATAGTTTTGATGAATATGGTGATAACTTAAATTCTTATGGTATGATATTTGAAATGAAAATATATATTACTTGTAAAATAATATAAAACATTTCAGAATTTGAATATTGAGTAAAAGTGTTTATGACATATTTTGCTAAATTTAAATTGTATTTAATTGCTTCATTTTCCATAATTTATAGTTAATTATTTTAAGGTTATTGAAATTAAATTTATTCATGACTGCAAAAAATATAAAGTACTGTTAAATTATATGGAGTTTTGTTGTTGTTGCTACTAATGCCACTTAGACAAGGCAAGCTCGCTATGCCTTGGCTATGCGATTTTAATTCAATTGGGAGCGTCTTTCGTTTTAATAAGAGCACCATGAAGGTGAAAGTACGACTTTGCTCTACACACATGCCATAGGTACCCGTTTATAGGGTAGGCAACCCTTCACACCTCATTCATACAAGGAAAGGACAAAGACAGGATAGACAGAGAGAGAAAGTACATCCATGCCCGTACCGGGATTCGAACCCTAGGACCTCCTTATCTGCAGTCAGGTACGGTGACCACTAGACACGTTGGGCGGCTTGAATTTTCTTCTTTAACATACTTTCTATTATTATTATAAACTACATTTTAATTAAATATTGAATGATTTAAAAGTGGAATTAAAGTTAATCTGGAATTATAAGTGTCTCTTGAAAATTTTCAAGCAGTATTCATACATCATTTAACAGTTATCATAATGATATGTCACTGTCTAGGACAGAATTATTATCTCTTTAATTTGAGGAACTTAAATTAGTCTTCTCACACAGAGACATTTTAATTGGTTGCCTTGATATGTCAAAAATAACCAGATTGCAGGCAAGTTGGAAAAGTGTGAAATGAATTTAAAATCAGTTATTTGGAAAACCTCACTTTATTTTTAACACTCTGAAAAATAACAAAATGTTTTTTTGTAAATATATTTTTGTATTATATACATATATATGTATATATATACAAGGTTTTATTCATTAAAAAATTTCAGATATCTTATAAATAACTGAGTACTAACTTATGAAAAATGTGCTACCAAGGGAAAATTGAATTTTTTCTTGGTTGAATTCAGTTTTGCAATATTTATTAGACATTAATGAAAACTGCATGAATATCACAGGCTATGCAACAAGTTTACTATACAATTTCCGTTTGAAAACATTATTTTTAAACTTAGTTTGCGGTGCTTGCATAAAAATATCAATAAGTTATGTGTTTACTTTTGCATCTTGATAGGTTAAAATGATTTTCTAAGGAAATTTATAAATTTTAGAAAAAAGAAATAAAGTGCACTTTAAAAACTTAATGTCATTCAAAAAAAAGCTTATATGAATTCTTATAAAAAAAAGCAAATGTTGTTTCACAGCCACAAAAAATTGTCTTTTTAAGAATATAAATATTTTGAAGATAAAGGAATATACCTTAACATTCAGTACACTGCTATTAAGAAAAATGAAATTATTTAACGGGAAAATAAAATAGCAGAAAAAATTAAGACGTGATAGTATCTTTAAATTAAAACTTTAGTAATATATTTTACCATATGAACAAGAAGGATTTGCTTATTATAATGATTTAAAGCATGATAAATATATTGATGAATAAATCAATAAGTAACTGTAATTTCTAAAATGAGATAAGTTTCTTAAAATAATATATAGTCTACTCAAATAGTCTCTTAAATAATTATAGTCTACTCAATGCACTATTAAGTAATGCTACTGAAATTAAAGCATTTGAAGTTTGGTTTCTAATCAATGCTGAATCAAATATTAAATTATTTTTTTGAATGTTACATTTTATCTTTTGATCAAACAAAAGGGGAATATATGAAAAAATACTCATGTAAATACGAGTAATGTAATAATCAATCGAGGAACTATCTTGTGATTTAATCTGATTTATTTCCACATTTAGTTTATGAGGAACATTATTTAGTAGTCATCAAAACATTCCTATTAATTTTCAAAATATAACCAACTTATTTACACAATTATATTGTTCCTTGCTCAAGAAAAAATATGCATTTAACTTTTTTTCTGTTTGATATTTCCCTATCTTGTACTCTTTAAAATACTGTTTGGTTAAGTATTTAATACTCGTCCATGTATTATCTTCACTCTGGAATACTATTTAGAAGACTTATTTGTTTTCTCTGGTTGACCAGTTCTGATTTGCAAAATTTCTTGAATTCAAATAGGTGATTCAGTCAAGAAATATTAAAACCACTGAAATATGCTTCATTCTGTACTTGGGGTACTGTAACAGAATTTTTAGTTCATATCATTTGTACTTTACGTTGTGGGAAAAAGCATGATGGACATTGCAGCTCGAAACACGAATAACATAAGCAGATTATTTTACATTTCCCTAATCATTGTATTTTATGTAATTATATTGGTTCATGTTTCAAAATACTGTTTCACAATACATCATCAGTTTAAAGACACAGTTTATTCCTCATTCTGGCCTAAGAATATGCTCATGTAGAATCTACAGCAACCATCTAAAACATTATCAAACCATTCAAGTTCTAACCATCTTTTGTAAATTATTTCATAGAAGATTTGAAGTATGAACAATATACAGGAAATATGACTGAAGAAATTTACATTGTCTTCAAATCGTGGACTATAAATTCAATTTTTCTAGAAGAAGCTCTTGCATTTCATTAACCATATAAAATAAAAGAAATATTCATTAGTAAGGATTTAGAATGACAACTTGTCAGTTTTGATACAGAATGTGATTCTCAACATAAACCAAACTTAATTCATGAAATACTGAAATCGCTTTAACAATTACCAAAAGATAAGAGAAATTAACTCAGCTGGATTTTTACTCACGCAAGAATTCATGTCCATGAGGTTGAGGATTGAAGTAGAAGTGATGCAGTGACGATTACTGAAGCCCAAATATTTATATTGTCAATCTCAAAATTTGTGCGATTCCGTCTTAACGGAATTTCAATAACTTGAGTCTTAACTCAAGTAACATACTTTAAGCTTATATCAAAATCAATGCCACACTGTGTAATATGCAGATTCACAGAGAAAATTAACCATACTGTTTTAACCAATACTCGCTATAAACGAAACCATGGCACAGTTACATTATAACGAACCACGGTCCTTCCCTGCTATATTGCATCAGTATTAAAAAGCATAGGTCTATTCTTCACCTGTGTTTTGTTGAGGGTATATGAACTCTAATGTTGCTTAACGAACATATTGAAAGAAACCAGCTATTACACCACTTATCATTTTTCTAATTATTATTTTCTTTTAAGCTCTTTTCAGAGAAAAAAATAGAGGCTTTATAAAGCAATTTAAAATTCAGGGATTTGGTGTTTATCTCCAAAAAAGACAACGTACTCAGATTTGGGAGCTTCAAGAACATGAGATTCTGATTTCACAAAATAAAACTGTCTCCTCCAGTTATTTCAATAAAGAACAATTACACAAACACTAATTTTGATTTTATAATCGTATCTTATCAAGCAGTAATTTTCCCATTTTAACTGTATTTCATACAACTATCATATCTCTTTTTGCCATGTAAGAAACTATCGTATTTTAAATCTTCAGGTATACACTCAAAGGATGAATGTAAAAACACACTGCTATATATAGCTCCTTTTTAAGTAAATGTAAATATTGCAAGGCGTTAACCAAATAACTAATAGGTAAAGTACGCAGCTCTTTCAAGCCCCTAAATTATAAAAATTACGAATATAATTCATTTCAAATATTAATACTGTATTTTTTAACTTAAAAAGTCTTAATCGTTTAAAACTTCAGATTTTCACTTTTAATGAATTATTAATAATTTTATATAAAAGTATTCCATGCTCTGTATTTTACTTGCGAGTATTGCTTGACAAGTTATAGTTTGAATATCAGATGTTATTGGAATTTTAAGAAAAAATTAAAGCATCGCTATATTTTATGTAATTAAAGTCACTAGTTTACCTATTATCATGTATCTATACAGTTTTTTTTAATATAATATTTTGGGAAATTCCGTTACAGAAAATTAAGTGATATAAAATGAAATTAAAGTTTTAGCATTAATATTAATTCAATGATTATTTTGAAGTCTGAATCTAAATGCACAATCTCAAAAATAAAGTTATTTGTCATTATTTTCTTTTTTATTTATATTTTTATTTATTTATTTTTTGCTTTTAATTACTTTACTTCTGGTGATGTTAAGAATTTTGTTCTTTTTTGTCAAAGCGCAAAAAATGTCAGGTCCCACAGATTTTCAAAAAGAGCAAATTATAAGAACTCGAATAACTGGACAATGTGTCTGTGTGTTGGGCTTTTATCGAAGTATATTATTTAAAATTCTGACAATGTATGTACAGTTTGGGAAGACTAGCTCTGAAATGCAACATAGTTAAAGGAACAAAAAAAACATCAGGTATTTAAGCGGGTTATTATGTCCAAAATTGAAATATTTGCATCCAAAGTGTCGGCAGATCTTGATCAGCAACTGTATTTATGTATGTCGTTATTTACAGTTATGAGACTTATTTATAAGCAAAAAACCAAAAGCAAAATTGAGGGCTTTGCAAAGTGGTTTTACTTTTATTCAACATTCAGTATGTGTTGCTAGAGTAGTTTTTGAAAGTAAATGGCTTACGAATATTTTTTCATGTATTCAAATGAACAATTTGTGTTCATTTAGAGTTATCTTTATTTAAAAAATTAATTATTCTCTATAACAAATTTCTTTATGACATTATATTTTTCTTTTGACAGTTAAAAACTTCTAAATTATTAACCATCAAACTGAAAATTTATAATTACAGTTTAATGGGAATTTATAACAGTTTTAATGTGAATTTTTTTCTCTATTCCTTGAATAAATGAAATTAATTTTTGAAGTAAAACAATGGTAACATAAATTTTATTGAAAATTTTATGTTTAATTTAGCAAATAATTTACTTAAAATTAATCAACTCTTTTTTATTTATTTTATGGAATAGTTTTATATTTATTTTACTTACATTTTATTACACTTTTATTTACTCTAAAAAATACGTTGTTGGCTATCAAATACAATATTTAATTTTCGTATTGGTATAGATTATACTAATGTTTTTAACTATAACTATTTGTTAATCATTTCTGGGAAATTATGTAAGGATTCTTAGGAAAAAATTGCAAAATTAAAAAAAAAACAAATGAAAATTAAGCTTTTTATGCAAATATAATAGTTATAATTTCAAATTTGTTAATAAAGTATACACTAATATATTTACGAAATCTCAATTTTTCAAACATATATAAAAATTATGTTCATGAAAATTTTTGAAATGATCTATGCGTGTTTCTAAATGTTGACAAAGGAAAAATGTGCACTCTATAAGCAAACGTTGTTATGAATGCAAAGAAAACTGAAGTTATCGCCACTATAAATAATAAGTATGTTGTTTACTTATTTTCAGGGAAATACTTTTTGTAAACTATGAAAAAATTTATCCTTATTTCTCTTTCTTCAGTATTCACATTCACAAAATGTAGGAAGAAAATATTTCGGACGTTGATTAAAATTATTCTCTATATCAAAAGGGAAAACTATTTTTTCGTTTCTTGTTTTATTTGATTTTTAATTCCAAAACACTTGATTTTTCTAAGGCTTTGTTGATTCTATCTCCAATTCGTTTTAATGGATAGAAATGTCTATAAAATAGAAAATTACACATTATTGATGAAAATAAATCACTATTTTACTATGATGATTTTTACTTCACTTTGAAAGGTATAAAATTATAAGTAAATCTGGGGTAAATTATTTTTCTTATAATTATATAAATCAGTAATTCTAAAATTTTCGATACATTTGCACGTTTGGCTATATAATTTAACTATAGTCATATCATTTATCATTTACCCTGCATCTGAGACTATAATAATTCATGACAATGATTAAAAAATAATGATTTGTTTCGATGAAGGAAAAATATGTGCCAATTGATTAAATGCATTAAGCTCATATGTCTAATTTAATTTAAATAGAGCCCGATTCACATTTAGCATGACACTGAAAAATCAAAAAATATCTGATCGAATGTAAATTTCAGAATTTACTCGCTTTACAATTCTCTAAGTTGTTTAAAAATAAATATTTTTTTATTTTAACTATTCAAAAATAAATTGAATAGTCATAAATATAACAATAATTCATTGATGATAAATAAAATATCCTTTTACCTTTATATCATAAATAAGCTTTGGCTTTTAAAATTTTAAACTTTAAAACCACTTGTCAAAGTGGTATAAAAAACATTTTTAAAAAATCATATGGATTATATAGCAAAAAAATAATGTTAAAAATTGAAATTAAGGTTCTTTTGCAGTAGCGGATTAAATAATAAGAAATAAATAAAGTGAAATCTAATTTTTATTTGATTAATGCTGATCTTAAGGAAAAAAGAGTTGTAGGAGTTTATTAAATTTTATATTTAGTTTAACCATAAAAAAACTAAACATTAAGATTTTAACTTCAAGACTAATCTAGAGAATCATTCATAAGTTATTGATACGCAAAATATTTTACTTCACTGACAGGAATAGAATTTGAAAAAATAATCATTAACTTCAAAAGTCACTGTAAAAATATAAATAATAATTAATTGTATTTGGAATAATAATTTTGCAGCCAGCTGCAGTTTCCGACCGGGTGTGATGATAAATATTTTATTTGTACGCACAATTTGATTATATTTTTGCACGAAAAAATATATTAAGAAAAATATTATTTCATCAAAAATTTAAAATTTTTAATATTCAAATTGTTTTACATAAAAAAAATTCTGAATGATAAAGATTGATTGTTTTGTATTAATGGACCACATATTCTATGAAATAGAATGATTTCAATAAAATAACAATTATAATTCATTGACAAAAATTAAAACGACAAATGCTTTCAGTATCACTCTAGCAAAAATTATCAGTAACAGTATGACTTAGCAAAGAGATGATTTGTTGATGATCAAAGATCATCTTTTTGCAGCGAACACATATAATTTATTACTTGATTTCAGAACAATTAAAGAAAATTTATGTGTTGCATTGCTTTTATCGATTTTTCGGGTCAACAATAAATACAAGATTCAAAGTACCCCCGAACACAAAAAGAAGTTATCAAGAAAGCATCGTAAAACTAGGCAGTGAATTAAATGACCAAAGAGTCGTAAACAAGTTCAGAATCGTAAAATCATGGTTGTATATCGTAAAATTCCCAAGTTGTGATCTTGACAAGGCACTAAGGTGTGCTTTAAAGTGTGATGTCTCTGTATGTTGAAATAAAATCAAGGGGAAGTTTTTAAACACTATGTATGGAAAAATATAGACATATTTCTTACGATTTTCCCTCCAAAATATGTTTTAAAAGTCATTCGAGTTATTAATTATGTTGTTCTTTCGAGCTCTTCATTTATGAAAACAAAACAATTAAGAAAATGTTCTTTTTTATATAGCTTCATAAATCCTGTAATTTATAGGCTTCTGGTACTTCAATTAAGATTAAGTAAAAGCATTGAGTGTGATTTTTAAAGAAAAGTGTGATTGATCTTTTTTCCTTATTTTAACTATGTTTGATAACGTAGAAAATACATAATTGTTATTTTTGCTTCTAATATTATTACCCTAATAAAACTTTCTTTTGTTTCCACTTTATGTACTTTAAATTATTTTAATTTATTATTAATAAGATTTTTATTGGATTTTTAACATGCATAAAATTATTTTCAAAAGTTAAATATGTGACAAATATATTATATTGATATTGAAAAATTAAATTGAAATTGATTCTTGATCAAAATTTGATATATTACTGATTAATTGTATGATTTTTGTTAAAAATTAAAAATTTGTAAAATAAAATATATGAAAAACATGAATGAATAAAAAATGTATTCAACATTATCATAGTATTTAGTGGATTTTTCATATTTCATTTTGATAATACTTGCAACGAGGCATATGACGTGACTGTTGAATTCGCAAATTGTCATTTGTTAATTGTCAAAAAAAGCAAACAACTGTTCAATTAATTTTCCTGTAATATATGTATATTTAAATATTTGAAGCAATTTATGAGAGCTTCCATTTTAGATTTCTTTTGCCTTTGAAGCAATACTGTCAAAAATATCTGCATTTATTTAGTAACTACTTCTGATAGCAGGTTTATTGGTAGTGACTTACTTTCTAATAAATTCATAATTGTTTTATATTACCAACTAGAAAGTTTACTAATATGAGAGTTAATGTAATTAAATATTATCAAAAATAAGTTAATTTCTTATTATTTCTATTTACTGAAAAGAACATTATTTTTTTTCGTCGTACAAATTCTTAAACATTATTTTTGGATTTTAATAGACAAATTTGAAGGAAAAGCAAAGTAAATTTGGGTTTCGAAATTTTTCTAATTGAGTTTTGCAAATTCTTCTTATTTCTTTTGGCTGATTTTAATTATAAGAATTTTGCTTATCACGGTAAACAGCAGAATAAATGAAAATGAATAGGTTTAACAAAATATAGTTAAATTTAGAATGTTACACTAATATTAAATCCATGTGAGTTGCTATTGATGGATATGAAAGTGTAATACTTTACTGTCAACTAAGGTTACCATTTTCAGTAATTTACTGAATGCGTAGTTTTAATGAAATTCGTTTTGTTATAATAAATTCAAAATGGAATTCGTTTTCTTACAATAATTTAATAATTGAGAAAGATAAGGCATTCAAAAGTATACATATGAAAATAAAGGAAGAATTTATGTGTTAAATGAAACATATTTTGTACTTATCAAAGATTTAAAAAATGTTTCATGTTTTAAACATGGTAAGTAAATAAAAATAAATGTGTTCCAGTTTTTGGAAAAAATGATAATGTTTTAACTTGCTCCACATTTTTTGTGCATTTTTGCTTCAGATTTTTGTAAAGTGTTTTAGTAGCCAACACATAAATTGCTTTACGGAAAGATATATGAAGATGTAGCAAGAGAAAAAAACCAGAAGACTCTGAAGCATCCACTAAAAGAGACGTGCCCTCTACCATTGTTTTAGAGTGACTTGGATCGAATCTGATGATCAGATTGAACAATCACTAGCCAAAAGAATGTCCTCAAATTCGCATCACATTACTAATATTAAGAAACTAAAACTTTATCTGTAAAACCATTCCTGGAATATATTGCAATGAGTATATTTTGACATGATAGCCGCGGATTCATGACCCACTCTATTCACAGTCTTTTCATTTAGTTTAAATTTAAAAGTCCTAATACTTGGCTTAAATTTAAACTGAATTAAGAATTATGTAAGTTTTAATTCAGTTTAAATTTAAGCTAAGCATCCAACATTCAAACAACAACCATAATTATAATATGAATACCTGCTCTATAATTATTTTAAAACTTTTGCACAAAATTCCAGTTTATAACAAATAATTTATCACATTTTATTGCCTTATAAAATGAAAGATAATATACAAAGTCATCCCTTTTCACAAAAATCCTTTAGGTAATATTCTTTAAAAATATAAAATTTCCATCGCTTAAATATCCGAATATTAGTATTCATTACGGGTTTCTCACAAATCAATACTTTTAATGCTAATCATTTCAAATACCTGCGGGGAAAATTACTTACAATGTTTTCAATTAACTTCTATTTTATGGAAAAAATTTATAATTCTTATTTTCATATTTTGTGGTTACTCATTTTTTGAAAATAAAACATGCTCTTAGACTATTTATTTTTAATGAATTTTGTTTAAATATGGGTTGAAAGATGAACATAATTTACAATATAAATTTATATTTTATACTCTTACTAAAAGTACGTGAAGTATTTCTATTTTGTCTGGCATTATGAGCACTGCAATGCCTACTTCTCATCAAAAAAAACCTAAGTTAACATGTGGACATATTATTAAACTATTTCATTACTTCATCCAGTTTTCTTTATCTGAATAGTTTATTCCGACATGTTTAAGAGTTTATTTACAAAAAGATACAATGTAACAACAAATGAAACAAATATTACTATCTGGAAAACATTACAAAGCTCTTAACAACAAATAGTTTTTAAAATTTATAAGCAAATGCAACTCTTATTACACTTTTAATAAATCTGACAAAATATAAGGTTTGTTCTTATCAACTCCTGTTATTGATTCCTCTGTCTGGAACATAAATTTTAAAATTATTTTTATTATAAAAATGAAATTTTTCAATAAATTATATTGTGCTCAAAACTAAAGAAACATATAATATATTGAAAAACTGATCATCTAAAATATATGCATACTAAAGTTAAAGTATATTATTTTAGTTTTTGCAAAAGTAGAATTTTATATTTATATTTGTTAACATTGATAGTTTCTAAAGGTATCCAATAATTCATTTTCTTCATAAAATAGTTATAGGAGCTTAATTTCTGATATTAAAAAATATAAAATATTGGATCTATTTAAATAACAGTAATTTTTTGTAATATGAAAACCTGTTTGGTACATCGAATTATGCTTAAAAAGTAATCTGTGTTTATAAAATTTAAGAAAATCTGAGTAGATATTAAATTTACATTCAATTTTACTGAGATAAAATAGGAAATATTGATTTACTTAAAATAAATTGTACTTTTTTCATTTTCTTTTTTAAGAGTCAAGTTTACTTTTCAACCTTAAATAATACTTACTTTTTACAATGTTATTGTGTTATATTTTCATATATGAAGAGAATAAAAAATCAATCAAAATAAAACAAAACTAGATTAAATAACTGTTATAAACTGTAAATTTATTAGCGTGATTTAAGTAAAATTTATAAGTTCTGTAAATAATTCAAATTTTTTACCAAGAAATTTGAACATTTTTAAAAATTACCTTAATTAAAGTTTTTTTTTTTTAAAGATTTTACTAGTTTTCGTCAAAAAAAGAGTCAATTTATACTTTCAACTTTCTCTCCAATTCTGTGCATTTGGGAGGAGAAAAAATGTGCAACCAATGAAAAGGGGCTATAAACAAATGTTCGTTAAATTCAAAGTAGACGTTGAAGTGTAGTGCGAATATTAGGAACAGAATATTGTTAAAAACAAAGCTTGCGGGACCCACCATTGAGCGTTGTTTAATTACGAATAAAAGAAATATTTCTATCATAGTTACTAGAATATAGATAACAATATCTTGTTTTTTTCTCAAAAATGCTTACAAATTTGGAAAACTCACATTAGTAATGCATGTTAACTCATGGCTGCATTAAAAATAGTTACTGCATTTGTCAATTTTTTTATTATCATTTTTATCATCACATTTTCTAATAATTTAAATTTGAAATTAATTATGAAAATTATTAGTATTTACTTTAAATATAAAATTTCAGCAATGAAATATTTATGAATAATGTAATGCTAGACTATTTGGCAGAAAACATTTTTGAATATAAAAGAATCCAAATAACATAATATTTAATATTCAAATATTATACTAAAAGTAACAAATTATTAAATTTTCCAGAAATTTGAAACCATAAATTCTGAGGAATCGATACCTAATATATGCCTTCTGGTAACAATAGTATCATTTATACACCAGGACATGGAATCAAATAGACATTACATATGAAATATACAGTTATTGTTGCTTACAGAGCTTAAATACAATCCCTCAATTGATCAACCATAGTGACTAGCATATAATATTGAGTAAATGTTTTTTTGTTGAGGAGAAATGTATAAAATGTATTGATCAATTATCAATGAAGGTCAGTATAATACTAATATTAAGTGATCGTGAATAACTTTGCTGAAACTTCATATTTTAGTATTTACACAAATAAGAGTAAAATCAAGAAATACAAATCAACAAAAATATAATGGTCATTCTTCAAAGTGACACCACGTGATTTGATTGAAAATATTACGCAACGTCTTTTCTACCTCTACATTCTTCCTTGATTATATCAGAGACGGTATTTCTGCTTGTGTTATAGCACTAAATATAGCTAATACACTGAATAGTAAACAGATTGTTCAAGCTACTTGTTCAAAAATGTAGTCGAACTGCTCAAGCATAAGAAAATTCCATTAAATTCATGCAGCTAACATGTTCTTTTCTGTAAGGGCTACTAAAATTCAGTACGCGGATCCGTTTGGCCATCATCAATCCATTGACTCTACTTGATTTATAAATAGCCATGAAATTGTAATTACCGTGGATTATGATAAGCCATATTTTCAATAAGCAAACATTTTGACTTACATTAAAGTCAGAAACATGCTGATAAGCATTTTGCCTTCTTATAACTGGTTTTTTCTCACGGTAAAATCATTCACATCCAATTCATATGCCTTCTGTACAACAAATATTTTCTGATAACTATTTTATAGAAGCCTTTTGTAGATCTCACTAGCGTTAGCAATTGTATCTAAATTTCTTACAAAGTTTTATCATTCGTATTTTACGGAATGTTTTATCTGTCACGAAATTTCAGGCATATAGCGTTCTTGGTGTGATACATTTATTGGCTTGAAGTGCTTTTTGTAGCAAACAATTATATTAATTTCATAGATAAAATGATTTTCATAATATATAAATACATATTAATTAAATTAAATTTGATTAAATAAATAAATATTAAGTTTGTTGAAGATTTCAGTTTTTTTTTAAACAAAATATTATATTTTAATTTCAAACATTTGCTCCTCATTTTTGTTTAGTAATCATTATTTGAGTTTATATAAGTTTTCGTACGTTATATATTCACTTTAAATCTGTATTATTTATAAGCAAACAGTTAATTTATAATTAAAGCAAATACAGGAACTAAATTTATTATATTCTAAGCTTTTATTTTCCTTCAGTAGATCATTATTTTAATAAATATTTTCCTTCCACATTGCAAGTAAATAAATGGATAATTCCAATTGTAAAGCAAAAATTTATAAAAAAAACATCCTTTATCAATTCTTATTTGTAATAAATTACCATATTTTTATATTGGAATGTGAAGGTTTTGATGTAAAACATTTAGAGTCTTATCCATTTATTTTAGACCCCACGCAGTTTGATGATTTTTGAAACAAAATGCTGAGTTTAAAATTTAAAAGATAACAGAAACATTTCCATATATTTTAATGAAATACTTTTATTATTATTAAATTATTTATTGATTATAAGAAAACATTACGAGACATAATTATTTTAATTGAATGTCTCTCCAAACTAAAGTTTTTTTAATATTCGATGATGTAATAGTAATAAATATCCAAGTAATAATCATTAAAGTAAGAAAAAATAAAGCAAGCAAGTAGATAATATATTTATAACTATTTAAAAAAATTGTGAATCATATTTAAATACTCTAATGTAAAGCTTAAATTATGGAATGCATGTCTTAAGATTGCATCAGGCAACGGTTAAGATTGATGAAGCAATGAGAACCTGGGCCACATAAGAAGAGTCCACTTTTACTTTTCCAAATGTCAAACAAAGTAATTGCTTAAAATATTCGCAAAG
Source organism: Latrodectus hesperus (assembly GCA_037975125.1). Taxonomy (NCBI): domain Eukaryota; kingdom Metazoa; phylum Arthropoda; class Arachnida; order Araneae; family Theridiidae; genus Latrodectus; species Latrodectus hesperus. The sequence continues at coordinate 107,712,098 of CM075851.1, forward strand.
TGAATAAAAAAATTAAGTCTAAAAATATATAGGCCAAACAGCTTATTTAAGTGGTTTATCTATTGTGTACTACATATTTCTTTTTGTATTATTGAACATACTGCTTGATAAGCATTTGTTAATCAAAAGTGTAAATATCAATGTTTGTGTTTTAATTACATTCTAGAATTGAAGACTTTTTAAAAGGCTGGGATTGCTTTTTTCTATGATTGTGTTGCTACATTTTTAAAATAACGTACTAATTTGAAATTAATTAACAGAAAAATAAATTATCCTCATTTTAAATGTCTTTCTCTCCCTTGTCATACTTTTAAAAAAATGTTTCCCCTGCTGAAACGAGATTTTTAGTTCTATGTTCTCCGTGACCATTTTCCTCTTGATAAATAGCTATCAATTCTTTAAAAAATTTTCACCTCATTTAGGATGACACTTCATTTTGAGAGAAAAACATTTTGAGTTAATCTGAGATTATCCAATATTTTTTAATTTAACAATATGGTTTTAAACTTTGAGTACTAAAAGCATAAAAAAATTGGATGTAATGATTTAACAGCAAACGCATTGTATAAGAATCTTGAAAATTATACAAAACTTGTTTATACTGATTGATTGATTCAAACTAAATGAAGATGTCACTCACTGTATACTATAAAGAGAAAAAATATCAAATTTAACTGACTTATTCACTGAACATTATAATGGTCTAAGAAATTTGGTACAGATTTGTACTGAAAAAAATTATATTCCAATAAACAACTTAGTAAAATTTATTTAATATATAATTTTAATATATAATTATATTTATACATCAATTCTATCTCGCTTCTGAATTTCAATACTAATATATTTCTAAAACTACTACTTAAAACAGCTCTTCTTCAGTTATTTCTTGAAGTTTATTTTATAATCACACAACAAAAATATTAATTTTTTTCTAGTTACATGCATTACTTTATGCACAGTTAGAAATATTAATGAGACATCTGTTGAAATCTTGGGAAATTAAAATTGAGGCATGTGAATTGAGTTTCATTAGGAGCCTATCCTATCAGAGAGATTTATACAGATTTAAAATAATTTATTAAAAATGGAGTTAAATGGTTGTCATTCATTATTTTGAAAAAAAATTTTAAACCTAAATGCTTTTCACATATTATAGTAAATGACGTTGGTAAAAATTAATTACTAACTGCTTATTTTCTAATTGCATATTTCGCAACTTTTCATACGCATTTGTAGGTTTCTTATAAAATTTTTCTGCTTAAATAAAAATAAATGGACGTTAGACTTTCTTACCTACTGACTACTGTATGCAGATTTTTTTTTTATATTTCTTTCTTTCTTGGAAAGAGATTGATAAATATTTATTGAAATCTTTTCTTTAGAATCCCTCCCCTTTTTCATTTTTTGTTATGAAAAATGGAGGATGAAGTTGAACTTTTTTCTTCAACTGAGAAATATTTTTAGATTTGACCTATGTTTACTGATCTTACAGCACACTGACAATTTTTAGTATTTTGAAACATTATAAATATCTAGCAAAATATATTTCGCCAAAAGTTTCTAAGATATCTAAATCTCTTATATCAAAGTAATTGAAATTCCCTTTCTTAGAATGGCTTTCAATTAAAAGAATATATTAAATTAACTGTATATTTTTTAAATTTATAAAGGTAATATAAAATTATGTTTCTGGAAATTCTAATAGATAACACTATTAAAAATGTTTAATTTTTATAATTGAATATACCAGTATAGAGTAAAATCATCTTACTATTAAATATTATTAAAATATATTACTATTCGTAAGAGGCAAAAATTTTATCAAAATTTAAGAACATACATATCTGTGGAGGCCGTACGTCTAGATTTAAAAAATAGGATACTAAAATATGAAGAACACATTAATGCATAGATATTTAAATAATGATTTGAAGATAAATAATTTCTTAATATAATAAAAATAGTTCTAATGAATAATTAGTTAAAGATAATAAATAATAAAGATGTTATTTATTTAGCTTTATAGACTAGAATTTGCAAAATTAATGTATTCGATATCGGATAAATTCTACGTAATTTTGTATTGCAAATTTTCAAGTAATTTTCAAGTAATTGCAATTTTTACATTTTTATAAACAAAGTTACGAAGTAATTTGTAGGTTTTATTGAAAGATATATGCATTATAAAGAAAATTGCAGCTTATGCTGAAGTTTCCCGCTAAAGTCGCTTTCTTGAACATAAAAATAAATAAAATTGCCCATTACACCATGTACCTCTTTCATATATTCACCGTCAATTCAGATTACAATAGTTCTGAAATAAATCAACTTGGAATTAGGCTGAATGCATATATATATATATATATATATATATATATATATATATATATATATATATATATATATATATATATATATATATATATATATATATATATATATATATATATATATATATATATATATATATATATATATATATATATATGTATATATATATATATGTATATACATATATATATACTTTTCATAAAGACAATAGCATTTTTCTGTTTAGTTATTTAACATGATTTTGCATGAAAATCAATTGGAAACCAATTGATTGATTTGGAAAATAAAAAAAAAGTAAATAATCATTGTTTGTTCATTTCGAAACGCTAAAGAATACGGCAATTTATGAGTTTAAAAATAAAAATAAAAACATTTCTTTTATTTAAAGCATAATGTCTTACAACGTCATTTAAATACGCTGCATATAAAATGATAATAATATTTTTTCCTAAAACTCATTATACAATATATCTCATATTCATATTATTATTTCTGTTTATTACAAAAGCAGGTGTATTAAAAAAATCCATTTTCCTTTAGAAATTAAGTAAATGATATGGAAATTAATATGAATACAGTAAGGAAACTTAATTTAATTCTCTACTGATATTTAAGGAAAGATAAATATTTTTCCGTAGTATGTTTATATTAAAGTAAATGCACCCATACATGCATACATTGATTTCTTTTCTTTCAAAATATATAAACACCTATTTTCAAAATGCTTGAAAATTGATATTTTATTAAAACATATGTTGTTCAGAATTTATATTACAAATTTTAGTAGAGATACGCCCACATGATTTTCACAGGGAAGTGTAAATGAAGTTGATATAAGCATTCAATATTTTGGTTTTTAAAATAAACTTGAACAAGATTAGTCGACTTATCCTACACACATATTTATACTATCATTGATGAATATATTGTAATGTTTAATTCTTTTCTTACTAAATTTATCACTAATGTTGAATTTGACTTGCCATATTGAATATAGTAATATAGTATTCGTAATGCTAATTCTAATATATATATATATATGCACACACACACACACACACACACACACACACACACACACACACACACACACACACACACACACACACACACACACACACACACACACACACACACACACACACACACACACACACACACACATATATACATATATATATATATATATATACATATATATATATACACATATATATATATATATATATATATATATATATATATATATATGTATGTATATATATATATATATATACATATACATATATATATATATATATATATATATATATATATATATATATATATGTAGATTTCCTATTATGCATTGTAGTTCCAACATTTCATTTTTAGTATTGTATTTATTACTTTATATTTATATATGTCTTTTATACACATATAAATATAAAGTAATAAATACAATACTAAAAATGAAATGTTGGAACTACAATGCATAATAGGAAATCTAGCCAGCGCAAAAGCAGCTACAGAAAGATTTGCCTATGTAACTAAGATAAAACATGAAGAGAAGTAAAATCAGAAATTTAAAATTGGAAAGATACTAAAGTATATGAAGCAAAAGACAAGAAGGCATAGGGACCACGTCTTCATCAGGAGGGAGATGGTCAGCTATGCAAAAATGAACATTCTTTTCTGACATGCTCGAAGGACAAATGTCTAAAAATCTTCGAGCAATTCCCCCGAAGAGTGTTCGTATTAAAAGAACTTAGTTAAAAATTAGACTAAATATATATGTAGAAAAGATAAATATATATGCAGAATAATAAAAATACTCACTATAGATGAAAATACTCACAATAGGTGAAACAAAAGTACAGTAGAAAAATACATACAGTAGAAAATACAAAATACAAATGCCAGTAAATCAGATTGAATTTATATATGAAAATAGTAGGAAGTTGCCAAAAGTAAATTTGAAATTAGAATGAAGAAATATTGCCAGAAGTAATTAAATTCAAAAAGTTAAAGTGGTTTAGAAAGTTAAAGTGTATTAAAAAGTTTTAGTTATGTATAAATAAAGTGTATCTATGTAGGTATTTTCAGGATTCTTGTAAGAGCTTCAATGCTTGAGTGGCCCTTCTGTAGTTATAAAAACTACGCATTACTTCAATCTTACAAGCAATTCCCTACTTCCTACATATTTTAAAATTGGAATATTGTTATTTCTTAGGTGAGCTATAAGACGTTTAATTTGATTTTTAGTATATTCATGATTGTTACAGATTATATAAATGCGATTAAGCTCATTAATTATAATGTTTCTGTATATTTTTAAAGAAATATTTTAGTTCCAAGAAATTAACTTATTAACATGAAAATTAAACTGATTAGTTTTGTCAAAAATGTCTATATATGTAGTGGAATTATCAATAGTGATAAATAAATCCAGAAATTCTGTTTTAGTTTCACATAAATTAGTTTTAATTAGAGAAAGTTCTTCAGGGTAAATAGTTTTAGAAATATCTTCAAATTTAAAATTGTTGAAAATAATGAAATCATCTATGTATCGAAAAACAAAAGGATATTGATAAAAGAAGTTTTTTTTCAAAATGATGTAAAAATAAATTTGCTAGTGTGCTAGAAAAGTTGGATCCCTGTGGAATTCCACAATTTTGAATAAAAATATTTTCACTGTTAAATATAAAATTATTATAAATACACATTTTAACTAAATTATTCCAGTAATCAAAATTAATATTTAATAAGTTTCTATAGTCCTGATAATGAAGGGGTAGTACATCGTTTAATTTATCTATGGGAATACTAGTAAAAAGGTATTTAAAGTCAAAAGAATTAATACAATAAATATAATTTTTCGATAAAAAATCCAAAATGGGTTTATTATTATTAATGATCCAAGTGGCTTCTGATTTAACAATAATTGTCTAATATAATATTAAGAAATTTAGCAAAAATGATTACAGGTTTATTCATGTATGATTTAGTACCACAGGTGATAAATCTAAACTTTATAGGCATTTTGTGAAATTTAGGAATGACTGTTAAATAAGGAAACTCTAATTTATAGTTGCTAATATTTAAAAGTTTGTAAAGCCCAAGGATTTTTTTATTAATAATATTAACAGTGGAGTTTAAACGTTTATATGTGCTGGAATTTAATGTTTCATTATCAATTAAATCTAAATAGAATTTCTTACAAAAAAATGCGTAATTATTAGAGGCTTTATCTACTGGCGTACTGATGAAGTTATCTTTTAGATTATTTATGGCTTGTTTTAATGGACCAAGCTTAATATCAGGAAATGTTACATTATTGACAAAAATAAATTTCTTAATTTTATTAAAAAGTTTAGACATCCAGACTGTAAAAAATTCAATAGGTACATTATAAAAATTAGAAATTTTAAAGATAAATGAATCAATATTATATAGAATTACTTTAATTATTTTAAGTCTATTTAGTTGAAAAAGAGGTCTATATTTAGTATTTCTTTTAATTTAGGGTCATTGACAATGTTTGAATCACCTGTAATAAAATGACCGAAATCAGTATTAATAAAATTTTTTAGTTCATTACTACGACAAATACATTTTATTTACATAGTTTTCTAGATGAGAAGATATTTTTGCAAAATTGATTATAGTTAAAGATTTTACGTCCAAAAGGAATATCAAAAGAAAAAGCAAGTTTGACCATAACATCTTCTATGGGAAAATATTATACAAATCATTAACAAAACTGTTTAGTTTAAAATTATCAAACTTAGGATGTTGAAAATTAATGGTGAAATAATGTAATCTAATATTTTTCTTAATTTTAATTTTATTATATCTGTATTTAAATAGGTCATGAAATAAAATCTTAAAATGCTGGTTGTGGAAATTTATATCGTTTATACACGAATACAAAAATTTACAATCACTATCAGTCAGTTTCATAATAAATACTTTGCAAGGTAGCCAATTATAAGTACTAGAGAAGGAAGATTCCAAATTATAAATTTTATCCAAATAAAACTCAAAATTATTTTTAAGATCTATTTTATTGTAAGATTTTTTAAATTTTCGTCCACTTCTTTTAAATCTTTTAGTTTTATAGTAATTATTGTGAAAAAATACAAAGGAATTACTATTAGAATAATTAATAATTTTGCCATTAAATAATTCATTTAAACCAAAAGGAGCAAGAGATTTTAAATTTATGATAAAACTATTTTCCTTTATAATACGTATATCTGTATTAGGTTCAATGTCTATAATACTAATAACAGCGTTACTAAAACTATAAATTTAAAAATGATTGAATTCTAGATTAAATTTTTTTTATTGTCATAGTTTTGAATATTGGACCTGTGTAAATTAATACGAATATATAAAGGGTTGCTTGTTTGGCCTATATATCTATATTTACAAATATTACATTCGATAAGATAAATAATATTATACATTTTGCAAGCAACTGAGTTAGATTTTTTACAAATTTGTAAGTTATTAAAATTAGAACATGTTTTGCATTTTTTAGAATCACATTTTTTAAATTTAAATTTTTCAAAAATGCTATTTAAATCAGTAGGATAGCTAAAGCAATTAGAATTAAGATATTCATCGCCCTTAGGATGGTTACTTTCTGACGATCCTCCCATATTGCATGGACGACCGGAAAAAAGGGGTGAAAATTCACCCTCAACATGAATTTCATCATGAATTTATAATATTATAGAGAAAATGTTTGACAAGATTTTTTATTGAAACAATACATGTTGCGTTTAACTTAATATTTTATAAAATTTAAGCGTATCAAGCAAGCATGAATTACTATAACTGTTTTATTTTGATGAAGTTTTAATGTTAGTAAGTTTTTTATATATTTAATACATTTATATTAAACATTTATAATTCGATTTTTCCTCTCGTTAGTTTATCCGTAATCAAATAGTGATTTTACTAATGAAATTAACTAATTTTTACTGAAATCAAATGTAGTATCTTTGTACTTACTAGCACAATTATGAACATGAGATCCTATGATGCTTTGAAAGTTATTGATTTTAAGTCTCTTTTTAAAAGTAATTTGCATTTTATTTCATAGAAATATGTTTGAATTAAGAATTTACATTACTATATCATCAAATAAGAAAAATGTGTAACTAACACATTGCTCATTAATTAAAATGTCATTCAAATGAACTTATCAAATTCTTTCCAATCAATAAATATTTTCTGTTTAAATTCAGAATTAATATATATTAAAATAAATTCAAAATTTGCAATTTGATATAATTAAATATCCGAAATACATAAATATTATTTTAATATTCATCTTTCTTAATTCCCACATGCTGCCTCAATTTGTGCTCTAATAGTAACTAATTTATATCTAATAAAAATTAGGGCTAATTATTTTACGTGATTTGTAATGATGGTAAAAATGTTTTTTTTTTTTCAGTATTAGGTAAGTATTTGATTGCGAAATTAATCTTTTGCATTATTACAAATGAATGAATACGAAAATTTATATGTAGCTTTTGTAATAACATATTTGACTTACACTTATGGTAATTATTCAAATATATGAATAAATTATTAGCATAACCATACTTTAATAAAATGTTTGCACTTTTAAAAAAAAATCTGCTGTTCCAATTTATAAAACAGTGAAGAAAAACGTATCATGTTAAATATTTATAAATTATTACACTTTATAAGAATAATGCCCAGACACTATTTTTACATGTATGATAAAATAACTTTTCCATGAATTTATTTCTTTTCTACCAAAGGAGACACATTTTCCTCCGAATGATGGGACGGACATGGTAAATTACTTCCGGTCCCCTCAGCATTACTTCGTCATATCGAATAATAAATGGAGTTGGCGACACTTAAAAAAGTCCAATATTTTAGCCAAGTTACAGAGCTCTCGGAAAGTAGGGCAAAATGTTCTTTTTAGGTAAGCTTCAGAAGGAAGTGAAATATTATTCAGAACATATACTTCTTTTCGTTTTATTCTATATAAAAGGCTTATTCATTACATCCTGTATTTCCCAGATTCTCTTATGGTCATGATTTTTGCGACTTTTAATAAAAATGACTTATTCCTGAATCAATAAATATACAAATTTAATGCGCATTTGCTCTTTGAGCTACATTTATGTCGTTTAAGTTTTATAAAAAGTTTCAATAAACGGATTTACTCCATTTATTGAATTATTACTCAAAATAACTTAATGTCAAATACATATGTTTCTTTTATATAATAATTCAAATAAACCTTAAAAATTTTGAAGAAATCCACATTACAAATATATTATTTAGAAATTCCATAATAACAATATAATAATCTAGATAATAACAAGAGAATAATTTATTCGTTTTCACAAACCGGATAATTTTTCCCTTGAACTTGCTTCTATATATGTATTAAGCTGTTATTTTCATATTAAAATGTATGTAAATAAATGTTTTTCATAAAAAAAATAAAACCTACCGTTCATTTAAAATGAATAAAAAGTTTTTATGACTTGTTACATACATAAATTTTTAAGTACTTAAGATCTAGTAAGCTTCGGAGTTACAATTGTATTTTCCTATAATAACAAGATGTCTAATTGTAATAAAAGCATTTACACACCTCCTAGCTTACATTGGTATTGTTTTAGTAATAGTTTTTTAATATGAATTAAATTTTAAATTACTTTCATAAAGTAATTTATTCATTCAAATCTACTTCTATAAGTAGATTTGGGTAAATATAAGTAAACATTTTAGATACTTTGAAATGCATAAACTAGCTGTAATTTGTGAGAAATATTATTTTCTTAAGAGCATACACTTTTCTTAATTTAAAATTTATAAAACATAAATGCGTATATGTAGATTATATGTGCATAATTTTAGGGTGCTTAATTTGTCATAATTTTAAATCATGATTTCAAAAAACTTCATCATTGAAATTAATTTTTAATAAATCTGATTCACCATCGTCTTGCAGAAAATCTGCATGTTATTATCTATGATTAGTATTTTGATTTTTTGAATTAATAAATAAATACTAACAAAATAATAATTCATTAACCCCCATCGCTTCTCTAGAAGTAATTTTTTTCAAAAGTTCATGTAAAATGTATTTATTTTAATAACAAAAATATACCAGGAATATGATTTTTGATTAAATCTGAATAATTATGATGCTTCAAGTAATTATCTGTCTATAAAAGAAATTTGAAGCTCAAAATAAATTTATGTATGCAATGAAATGTCTGCATGAAACTTATATACTGTTTCAATTTACATGATTTAAGTTTTCAACTATAATTGCTTCTGATAATTTCATTGAATGTTCCAATCATTGGTTTATTTGAAAGATATTATATAGGAAAATTAATTTTACAATAGTAAAATTACACCAAAATGTAACAAAGCTTATATCTAAAGATATAAATTTATACCTAAAAAATAAATAAACAAAATGAACTCTAACAATCGATGCATTTCAATCACAAATTGTTAAAAAATAATTAAAGTACATATATTATTTTCCATTTCTCCTGACAACTGTAAAACACTCTCCTATTTTTTAATTTAGTAAAAGTATATTAGAATAAGTAACAGAATTATAAAAAATTTTCGTAACTGAACATAATTGTATGTTGTAATTGATGTTATGCTCTCATTTATAAACTTTTTCTTTTACACAATCCATTTTAGATTCTTATTTATTAATGACAAGGCCCAAACAGAAGAAATTTATTTTATATATATGATATAGACAAATCTATATCATTTATATAAAACAAAGTAACTAGTAGTTTTTCATAAAAAGCTACAAGTTACTTTGTTTATGCTAAGGTATCAATATAAAACTACTGAATATAATTTGGTGTATCTCAGTAGAGACAACTGTTTGATATTTTAGACCAAATTTTATTAAAGTAAGTAACAGCATTTTGATGTTATTGCTATTTACTTATGAATTGTTTTAAACAAACTGCAAAAATAGTTTTATATGAAAACTTTTTATCCTACATACTCTTTTAATATTGCAACTAAGGAAAATAACGTAGAAAATAAAATAAAGAATCTAAAAAAATTCCAATTGCTGTTATTTTAGAGGATTGAAATATAAATTTTTAAAAACAATAAATACTTAAATAAAATTTTAAAAAGGAATGATGGAAAAGAAAATGAAAACGTTCAAAAATCTCTGTTATTACTGAAATTGAATCAAAATCTGTTAATATATATCAAATAAAATAACTTTCAATTTCATAAAAAATCATCAGCATACTTTCACTTAACTTCTTTGTAAAATTTATTAACTTATTAGTTATGTGACAGTTATTTATAAAAAGCTTATAAGCAAATCAATTAAATAAATAAGATAATATTAAAATAAAATGTTAGATATGGATAATAATTTAATGTTCTCCAAGATAAAAAAATTATTCTTAAATAGAAATAAAGAAGTTCGATATTTTTTTTTTACCTTTATTTACTTCTTGTTACTTTAAGAGCAATAACGTTTATATGAAATTATTACATACAATTTTATTAACAATTGGAACATCTTTTGATGTTCAAATTGATACTAAAATAATTAGGAGGATTATACAATACCTCAAAAAAGAAAGGATACAAGCATAAAAGTAAACCAAATGAAAAATACAAAAGATCTTGGAAATCATGCAAAAATAATACTTCTAATCAAAGGGTTTGCTTCGAACTAAAAATGAGTAAATCTAAAAATAAGAAGAAAAGGATTTAATTGACACTTTGCAACAAATGACGTGCAAAATGAAGGCACTTCTAACGAATTGCTGAGATCTGGATCTAATCATTACAAACAACACTACTTAATTATCTGACTGCCATCAGGACAGCCGGAGAAGAGAAGTTGGTACAATATGTATTCAGGCTACGTTTTACCAGTCTATCGTCGGTGGAGATCTGCAACACAGTTAGCGAAAACACTCCAGTTTGTGAAACCCTAATCGCTCTTTGACGAGCTGCTTCGGCCGCGAAAATGAGGCGGGAGTCTAATGACCTGGCAGAATGATGTACCTCACCATACTTGCAAATAATTTGTACTTGTTAAATGACCACTGCGATCTGAAACTCTGAATGTTATGCATTATATTATTTAACAGAATTCCGCGAAATGTTCTTGACTTAAATTGAGCTGAGCTCAAATAATATTTATATTGAACGAAAAAGTGACGATATACATTAAAAAGGACAATGAATAAAATCCATTATATACAATTAGTTACGAATATTTAAAGATTTAAATTTGATTAAACAAAAGCAGTAAATCATCAATGATTTTTATTTTAATAAAAAATAAAAACACTTAAGTTAATAAATACTTTTTTAAAAAGCGCTTGTTAATAAAAATTTATAAGGTGATGTACAATTGTAGTTATTAATTTTATACACTTGAACGTTAATCTGAAAAAACATACCAAAATATTTTTGTTCATATTTTCTTACATTTAAGCAGAAGCAGTGCATAATGAAACAGAAAAAAAACAATTATTGTGACGTTAAAATATCCTGAGCAATGTATCTTATAAAAGAAATATATATATATATATATATATATATATATATATATATATATATATATATATATATATATATATATATATATATATATATATATATATATATATATATATATATATATATATATATATATATATATATATATATATTATATATATATATATATATATATATATATATATATATATATATATATATATATATATATATATATAAATCAATGAAAAAATTGATAAATTTCTGATTATAATCATCATCTGTAAACGAAGCATAATAATAAGAAGATAAGAAAGCTAAAAGATAAAAATAAGAAATTAAGCATCCAAAACTTATGTTCAATTAACTTAAAATTGTAATTCTCATTTAAATATATATTGAACTATTTTACTTGCCATGCATTTTATGAATAGAATAAGAAACGATTTTTCTGTTTAAAGAAGTAATTTAGAATTTTAATACTGAAAGACCTCAATCCATAACGTAAAAATCTTTTGTATGTTTTATAGAAGTGGTACACATTGATATCAGTAAAATATTATCAAATTTGTCTAAGAAAAGTATAAAGCCATAAAAAACTGTAGTACCTTATGGTTTCTACTTTGAGGAAACTTCAAAATTTCAAGCATTAATCATTTAAAGGCATTAATGGTAATTTTAGCACAATAATAAAAAGTATAAAACCATGAAAACTTGTAGTTCTTTATGGTTTCTGTAGTGATGAAACTCAGTAATTTAAGAAAAAAATCCTAGGAAATCACAGATTCGTTTTTAATAATTGAATGACAGAGACAAAGATTCGAAACAAATATAATAAAACTTTATAATTTATTTTAGTGACTTAATATTGAGAAAATTTTATATTTACAATTAAATAACTATCGATTAAATAATTGATGAAACCCTAACTTTAAATTTTCTTTGTGAAATTTACACAATAATATATTATACTTAAATAGTAGTGAAGTGTCTCCTAACGTCAAAGCTTTCTCCGGTCTCCATGATGTCGATGATTCTTTTTTCTTTCCAATTCCCGTCCTCTACTTGCCATCTTCACTTACCATATCCACTGCTATTTCAGCATCTCTCTTGGCTTACAGCTCAGCAATCTCTAGGCTTACTCATTCTCGATAAGCTTTCTCTTTTTGTCTTGCTATCTCTCATTAAAATTTGTCGGACTTCTTTGGCTCCATTCGGGAATGTCGAGACAGGGCTTCGACTGGACAGGGCAGTTGTACTCTGTTTACAAAAATTTTTCAGCTACTCTCATTCTGCTAAATGAGGATCTAGTCCTCCATCGTCAACTCCTTTTTTACCTCTGTGTCTTCTCCTTTTTTAGATTTAGTTTTCAATTCTTCATAATACTCATCTTGAATCCTCCTCTTTACACCACTAGATTTCCAAAGTTCAATAGTACCTCCTACACTTCTGTGGGATAGGTCAGAAATCTCTCCCCCTCATTACCGACTGGTCAGATTTACATACAAAATACATACGTTTATTAAATTTTCTCAAGACCACACATCCATTCCAAAAGGAAATATTTATTCTTTTATTACACACGTCTAATTGTGCCAACTTTTATTACATCCTTTCTTTTATTTTCTAATAGCATAGTTTGAAAGGAAAAGAAAAAATCTCTTAAATTTAAAGTGACAATAAAAATATAAACATCTGTTTAGTCAGGGTTTGGTTATGTCGTTTTACACTACGACAGTTTCTACTTTGAGGAAACATCAAAATTTCAAAGCATTAATGGTAATTTCAGCATAACAATAAAAAGTAAAAAACCGTGAAAACTTGTAGTTCTATATAGTTTCTACTTTGAGGAAACATCAAAATTTCAAGGCATTAATGGTAAATTCAGCATAACAATAAAAAGTAAAAAATCCATGAAAACTTGTAGTTCTTTATAGTTTCTACTTTGAGGAAACATTAAAATTTCAAGGCATTAATGGTAATTTCAGCATAACAATGAAAAGTAAAATACCGTGAAAACTTGTAGTTCTATATAGTTTCTACTTTGAGGAAACATCAAAATTTCAAGGCATTAATGGTAAATTCAGCATAACAATAAAAAGTAAAAAATCCATGAAAACTTGTAGTTCTTTATAGTTTCTAATTTGAGGAAACATCAACATTTCAAGGCATTAATGGTAAATTCAGCATAACAATAAAAAGTAAAAAATCCATGAAAACTTGTAGTTCTTTATAGTTTCTACTTTGAGGAAACATTAAAATTTCAAGGCATTAATGGTAATTTCAGCATAACAATAAAAAGTAAAAAACCGTGAAAACTTGTAGTTCTATATAGTTTCTACTTTGAGGAAACATCAAAATTTCAAGGCATTAATGATTAATTCAGCATAACAATAAAAAGTAAAAAATCCATGAAAACTTGTAGTTCTTTATAGTTTCTACTTTGAGGAAACATTAAAATTTCAAGGCATTAATGGTAATTTCAGCATAACAATAAAAAGTAAAAAATCCATGAAAACTTGTAGTTCTTTATAGTTTCTACTTTGAGGAAACATTAAAATTTCAAGGTATTAATGGTAAATTCAGCATAACAATAAAAAGTAAAAAATCCATGAAAACTTGTAGTTCTTTATAGTTTCTACTTTGAGGAAACATTAAAATTTCAAGGCATTAATGGTAATTTCAGCATAACAATAAAAAGTAAAAAATCCATGAAAACTTGTAGTTCTTTATAGTTTCTACCTTGAGGAAACATTAAAATTTCAAGGCATTAATGGTAATTTCAGCATAACAATAAAAAGTAAAAAATCCATGAAAACTTGTAGTTCTTTATAGTTTCTACTTTGAGGAAACATTAAAATTTCAAGGCATTAATGGTAATTTCAGCATAACAATAAAAAGTAAAAAATCCATGAAAACTTGTAGTTCTTTATAGTTTCTACTTTGAGGAAACATTAAAATTTCAAGGCATTAATGGTAAATTCAGCATAACAATAAAAAGTGAAAAATCCATGAAAACTTGTAGTTCTTTATATTTTCTACTTTGAGGAAACATTAAAATTTCAAGGCATTAATGGTAATTTCAGCATAACAATAAAAAGTAAAATACCGTGAAAACTTGTAGTTCTTTATAGTTTCTACTTTGAGGAAACATTAAAATTTCAAGGCATTAATGGTAATTTCAGCATAACAATAAAAAGTAAAAAATCCATGAAAACTTGTAGTTCTTTATAGTTTCTACTTTGAGGAAACATTAAAATTTCAAGGCATTAATGGTAAATTCAGCATAACAATAAAAAGTAAAAAATCCATGAAAACTTGTAGTTCTTTATAGTTTCTAATTTGCGGAAACATCAACATTTTAAAGCATTTATAGAAATTTCAGCATAACAATATTAAAAAATTACGTTTACAAACTTTCCTAAATACGTAAGTATTAAATTTTAATATACTTTGTTGTTGTTTGGTATAAAATTTTACTCATTTGTTTAACATACCATAGCATTACATTTGCTTAAAATGCTTTGCAAAAATAGTCAAAAATCATTCTCTGATTTATCTAAATTCATTTATTAAAATCCCTGAGAATGCTTTGTTATGAAAAATATTTTTGAAAATAGTATTTTCACATGAAAACCTATTTGCGTGGATTCTATTGCCCGTATCTTGTTTTTATGGTTGTAATAAATCTTCGTACTATATTTATGCAAAGCTTTATGTTTATTGTGTTTGCTTACTTTAAATGTTTCTTGTTTTTGATTATTTACTGTTTGAAATCTTATCATTAACAAAACGTATGTTTAGCAAATATAATCTAGAATTTTACCACGTTTTCATATATATTCTTTCAAATTTGCATTTTTAGGTTAACCACAGACACACACTTTCAGATTTTAATTTAAAAGTTTTGTTATCATACACTATTGTTGCACCATTTTAAGTCACCTCACATCGATTAAAATTTACTTGTTTGTATATATATTTTTTGATAATAAATATTTTCGTGATTGTTTCCTTTCGATCATTTATTAATTTTCAATTAATTATTCCTTAAAATCTAAATTAACATACATAATATTTAGCAAAAATAATTTATAATTTTGCAAACTACTTTTTTATTTATATACTTCCAAATTTCTATTCCTAGTTTAGCCAGATTTGCAGTGATTTTAAATTTTAGAAAATATGAACTATTGTTACAACATATTAAGCCACTTAGAATCACTTAACGTTTGCTTGTTTTTATAAAAAGACACTTTTTGAAAATAACTGTTTTCTCATTTATTTTACTTCAGTTATTTATTAATTTTCGATAGAGGAAAAGCTCCCCTTTTAGACAATATATTTGTTTTGTCAATCATGCTTTTAGATATTCCTTTTGTATTTTTGAATTCTAAGCAAAAATCACTGGAGAAGTAACTACCTTTTCACCTTTAACATCCAGGCCCCTAATTCACTTTAACCAAACTCGTAATATTTGAAAGTTTAATTCCATAATCTCTAAATTCTGCTTCCTTTCTAATAACATTTAAGGGAACGTTAATGACAACCAGTATATATCATTTTAGAATTATCACATTTAAATGACTCCAGCAAGTTCAATAGTTCAAACAGTTTAATTTCAGATTTAATTAATTCGCCAAGCCGCTCATCGTTATTTAGAAATCTTTCATCATCTAAATTGTTTCTCAACATAGAATCATTCATTCATAATGATTGCTGTTCTGAAATTGCTTTGAACTGTAACTGCGTCATTGATTTATTGCATATCATGAAAGTAACTGGGCATTGTTGATGGAATTACTGTGGGCTAATTTGTGATATAATGATTTGCAAAATCAAAGTATTTTATTTTATCAAAATTGTGTTAGCTTTTACCTTATTGTTATGTATCTTTTAATACTTGTGTAGATATTCATTTGAATAATTTGAAATCAAAACTTTAAATTAATAGATTTGCACTATTACATAGAATTTAATGTAAAATTTAAAAAAAGAAATTGATTCAAAAATAAAATTCACTCCGTACACTTTAATGTTTAAAAATATTGTTTGCTCACTTCAATTTAATCTTGATTTATTGAGTGTATAAATACTAAATAATATACATGCCATACATAATTTAAAGATGTTTTTTTAATATTATCATAATAAAAAATTCTTATTTATAAAGTAGCTATAAATTTTAATAATTATTTACTTATCAAGCTTGTGTAGATTTTGAATGAAAATGTGAAGTATTTTAAAAATACTTTCATTAATACATTTAAAAATTTATAATATATAATTGTACATAATTTATATAATTATCATTATTTGAAGTAGATATACATGATTTAGAATTTCCTAATTTTTGAATAATCATAGAAAGTAAATATGCGCTATGCGATTTGCAAAGAGTCTTCTCTGCATCGTGATTACCATGATAGAAGAGCTTTTCGTAAAATTACCAGGGGTATTGCTTTCCATTCCTCTTCCACTACTTTTCCAGAGTCCATCTATCGTGGTGGATTTGCGTTTATAAAGAGTTCTTTTTAACAGACCAAAGGCACAATATTTCATAGGTGAAACGTTAGGGGACTTCACAGGAATATGCTGAAAAGTTATATATGCAATACTTGTATTAGTCTTCATTTTTTCAAGGAATGCAGTGGTAGTTTTTGAAGTATGACTTGTAGCTTTGTCTTGAAGTTTCATTCTTTGAAAGTCTTTGGGATAAAGAAGTGGAATTTCTTCTGTAGATATTAGACGTGAAATCTTCTCCTGATAGTATAATGAGTTGATTTTAACATTTTTTTCTACTCTTTTAATTTTTAATTTCGCATTGTAGGAGAAACCTGGGACTATCAAAAACCACCTACTGAAACTTTCTTTACCTTGATGGAACTAGGATTGTACTCTTTTTCCTCCTCGTTTTCTATAGTAAATAGACCTTTTTTGTTGCACTCATTTAGTGAACCCATGCTTCATCAAGGGCCACAATGTATTTCCATTTATCTCCTGCTAAATGGTTTTCATACAGGATTCTACAAAATGTTTTGCGTTGAGCCACATGTCTCGGCAAAAGCTGATGAGCATTATGTTTTTTATCTTTTTTAAGTTGTAAATCTTGATTTATTATTTTATTTATTATTGCTACAGATGTATCTAAAGACTTTGCAATTGATTTCTGTGTCGGTGAATTTCCTCTTGTTACCAGGCATTTCACTTTAGAAACATTTGAAACAGTACGTACTTTTTTCGGATATTCGTTTGGAGTCTTCTTTCCATGTAGAAATAATGATTTACGGTTTTTCCCTGTCCGATTAATAATGTTGCTTATTTTGTTCTTAGAAATTTTAATGCCATGCATTTCACAACGTTTTTGAATCCTGGAATAAGAATATTTCTCTTCGGAAAGCGCAAAAACATATCCCTCAATCCACAGCTTGTTTACATGCTACATTTTGAAAAAAGAATAAATTTAAAAGTAGCAGACGATGTTTCTCATTTCAAATAATAAGCTGTTGCCAAAAATTTTTAGTTCAAAACATATACTTTTTTTTAAAATTCTTAATCGAAATTGTTCTAAAAATGTGTTAATACCCTCTCTATTTTTCTAAATTAGTGGCAACTGATCAACATAGCTCTTACTATTTCAATGTAGCATTAATTTCTATAGACCTTCTTTGATAGTTTTTTAAGTCAATGATAATAATTTATATATAGTTAGCAAGAATTGATATTTTACCTAAATTTAACAATAATAAAATGACATGTTTATTTTTATTTATCTGACCTGTTTATTTTATTTTATTAACAATTGCTCAAAAAGTTGAAGAAAGATTTTTATTCTTTTTTTACTTGTGTCTTATCTAATTTCGCAAAAGCGTTTCGATGGTCACGTGGCCTGAAAGTTATTGTTTTCCTATGTGTCCCATGTTTTTGCTGAATTTTGATATGTAAGCTGTTTGTTTTTAATTTATGTAATCCTTACATAAATATTCAAAATCCTTTGAATTTATCAAGTTAATAAAATTTTCAAACATGTATATTATCAAATAATTTAATAAGTAATTACAAATAAATCTCAGAATTCGAGTTTATGAACCTGAGTAATTCATTCATCTTACTTACATCAATTCATCTTACTATTTAACATAACTTAAGAAATTTTTTTTATATAATTTTAAAAAGTGTTACTTTTTTCATAGTGTGCCAAAGGGTTTTAACTCTCCATGTATTAAATTTGAATATATTTAAATAAATTCCAAACAAAAACTAAAATTGTCTTAAGGGCACTGTATAAATTACACTAAATGCTAAAACATGTAAAACGTGATACCAAAATATTGAAATGTGCTGACAAGCTTAATATCTAGCAAATAAGGATTAATATGAATCGTGATTTTATTTTCATTTATTTTATCACATGTTCAAAGTGAGTTTGCTTTAATTTGCATAAGTTGATGAGTTCGTTTCAATCAAATACATAAATCTGATCTTAGTTTTTTAAAGTATTTCATTTTCATTTTTGGCAAATCAAATAAAAATTTATTTATTTAAAATGCATGAAATTATAAAAAAATAATTTTAAATTTAATTTTCTTTTTTCTTTGATAAAGAATAGATTTACAATTAATATGAGGCACAATTGGAGTGCCTGTTTGTGCAAATATTTTATACAGTGTTCTTTTTGGTATTATAAGTCATAAACGTTTTAAAAACGATAACATTTTTAGAAATTTTTAACATTTTTAAACTGTCATTTTTTTATGCGCGTGATCAAGATATATAATAAACTAAATGAAATAAAATGTTGAATTATTTCACAGGTTTCATGGATTCATATATTTATCACTGTTTTACAACATAGTTTGAAGTTATGTGGCAATAAAAATAAAATTATTTTATCAAAAAATTGTTTAAAACTTTTATAATTAATTTACTGAATACTTTATACAAGGAAAGTTATAATGTATCTCATGAAAACATAGTAGCCTTAGCTTTTTTTCTAACTATAATGATTTCTCTCCAAAGGAAAATTTTATTTATCAGTTCATTTGTAACTTGAGTTTGAGTTCAACAGGTTAATCTCGGGTAATCCGCTTAATGGAATGCCAGACTAGAAATAGCCGACTTGAGATTTCCCTGGATATTTCTTACTTTTGACGCTGGACTATCTGAAAACAGATCGCCTTCAGAAGTCACGAGATGTAATTTATTTCACTTAAAGAGACACTAGAAGTCTCTGTTGCATTAGCGTCATCTTCAGTAAGAATATCCAACTCTTAAGGGGTATAAGAAGAAAAACTATGATAAAATCGCAAATATTTCTTATGTTGTAATGATGTAATTGCTTTTCTTATGCTATTGGATATAGTTTCCGATATATTTTCTAACTCAACTCAATTAACCTAACTGAACTCAATTAGATTTTTCCATATTACTTTAGATATTATTCCAAACATTTTTATTCAATTATTTATAACAAACGCAAAAATCTAGCTGCAAAAGAGCTAGTTATTTTAAATATCCCATTTTCAATATCTTTCTAATATACAACAACACACTTTCAAGGTTTTGATTAAATTTGTGGAGAAATATATAAATATCAGTTAAATTAATCAAAATTCCTATTGCAAAAAATGATGTGTTTCTAATATTTACAACAACATTTATTTAATATTAATATTTTACAAATGACATTTTGAAATTCTTTATTTTAAAATATCCCATTCTACATTAAGTTTGACAATATGCGTAGAAAATAATCAAATTGTTTCAAAGAACCTTATCAAGTAAATATTAATGTTATTGTATTAACACTGAAACTAAGTATTTAGGAATTAGATTTAATTATTTCACATAAGTATAAGAGGTTCATTATGTAAAACTAAAAATTTATAAACTTTTATATTTGTCACTTCAATTTCATATTATTTAATTAAAAATATTGATCTATGTATAACATTTATTATTGAAATACTATCTCTGGAGTACCAGTTCAATCATAAAATCTTCTTCTTCTTCATCCAACGCCTGCCCGTGGCCGATGGGCCATTTGGCGCCGTGCTTCCCAGTAGAATCCAGCCCCCCCATACAAGTCGTCGTCGGCCTGTTCCAGAGCATCACAGCAAGCCATGTGTTCGGCTGTACCCTCGCCTGTAGAACACATGGGGCAGAGGGGAGTATCGGCAATACTGTGGAGATGCTTCTTGAGGTAGTCGTGACCCGACGCCATCCTGAAAGTGGCAACCATCACTCCACGCGGCAGGCTGTTGGGGATGGTATTGCATAATCATAAAATCAAAAGCTCAACGAAATGATAATTTTGAAGTTGCCTATTTCAATTTTGACAGCCTTAAGCCTATTTCAATTCTTACAATCATTTCACACAAAACAATTTACACTATCTAAAGTTGATTAACTGGATGATTTTCAGTCATTTTTCGCACACACATACATATGATCGATTCAACTGAAAAAGCCAGATGTTTAAGCATTAAAGCATTAATTTACATGTTTGGCGCAATGTATGATATATATATATATATATATATATATATATATATATATATATATATATATATATATATATATATATATATATATATATATATATATATATATATATAGATAGATATATATATATATATATATATATATATACACACATATACATATATATATATATATATATATATATATATGTGTGTGTGTGTATGCATGCATGTATGTATATATAGGAATGCGGCAGAAACTAATAAGCAATTTCTATCGATTACCGTACTGGGGCCGTGGGGGCGGTAAGCAGTTGCATATGGTCTGCCTTTGTTCCGTCGGCGACCATATTTCAGTAGCCAATATGGTCAGGGCCTGTGCACATCGTGGTTTTGCCGTTCGCGTTTATTACGAAAACAACAGAACTGTGATCGCCACATAACGAGCTTTTATGTGACAGTTGAAAACTCCACACAACAATGCCGTTCCTAATGCAAACACAATTCGTTCCTGGGTTCGGCAGTCGGAGGAAACTAGTAGCAAGCTAAGAATACATAAACATAATCGAGGCAGATTCATCAGAACGCCAGAAAATTTGCCACGGTTGAAAACAGCAGTTCAACGATCAGCGCAACATTTTGCTCGGCACCATGTTGTTGCATTGGAGATTTCAGACCACAGTTTAATAATAATTATGAGTTGCTATTTTTAGTTCCATCCTTTAAAAATAAATATTGTTCAAGAATTACGCTCAGCAACCTACGCCAACCCTCAAAATCTGTGTGAGGAAATGCTTGCTCAGATGCCTCAGAATACAGCTTTCTTGAGAAGTGACGAGGCACATTTTCATCTGAGTGGGAGCGTAATTAACCAAAACTTTCACTACTAGGCTAAAAATAGCCTCTGAATAATTCACAAAGGACCACCACATTCTCCTAAAGTGACATGTGGTGCACCATATCCAAAAAGTTAAGGGTGTGGTAGACCCTTAAATTTTTGAGGAAGAAGGAAGGACCGTGATAATGATTTCCAAATGTATTTTGCAATGTTGAAATTTTTTCTGCAACTCAGAATGGTCGAGTTTCATGAAGAACATGGACTAGTGGACTTGTGGTTTCAAAAGGATGGAGCTACTGCTCACAACACTCGAATTTCACTAGATGTTTTGAAAGAAATATTTCCGGGATTCCTCGTCCCCTTGAGTGGTCCTGTTGGATTGGCTGCGCGGTCTTCAAATTTGAGCCTGTGTGACTACTGACTTTGGTAATATCTGAATGAAAATGTTTTCAAAAACTACCCTCACATCCTACTAGAGTAAAAAAAAAAACGAATCATTGATAAAGTGAATGTCATACCAAGTGATGTGGATGCAAGAGCTGCTGGAAACTTCAGTGATATTCTACAACAATGTAATGATGCTAACGGCTGGCATCTTAAGGGTATTATTTTTAAAACTACATCAATGTAAAATGGTATTGCCCTAATTTAGAAAGTAAAAACATTTTTCTCTGTACATTAAGGTTAAATTTTTATTATTCCTTAATAATGTTTAGTCGGTTCTGCCACACCCTTGATATATATATATATATATATATATATATATATATATATATATATATATATATATATATATATATATATATATATATATATATATATATATATATATATATATATATATATATATATATACCCCAATGAACTTTCTCTAATTAAAACTAATTTATTTGATACTAAAGAAGAATTTTTAAATTTATTTATGAGTATTAATAATTCCATTATATATGCTGATCTTTTCAACAAAAGAAATCAAGTTAATTTTAAGGTCAATAAGTTAATATACTGGAATTCAATTATTTCTGTAAAATTTATAGGAGCTTAATATTTAATGAACTAAATTACATTTATAATGTCTGTAAATATCATGGATTTACTAAAAATCAAATAAAACGCCTAATTGATCACATCAAAAATAATAATATTCCAACTAATTTTATTTTAAAATATGTAGGAAGTAGGGAATCGTTTGTAAGTCTGAAGTAATGCGTAGTTTTTACAACTTCAGAAGGGCCACCCAAGCATAGAAGTTCTTACAAAAGAATCCCAAAAACAACTACATTCAACTTCTATCACTTTAAACATTACTGACTTTTTCTAAAACACATTTTTATTTTAAATTACTGTATGTTTCTAAACTATTTAAGTATTTCCTTATTCCAATTTCTAATTTACTTTTGGCAGCTTTACCTTTAATCTAATATATAAATTCAAATTCATTCTGATTTGTTGGTATTATATGTTGTTCTTTCTACTATGGATTCGTTTACTTT
This sequence comes from Latrodectus hesperus, assembly GCA_037975125.1. Lineage (NCBI taxonomy): Eukaryota > Metazoa > Arthropoda > Arachnida > Araneae > Theridiidae > Latrodectus > Latrodectus hesperus. Next base: position 107,735,788 of record CM075851.1, read on the forward strand.
TCTTTCTATATATTCTATATATATATATATATATATATATATATATATATATATATATATATATATATATATATATATATATATATATGAAATGACAGAAGCGGACAATTAAAAATATGAGAACAAGTAAGGAAAATAATTTAAATAGCTACTAAACGCTTTTTATAAATGTGAATTTTTATAATTTAACGTCAGACTGTAAATTTGGGATATCTTTTCGAAAAAAATGATTCCTCAAGGATGCTATTTTGCGATAAAAATCATCGTTTAAAATTTTTAATATTTTTGAAGTATGCAATTAAATACTAGGAAAAATAATAATGCATGTGACAAATATTGAGGATAATACATCACTTTTATACATTTAATTCATAATAGAGTTAAGGATCGACTTAAAAATAACCTTTCAAAGAAATTTCAGATTTAATTTTATTAAAATGCAAAAGAGTGGGAAATAGTCATTTCCCATTATGGTGAAAATCTTGTGTAGTTTAAGATTATATAATTTTACTAAAAAAACTAATCACTACATAAATATATTCAATAATTACAATAAACGAAATATTTATATTCAGTAATATTAGGGGAATCTTTATATTCACAAATATTAGAAATCTCTTGAAGCTAAATCACTGCTACAGTGAAGAGTCAGGATTATAATTGTGGGTTATCTTCTAAATGGATTGCTGGCCTACAAAAGATTTCCACCTGTGATTTCCCTGGACGCTCTTTCACCTCTTGGAGTTGCTGCCAGGGAACTGATCACGTTCAGAATTCCCAAGATGTAATTTATTTCCTTTAATTGCAGAGTCATGAAATTCCCTTGGCTTACATTAACTCACTGACATGCAGGCTCTTGTTCGCACATATTATGTGAAGCTTGAAGTATTCACATGATTATTGCATTTTATGAACTGAAATTTAGAATAAAACTTAAATTTTCAGATTCACTATAAGTAATTACAAGTCAACCCGCTTGAGACCGAATTAAAAGTTTAAGTAATGAACCTATTGTCAACAGGACATAAGGATCCTTTATATATGCTTAAATGCGTACACACGCCAATAGATACACACACACATGGATTTATATGATTTTTAATGGCTTAAATAGCATTAAAATGTAATAGTTTTTCATATTTCTGTGTTTTCAATTTTGTGAAAATTTATTTAAGATTTTAATAAAGTTCCTATTTTTAGCAATTATACTTATATTTATGAATTTTTAAAATTTTCTTAATTTTCTTTCATGAAGATTTTTAATGAGATATTTCAAAATGCATTATTTACCATCAACAATGATATGCTAGATATATTTGAACAATTTTTATTCATGATAACAGACTCTTAAGAGAATAACTCAAGTATAAATAATAAATATTAATATATTATAAATGCATCATACAAAACTTTACATTTATAACGGTAAAGGAAGGCCTGGATAGTATTTTAAGGTTAACGAGTTGGGAAAACTCATTTATCACCAACGCCTCATAATTTCAAAATACGGACAGATGATGAGGTCATACCTGAACTGGCTCACTCTTCTCCACACAGCACATCAGCGGAAGGATTTTGGATGCCACACATTAAGATGGGCACGTCCATAACTCAAGGAGGTCAAGCAACCTAGGAGGAAGAAATTTGTCCTTCCCCCTGTTCTTCGCTTTTTTAATCTCATGGGAAATATCATGCAGCTATTGAAGCTCTGAACTCTACAAAAGTATAGAATTATTTATTAAAAGTTTAATAGTCAATAATATATTGAAAATTACTATTTCAAATAAATTATTGATAGATCTGTTTTGATTTGTGGGATGCAGGAAAAAATTTGCCTAAAATTAACGGTCACATTTTATTTTCATAAGGAAAGATATTACTCATAAATAAAGGTTACAGAATAAACTTTCAATATATATATATATATATATATATATATATATATATATATATATATATATATATATATATATATATATATATATATATATATATATATATATATATATATATATATATATATATATATATATATATATATATATATATATATATATATATATATGTGTGTGTGTGTGTGTGTGTGTGTGTGTGTGTGTGTGTGTGTGTGTGTGTGTGTGTGTATTAACTAACTAGGAACTAATTTTCATGATTTTTATATTGAAACACATAAACTATGTTTTGCAATAAAACTATCTGTGATTTACCAAAAAAATTTGACAATTCTACTTGTATTAGTAATATTAGGCATTTTTTACATCATAAATATTATAATAACTAACTATATACTGTAGTTTTAAATTAACATAGCAGTAATTTTTTTAAAATATGAAAATAAATCAATTTTACACATTTTCTTCTTGACGTCATGTTTTTGTTCACATTTTTTTCATTTGTATATTTGCTCACAGTGCCTAAAAAGGTTTATGTGTGCCTCATTTACCTGCATTTTTTCACAAAATTTCATATTTTTACAAAAGCTTAATTCATTTAAATGTGTTATTTCCTAATATGTATTCAATTCATAAATATACTCTCTGCAAATATATGTGTAACGCTTAACTTCATTAAAATGTATATTACACAAAGCAAATTTATAAATATACTCTGTGTTTATATTACAGCTCTTGTTTCGAATAATCAAAGAATATAATTTAGAAAATGATTGAGATAATTCTGGGATATAAATATTTAATTTATTCATTAGAAAAATCATCTAAAATTTTTTAAATATTTTTAAATATATTTATAAAACTAATAAAAATAATTATGTAATATAGAACTGTGTATTTTAATTATATGTTTATAATAATTTTTATACATTATAACAGATTTAAGAGAGAGTTTATCAAAATCATTTTCTGCAAAAATATTTCATCATTATTTCAGTACAATAAAAAGTAAAATAATTCTAATATTTGAAAAATTCATATACAAATCTATTTTAAAATTAAGACTAATATAAAGTCATATCTGTTTATTAAGCACAAACCGAAAAACGAAGTAATAGAAATAAAATTTATCATGTTTTCGGTTATAAATAATGAAGCTATATCTTATGAAGAAATGTAATGTTTTTTTGGAAACAATAAAACAATTTACAAAAATTGTAAATAAGTAAGAAATAAACTTTTATTTAAATGAATGAATCATGTATTCTTATATATGATACTTACATTCTAAAAAGTATTCAATGATATAAATTGCTTATACTCTTTATAGATTTATGAAATAATTGATAAAATAACTTAAGCAAAAATAAAGGGACAAATGCATTTTTTACTGGATAACTGAGGAGTGAATCAATTTTAATAACTTTTTCATGGAAATAAAATTATTTAAATAAAAATCATAGCTTAGTCAGTTCACCATATTTCATGTTATATTATAATTAACTTAAATATATATAATCTTTTAAATAAATAGTGGTATTCATAATGGTTTTAATAATTTAATTATGTATACTTTAGTGTGGTTTTCAGTAATTTTGTTGGTTCATTTTTATAATGATAAAATATTTTTAAAATTGTAGTATTCGCACAGTTATAATAACGTTTGTTTGACCAGATAAATTATGTTAAATATACAAAACGAATTTTTCAAATTTTACAAAACCACATTATTAGTCAAAGTTCCCTACCGTCTAAAAATAGCTTGTTTTCCCTATTTTAATGAGATTTTGTAAAAAAAATAAATCATGAGATTGGTATTATTCGTTTTATTCTTGAAGAAGTTAGAAATAATAAAAAAAAACTATAACTTTTATATCTTTAAAATGAACTGTTTGTTTTGAGTGGTTTGTTGTAAATTTATTTATTTCAATGGAATTATGAAGAACTTTTCAAATCATAATGAGACTCGTATCATTTCATGCAAACAATATTTTTTGATAATTATATTCTCTCTTTTATAGCAATGTTTATAAATCTGTAAGCTATCCCAATATTTATTTTGATAATACTTCTTGGGTATGTATATATTTATATACATATTAATTTTTCAATTTATCTGATAAAGAATATTTTGTAATTTAATATCATTTTGGTGTATAATGGTCTGATAAGCTAAAATAACTATTACTTTAAGATCTGAAGACTGATTAATACTTATAAAAAAGTATATTTGGATTACTTTGAATATACTAAAAGTACCTCCTTATTTTTAAAATTAAAAAAGTAAAAAAAAGTGTTTTATATTTAGTTTGAATTACAAATTTTATTGGACATTTTTGTAAATAACTTTTATTTACAATTGATATGTGAATAACAATTGTTAAAAATGCACGGGTGCTAAAACTGAAATGAGTGAGATGACATTTTATTGATATTAATTACACAGAACAAAGTGAATTCAGTTTGGCTTTTACATTTGCATATGAAATGCTACTCTTTGTTGAATTCTCTATTTAGAGCTGAGTATAATACTTCATGTGTTGATAAGCTTCCTTTTGATATGCATTCAGATGCATAATACAGGGATCCTGTGTAATATTTGTTTAGAAAATACAAGAATGTATTTCCTTCCATTTATATGTGTGTGGGAAATCTCAGAGGTGAATACCACATAATATGTGTTTCTTTTCTTCTTCTTAATACTACTTGACATTCTACATGACGATGACAACTGCCGTGGGAAGAATGAATATTTATTGTCACAAAGTCCTTCGCGATTTGAGATTCAGATATATATAAAAGATTCCTTTGAATTTCTTCTTTAAAATATTCTGAATTTCAATACCTTATAAAAGGCTTCAGTATAGCATGAAAAACGAAATATCCTTTAAAATAGGCCCAATACTATTTTCTTTCTTTCTTAAAATATAACTTGGGATTTATTTTTTAAAAATAATAAGATTCTTAAATAACATATCAATGTTTAAAAATTTAATCTAGTATTAATGCTTAGAAATACTGAAATTTTGTTATTTAAAGGATATAATTTAATGATCAAACTTTGTATTGTATCTTTAACAGAAAATGATTGTTGAACAATTTTTTTTCTCTAATATCAGAAAATATATTTGAATGTTTGTTCTGTTTTCGTGTTTCTCATTTGATTCAAATAAGCAATTTTAAACTAAAACACAATTAACAGTTTTGGAAAAAAAAAAAAAAAGTTTTTCCAAACTTTGAAGTAAACAATATTTATCAACATAATTTATATTCAGTTTTAAAAACAAAAAATGTTTTTTTCTATCTTTGAAGTAGACAATATTTATCAACATAATTTATATACTTTAAAAAAAACATTAATCTATAGAGAGATACTCGTAACTTTATTCATATTTCTATTTTCTTAGATTTCTATACATAAAAGTTTTGTGTTATTGTATTTTAAACTTGGAAGCTTTTAAGGACAATTATAGCAATGAGTTGGAAATTTAGAAAGTGTATGCTGTCATATAATTTGTTAAAAAGTTCTTGAAATATTTTAAGTGCGTGTTTTGAAATATTTTTGGAACACGAATATTAATGGTTGCTGACTAATTTTATATAATATTTAATTAAATCAATGCATTTATCAATATCTTCATATTTTAGGTACCAATTTTTTTGTGTGTCTGTTTATATTGTAAAATTAATTTTTTTTATTCATTTACCTGAAGAAATCCTGATCATAATTACCATTTTGATAAAGATTTTTTATTAAAAAATAAAATAATTCCATTTTATAATATTTAATGTTTGTATAATATTTTTATATACTTAATGATCATTGTTTTGAGTTAACTATTTAATATATTAATTTACTCATAGTATTTGGTGTTAAATTCTAACAAAAACTTTAAGCAGTGTTCCAAATTCAGCTTTTAAATTTTTTTGGTACTTTTCCATTTTGCCGGTGCAAATCTCGCCAAGCAAAAATTAAGTCGCCAATTGGTGACAACACACAGTATACACATAAAAAATTTCAAATAATGTTGTTTTACATAAAATTTTTTAAATTTATTTATTTAATTGTTGTTCTCGTGTTCATGCTATGCGTGGAATGATGGGTGCCAGAGCCTCAATTTATTTACTTATTATACTAGATTACAATTCTTCGGGTGATGCATATTTCAAAATCTTATCATTTTTTTAAATATTTTTTTTATTTGAATTTGTTACGATCATTACTTTTTAAGATATATTTTTAAAATCCGATTTTTTCTAGAGAGATTTTATGAAATTATTAAATTAGTATGTATAGCAACATAGTTGCATAAAATTATGAAATGGAAAAAAAAATAATAAAGAGTCGAAATAAAGTCGTTGACAGTAGAAGGCCATCACATGTTTTATAAACGTAGCAGTAAAAGGTTACCAGCGGAGATATTCCCTCTAGCGGCGGTTGTATAATTTTTGGCGACTTTATCGCCAGCGCCGGCGAAATGGAAAAGTACTTTTTTTTGCTCTTTTCATTACATTTACTAAGAATATGAATATTTTCCTTAAAGATATTTATAAATCGGATTTATATAGATAAGTACAGAAAAATTATCACTGCATTTTATAGTGTCATTTTCTTAGGAGATAAAACTTACAATTTTTAAAAGATTTCATATTCTTAATAAGCAAATGATAACAATAAACACGCAAATGCACGCACGCACACAAACACACAAATATCTAGGAATACATACATGAGTCATTCTATTAATATTATAAGTATATGTCATACTGATAATGAAGTACTAAATTTAATAATTATGTCTACAAATTTCTCTTTTCTAAACTATGCGATGATAAAGTTACGAATCCTATGGTATATTCCAATATAATATAATTAGCATTATTATGCAAAATAATTTGATGATTGATTTGCTGATGAGTAATCTCTATTTTTTATTGTTTTATTATTTATTCTCTAAAAAATTAATCTCAGTTCTTATACTTCTCAACTCATCTTTACTTACACAAACTGCAATAGAATTATAAATTAAGTGTATCAAAATGCCATGTGTATATAGTTGAAAATATTCATCAGCAACAATAACTCTCAATTTTACACCGTAATATTTTCGTTGGAAAAACTATTTCATAAACTATTTTTTTTATGCTAAATACTTATGTTTGTCGAGAAAAATCCTCCTAGTTTTGAATTAAGAAATGGCTTTTTCATATTTTGTAAAAACTTACTAGGGCATGTAAATAGTTCTTCTCACAAATACATAAGTTTCATTAAAATATTTGTTTTCCAGAAATAGCAAGTAAGTCGTTAAAAGCTGATCAGTATAGCGATACTATACTCATGATCATTGTGACATATGCTTCTAATATTAATATTTATTAAATTAGGATACATAACAATTTAGTGGACACATTGATATCTAGGTATATTTCCTTGAGGGGAAAAATGAGAAATGTAGCTACAAAATTACTTCCATTAATATCTATCCAGATTTGATCCAGTTATTGGTTACTCTACGCAGTTCTCATTTTTCACATTATTTCGCGAATTTACTCCTTGTATACAGTTAATGCTGCTTCCTCATCAACACAGTTCTGAGGAAAGTACTCTCCGATAGGAAAAATCTCCTATGTACTTTCACACCATTACATTGATAGTATTTCTTTAAATTATGATATAAAACATTATTTATATTCAGTAAAATAGAATATTGAACCAAATATTGATACATTTATGAAATTTATAGACGTATTACTTAAAAATGTGTAGGTTCATTAATCTCACTGAGTAAGAATATTGTGAATAGATATTAGCACAAAAAGTACTAATTTGTTGCAAAGTAGAAGAATGAATGGAAATAAAGAATGAAGCAATAAAAATTTTGGCTATATCATTAGGTACTTACACATATTTCATTGAAGTAAAATTACTTAATGAATGTCAGTTTCTGTGTACTTATTTTCACAACATACCTTTCAATAAACTCTGCTTTTTAAGCCAATACTGAGAAGAAAAAACAAATCAGAAAAATAACTAAATATTAACTGCGCAAAAGATGCATAAGCATATTATGCGGAAAAATATTAAAAATATTAAAATAAATAAATTAGTGAAATAAGTATGTACCTCTAAATCACACATACTAAAAAATGTGCTAAAATATTTTGGATAATAATATTTTACTTAAAAATAATCCTTTTACAACAAATACATAGTAAATTATCTAATAATATTTTCAGATTTTTAGAATTTGCTTATTTTAAGAGAATAGAAACACATACATTTAACAATTTCTGTATTGAATAATTTACAAAAGTCCATTAATTTAGTAATCACATTGAAGAAAACATCTTCAAATCTCTTTTTAGGAGCATGCAATAAATATTAGTTAAATAAAAATTCTTCCTATCCGATATAGCTACTGAAAACTCAAATCCAAAACAGTTGAAGTTAACAGTGCTAACAATTATATTTTATTATAAAAAATATTTGAAATAGTTTTATCTTTTTATAGCAGAGTAATTTGCTTAAAAAAGTGTCTTTGACAAAAGGATGTTAGAAATGACCTCATTGATAAATAATAAAAAGCAATATACTTTAAAATAAATATATCTTACAATACTTGCAAAAGAAATACAGCTTGTATATATAAAAAAGTATTGTGTTAAACTGAAAAATATTTTATCGTTTTCATTAGCCTAAAAATATTATCAACTAATTTCAAAATAATATCAAGCATTTCTCTGAGAATAAGAATCATTGAAATCTTTCTCTTTCTTTTTTTAATAAACTACATTTTGAAGCTAATAACATCATGCGTGATTGCAATATAATTTATAAAAACAAAAAATAACAAAATTACCAATAGCTGTTAAGATTGGTAAACATAGAGATTTGTTTTTGAACACTAAATAGATTGTCAAAATAACTATTTTTTGAAATTGCTTTCAAATGTTTAAAATTTAGAAAATAAATAAAATAGGTTTACAATTGAATCTGACTTGAAACATTAAATATATAAAATTAATGTTTTCAAAATATGCAAAATTTTTTAGAAAATGGAAACATAAAACTCCCAAAACTGTAGAATAATTTAACATTTTCTTCAAATTTTCTCGGAAAGTACTTGAAATCATTATAGAAACTATATAGAAACTTATTTTTAAATGTAAAAGAAATGTAGCTTTTCGATTATTCTTAAAAGGAGAAACAGCACATGAAATTTGTCTTTAAAAGAATATATTTTAATGAATATTTTCTAAGATAAGCATTTGAGATGTAATTGTTATACAATAAATGTTAAAAGATTAATATGTCTTATAAATATTAAAAATCTTATATGTATCCATAAACAAATGGAAAAATATTCATTCCTTATAATATTCACCTTAGCACGGCAAGTTTAATTTATTAAGTTTTATTAAAATACACGTATCATAAACAGTCACGTAAATGAAAATATTTACTATGTAAATTTAGGATGTGTATTCATGCATAAAATATCGCAAAATTTATTTTAAATAAAGAAATAAAAATTGACAAAAGTCAAATAAAAGTAAAAATAATCTCTTCTTTTCGAAATCTGAATAAATTGAAAATAAAACTAAATCGTAAAATTTAGAATTAATTATTAATAATATATTGTAATAAAAATTTTTATCGTTACATTAGAGAAAATAAATCGTTATTATTGGTTTTCAGCTCCCTGTATTGACCTTAATAAGGAAAAAATTAAATTACCATGACTCATTATTATATTTGCCAAGAAATTTTTATTATGGTTATTTTAATGATGAATTTTAATATTAATATAAATAGAAACACAAGAATTATAAAAAATTTTATATAAATATGTACTGCTTTCTTTGTAATATTTTCTTTTATATCATTTTTTGTTTTTAAGTAAGATAAACAAATACTAAGGAATAACTTTAATTAATTAGATCTTCATTTTTTAAATAAGGAATAAATTTCGTTAAATTATTAATCCATAAAAAGAAATATCTGCCTTCATTATTTCAAGATATGCATTCCGAAAATCACCATTGTAAAAAGTGTATTATTTTATTGCCCTTAAACATATTCGGGATTAACTATTTCAATCGTAAAATTAAAAAGTAAACAAATGAATAAAATGCTTACTTTGATGTTTATATAAATCATCTCACGCACTTTCAATATTCCATGCATTTGCTGAAGAATAATAAAGTACTTATTTTCAGTTTACAATAATTTCCTTCTAAATGTTTCGAATGAAAATAAAATATCTTTTGTAAATTTAATTAAGCTGTAATCCTTCAGTAGCTTTTAATAAAAATACATATCAATTGAATTTTAATTATAAAGTATAATTACCGAAATTATATATATAAATCTAACAATATTTCACTTTAAAAAATATGAATACATGTTTACAAAAATTAAAGATGGTTTTTTTTTAGGTTTAATGTCTACTGAAGTTTTAAATTTATTTTGTTTCCATAATAATAAATAAATCACTTCATTGAAATATATCACTAAAATCTACCATATCTGTATCAAACCCGAAACACGGATTTTTATTTCATGTGAAAGCAGTACTAAATTTTTCTAAATACTTTTATATATCTCTTGTCATAAGAGCTTGTGATCTGAAGATATATTTTTACCTTCAGGGCTTAAGCAGAGCTGTCCTTGTTGATAAATCAAATAGAAAAATGATTCCTTAAAGCCCTAATGGGATATAACTTTTAGCCTGCAGTAGCCCTTAGCCTTAAGTGAGAAGTTGAGCCACTTCTAAAAATCATTTCGATTGACTTAAGAGAAAAGAAGGCCACTTTTGATCATGATTCTGCTCCAAGAATATTCCCAAAAAGTGCCTATTTCAGATTAAATATAATAACTTCGTTGATATATCTTGAAGCTACATAAGCTTACTATAGTTTATGGAAGTTTCAAAGGAATTTATTTCAAGCAAATTAATATCTAAAATAATTAATTTGTTATTAAAACTTTTAGAAGCTCTAAAATTAGGTATAATGTATTGTTCTCTTTACTGCCGTTCGATACAATGCGCATAATTTATTTTACAATACACATTCTGTTTCAAAATTTCTCAATTCGTTTTTTTTATAAGATTTCATTTATTATAACAATTTTATTTTTAATAAATTTATGCAATAACATTTTCTGTGAATGATTTTTATTATTAATTTGTGATGCATATTCTTCTGTTTATTAAAAATGTACTTTCATATAATATATGATATGATTAATTATTTTTCTGAAATAGAGAAGTGTTATAATAAGATAAAAATTGTGTGTGTGTGTAATTTTTAATTGGATCAGAATTTCTTCATAATTGTATTTTATAGTGCAAACAATACTATATTGAGTATGTAGGTGACAAAGAGTTTTCAATTCTTCGTTGATCGAATATATAAACTAACGAAACAGTTTTTATGACTAAATATACATGATTAACTATATTAATGTCATAAATGCATCTTTTTTGAGTTTTCTATATCAAAATGAATCATGTGAAACAAATAATTAGAGTAACTTATATCAAATATGGAAAAATATCAAATATAGAAAAATATTTGATAATGTAATATATAAGTTTACACGTAACTTTACTGATTTAAATATTAAGTTATAATTTTTTCTTAATAATCAAAATGAAATACAATGCATTTATTAAATGATTTATTTTATTATATTCACATTATTTGCTTTAGAAGACTATTTCTATTTGTAAAATGTCATCCAACTACTTTAAATCAGTTGTTACATTCAGTTAATTTAAATTTAATTACCATTAAATTTATAAATGGATATTAGGCAAATCAAACATGAAAATATTAATTAGTTCTTAAGTAAATTAGTTATAGAAGCATATGCTTTGTGAATTAATTATAATGTACACAAATGTAACCAGAAGACAAATACCAAATAATTCTGAAACATTTATTCTGTTTCCCATTTCATAAAATCAAAGTTTGAGTAGCAAATTCTTTTTTATGTTCAAAATAAAAAGTCCTTAGAAAATAACTTGTAGGTTTTAGTAAATATAATTGTATAAATTATTTTGAAAAATGATAGTTGTGTTGGTATCGATATACTAATTACCTTATGTATGTGAATACATCTTGGTAAGTTTTATTGGGTGATGGATCCTGAATAACCATTTCATTCCGAATATGAAATTTTAACTTTTCTAGAAATTATAATGGAAAATTTTCCATAGTATTTAACTTAAATTATTCGTTGAAATTTCTGCAAAATAAAGAATTTAAATTTCTATTTAAATAGTATATGTTATTATCCGGCGTAAAACAAATGTATTGATTGCATCATTTTACATATGTAAGATAATATAGCATTTTCCAACAATTCACATTATAGGTAATCATACGTATGAAGTTGAGATTTTATATTTAATTATAAACAAATTGAATATAAAATGCAGCTTAGTGCTAATTATAAATTTAATCAAATGTTAAAACATCTGGTCAAAGGTTAAAAAAGGATAGTCTCTTTTCTCGAGCCGTTTAACTTAATGAAATTAACCATGATGCATAAGGCACTGCTCAGGATCCGAGGCATCTCTTCAACTGCATCTCTGTTGCCTCGACCCTCTTCAGTATCGACCCTAACTGCCGCCATGACACGCTCTGTACGAAAAAGCTGAAGATGTGGCTAGGGCAGTGCTCCATGCTTTGGTCCCATATGACTTTTTTTTCTCTTTGCACTTGTCACACGACAACAACAACCATAATGTTAAGCCTCAACACCTTACTTATCCTATTAATCCATTATCAGGCCTACTAAATGTTTTTATCACGCAAAGCTTTTTTTAAGTCACCAAAGGCACTAATTACCCAGATTTATTAAAACAGTTGGCTTTGGAAGTCATAAATAATATTTCACCTAATGATCTCCACATTTATACGGATGGCAGTACTACCACGCAGGCAGTGGAATTTTTCTTAAATACCCGGATCAAACTAGTAATTCAAAATTTTGCAGAAACCTGTATTCGCATTTCGCAGCGAACTTTTGGCTATCCAGACTGGTCTGGACTCAATCAAGGATAAAGCATCTTTTAATAATATATGGATTCTTAATGACTGTCGTAGTTCCATCCTGTACTTGACTAATTGGGCTAATGTAACCCATATTCTTCGTATATGTTATTTGATATCTCAGCCTCCCGTGATAATCGCTTCCAGTGGGTCCCCTCTCAAGTAGGTTTGTCCGGAAATGAGCGAGCTGACGCACTGGCAAAGGATGGCTCTTTTTCTACTGCTTCTCCAGGTCTGTATCTTACTTACTCAGAACTATACTCTGCTTGTAAAAATGCTATTTCAAATACTAGACAGCATCCCCCTGCCCATGCTTGGCACTGCTGTAGACAGACAGGGGCAGCCATTGACTTTGAGGTTTCCAGAGCTGACCAGACTGCGATCAGTAGATTTATTAGTGGACACATCAAATGCCTTTTCTTTGACCATCGTATTAAGCATTTGCCTATCTGTAAAAAGTGCAACTCCAACGAGGTTTATCCTCAACACTTACTTGAGTGCCCTCAATTCTTGATAGAGGAGCTCCTTGGAGACCCTTTCCTTTTTATTGATATTCGAGAGTGCATGGGCTCATGAATCTGGTGTAGCTCCGCTATTCTCGATGGCATTTGAAACAAGATAAATTTAATTACTAATTGCATGACATTTTACACCTAATCAATCAATGAATATAATGCAAAAGTTTAAATACCATGTTAATCTAAAATGTAGCTTCTTATATATTCCATTAAAATTATCAATTGAAATTATTTCTGTTAATATATTAAATCAGAATTAAAAGGCTTGAAGACTCGAGGTATAAAAGAAAGCAAGAAAAAGAATAAGAGCTATAAAATTAAAGAATTATTAAAAAAAAATGCTTGTAAAGTAGGCTATGTCAGTTTATTGTATTCTTCTCAATAAATAAAACATGCACCAGATTTAAAAAGGTAAAAAGAAAAAAATTTCTTTGTTTATATTAGGAAAACTCTGAATACTTAAAAATGAATTAAAATATTAATTCCTGTAATGATAAAATCACAATAAGAACTTGAGAACTTGATAAATCCTATAATCTGCGTTTTTAATGAAATCCTATAATCTGTGTTTTTAAGGAATCGACAAGATATTTTGTTATACATAAAGTTTTGACTTTTTAACTACTACGTTTATGTAGGTTAACATGATTAAATTTTTGAAATCACGGTACAAGTATACTGGTTTCTCACATTAATGTTATAAATGCATATACTGAATTATTTCAACAAAAACGGATTAACGCAGGAAATATTTTAGTAAACTAATGTCTTAATTTTCAAAACAGAAAACAATGACAAAACAACTTGCACAGTAGTGTTGGCTAATATGCAAATAAGGAGAACATTGGTCAAAGGAATGTGAAATATATTTTTACTGTTTCTTTTAACTGCTCTTTTTATTGCTTTGTCAAATATGTGATGTAAACAACAAATACAACTATTTTAACTTCACAAAGTGATTTTATACTGTTAATAAGGATTTTAAATATCAATTACAGTATTAATTTCTCTTAGTCTATTAGCGTAAATTTTAATATCAAAGTTTTTTAGCAGAACTTTCCCTTCTCGCATTAGTTAATTTAAAGGACCTCTGGACAAAATTCTGGTGCCCTTCCTACCCATGCAATACGTTAAATACTTTCTTCCTTTAAATAATCAGCTGAAATTCTGTGTAGTCGGGAGTAAATATTCATAAAAATGAATTGGTTTTTCATAGTTCATAGAAAATATCGCAAGTTAGTTTTATAAATATCTCTACTGCATTTCGTTTTCACTGTAGGTGAACAAAAAGTACACTGAAGTGCTTTCTTATCCAACTTGATTCTTCCTAATTGCTAATATCACTAAAGTGATCCATATCTCTGTTGTTTTCACATACATCCCCTGATGAAAAATACCCCCAGAATTGTTTTGTGTGGTGAATTTTTGACGTATCGATGAAAAAGTTACGATTTGATCTACTTAAAAAAGGTATTTATAATGGGAGAATACTACAAATATGGACGGGTACCGTTGGAATTCAAATTATTGATCACCGAATGTAAAGGCCATTTTAATTTAATGGTATTCAGTGATTTTTTTCTCGAAAACATTATCATAAATGGCATAAGGACTTTTAAAAATGGTTTCAATAGTTATACTTCTATTGCGCTATAATTAATAGCAATAGGATCCATATACCAGCCTTTAAAAGGCCAGATTCTTCAAAAAAAAAAACTCTGACCCCTGAAGTAACTTTTTACTTCCAATACTAAATTTAAATTTTGTACACAAATTTATAGCCTTTGTCATTATTATGAGGCTTCATGTTAACAAGCGAATTACCTTGTGACTGTGCGTATTGAAGCTAAACAGCAGTTCTCCATTACAAATCCTTTCAAATGATGGCATGTAATTTTATAAATTTAAATTTATAAGGTATTTGTTTTCTCTAAAAAATAGTAATTTACGCCCAAATTTGGCAATTTAGGAAATTATTTATCTTTGAACTTCAAATTTCCCTTTTGATTTGGGGAAGAGTAATAATAATTGCATTATGCATCAGAAGGCAGATATAAATACTGAAATTATTTTCGAAACTACAGTGTTCTTTTTTAAATATAGTGTTTTTTTAAGATTTTTAAGTTTTTCATAAGATTTTTAATTTTTAAGGGTAAATAAGTCTATTTTTGTAACATAAAATTTGGCTATCAATGCGTATGTAACATATTTGCAAACACGAAAAAGGATTCTTATTAAAAGAATGCACTTTACTTAAAAAATTAAAAATTGTCAATTTTTATATTAATTATTAAAAAATTGTTATCAAAATTATATACGAAGATATTTTCCAATATTTTTTTAAAAAAAATTAATCGAGTAAAATTATTTGACTTTGTTTCCTATAAAATATATTTCGAATTAAAATAAGAGAGAAAATGTTTTCAATAAGGGGACCTACGAAATAGACATTTTTGTGAAATATACATGGAAAGTAGGCTTTTATTGAAATTGAACACCGTAATTTAATAATTAGTATTATTTTAAACTAATAAATTTTCTCACTTTCAAACAGTATGATTTACATATATTTTAAAGGCAGTATTTGAATTTGTTGGAAATAAAATTCAGTTGAATTGAATTTTTGCAAGAAACTATATTAAGAATTTTAAGAAATAATAGTATTCTTCTTAATGTTATTCAATAACACTATAATAAGAGAAAGAAACGGTTAACAATTTCACAACAAATCCGAAAAAATAATCATCTTGAGAGTTTTTTTTTAATATTTTGTATTTTTTTTAATTTTTTAAATCGAAATACACATTTAAGTGATATTGAACGAAAATTCTGACATTACAATTATCTTGATTTTAGTAAAAAAGACAGCAAAATTATTAGTGAATATTCAAACGAGTTTTTAATTTGTGCATTAAAGATAAAATTCATTTCTTTTGTTATTTCTTCAAGATATTCTGGATGCATACTTTTCTGTTCTAAAAACTCTTTTGTTGAAATTTTCCTCCAGCTAGAAGTCCCGATGAAAACCTTATTGAAAACATCTGGGGATTGATAACACAAAAAGTTTACGAAAACGGCCACTTTGAGACAGTAATGGACTTAAAAGAAAAAATTCATGATGTATAGTCAAATTTGCCATTAAATTATCTTCAAAATCTTGTGAAATAGAATGAAGTAATTG